>CM076574.1:602926868-603303066 GCA_034641835.2 Pinus albicaulis
GGCCTTCAGGAGGGGAGTCATGGCATGCATGTGGAGGTAGCACCTAGCGATCCTGGACCTTCCGAAGGATGGTGCCGAATCGTGGAGGAACCACCGGAGGAATAGTTTGGTTAATTTGTTTTTCTTGCTTAGCAGGCCCACTTAATTGGGCTGCTTTTAGATTATTTTACTGTGCTGGACCTTTGTAATATTTTTGAATTCTGTAAATTAAATGTTCAAGACTGGTTTCCCCGTATGAGGGCAGTCTTCTTAATTTTTTGATTTTTGATGACAAATTTGCCATGAGTATGGCCAGGCAATGTTTTTGACTTCGGTGTAATTTTATTCGCAATGTTAATAGATTAACTTTACTTTGAATTCTCACATGATTAGCGTTTTTCTTGATCTGCTCAAGGATTTTGGGTACTTTAATTTGTATTTGGAACAATGGACGTCGGTACTCTATCTGTTGCTTTACTGTTCTACATACTACTATTTCACTTTCTTATAGATGCCTCGGGAATATTTGGATGCTTTCTCAGATTGCCGATAATCTCCATGTGGACCGTTACTGGATTTTATATCATGTCCCTGTATGTGACATGGGGTATTTTTCTATCATTGTCTGGGGTGGGACTTCCACTTTTCTGGATGGATATTTGGGTTCCAATCTTCAGATGTGAAAATGTAATGACTTCAAGGACTGTTTTACTTCATATAATATATTCAAAATAACATTTTTTCTCTTCTGAAAAAAAAATGATTAATGTTTATCATTCTGCCTTCAAAACTAGCGATGCTGGTCTATGTTGCTGGTTTATTGATATGGTCTGATGGTCTTTTTATATTTTGGACATATCACACTCCTCACATGATTAGCAGTTTTCTCTGTTGCAGGATTTTGGGTACTTTAATTGTATTTGGAACAATGGACGTCGGTACTCTATCTGTTGCTTTACTATTCTACATACTGCTATTTCACTTTCTTATAGATGCCTCGGGCATATTTGGATGCTTTCTCAGATTGTCGATAATCTCCATGTGGACCGTTACTGGGTTTTATATCATGTCCTTGTATGTGACATGGGGTATTTTCTATCATTGTCTGGGTCATATAATATATTCAAAACATCGCTTTTTCTCTTGTGAAAAAAAAATGATTAATGTTTATCACTCTGCCTTCAAAACTAGCGATGCTGGTCTATGTTGCTGGTTTATTGATATGGTCTGATGGTCTTTTTATATTTTGGACATATCACACTCCTCACATGATTAGCGTTTTTCTCTGTTGCAGGATTTTGGGTACATTAATTTGTATTTGGAACAATGGACGTCGGTACTCTATCTGTTGCTTTACTATTCTACATACTGCTATTTCACTTTCTTATAGATGCCTCGGGCATATTTGGATGCTTTCTCAGATTGTCGATAATCTCCATGTGGACCGTTACTCGGTTTTATATCAAGTCCCTGTATGTGACATGGGGTATTTTTCTATCACTGTCTGGGGTGGGACTTCCACTTTTCTGGATGTATATTTGGGTTCCAATCTTCAGATGTGAAAATGTAATGATTTCATGGACTGTTTTACTTCATATAATATATTCAAAACAGCGTTTTTTCTCTTGTGAAAAAAAAAATGATTAATGTTTATCACTCTGCCTTCAAAACTAGCGATGTTGGTCTATGTTGCTGGTTTATTGATATGGTCTGATGGTCTTTTTATATTTTGTACATATCACACTCCTCACATGATTAGCGTTTTTCTCTGTTCAAGGATTTTGGGTACTTTAATTTGTATTTGGAACAATAGACGTCGGTACTCTATCTGTTGTTTTAGTATTCTACATACTGCTATTTCACTTTCTTATAGATGCCTCGGGCATATTTGGATGCTTTCTCAGATTTGTCGATAATCTCCATGTGGACCGTTACTGGGTTTTATATCAAGTCCCTGTATGTGACATGGGGTATTTTTCTACCACTGTCTGGGGTGGGACTTCCACTTTTCTGGATGGATATTTGGGTTCCAATCTTCAGATGTGAAAATGTAATGACTTCATGGACTGTTTTACTTCATATAATATATTCAAAACAATGTTTTTTCTCTTGTGAAAAAAATGATTAATGTTTATCACTCTGCCTTCAAAACTAGCGATGCTGGTCTATGTTGCTGGTTTATTGATATGGTCTGATGGTCTTTTTATATTTTGGAAATATCACACTCCTCACATGATTAGCGTTTTTCTCTGTTGCAGGATTTTGGGTACTTTAATTTGTATTTGGAACAATGGACGTCAGTACTTTATCTAGAAAATGCATTATTCTATACACTACATTAATTTTTATATGCCTCTTATTTGGATGTTTTTTCTCGCATTTGCCCATGACTCAGTGGACCAAGTTAATTGGGTTTTATATCAAGTCCCTGTATGTGACATGGGGTATTTTTCTATCACCGTCTGGGGTGGGACTTCCACTTTTCTGGATGGATATTTGGGTTCCAATCTTCAGATGTGAAAATGTAATGACTTCATGGACTGTTTTAATTCATATAATATATTCAAAACAACGTTTTTTCTCTTGTGAAAAAAAAATGATTAATGTTTATCACTTTGCCTTCAAAACTAGCAATGCTGGTCTATGTTGCTGGTTTATTGATATGGTCTGATGGTCTTTTTATATTTTGGACATATTCGTTTTTCTCTGTTGCAGGGTTTTGGGTACTTTAATTTGTATTTGGAACAATGGACGTCGGTACTCTATCTGTTGCTTTACTATTCTACATACTGCTATTTCACTTTCATGGACCGTTTTACTTCATATAATATATTCAAAACAGCGTTTTTTCTCTTGCAGAAAAAAACATTAATGTTTATCACTTCGCTTCAAAATCAGCGTTGATAAGCTGGTCTATGTTGCTGGTTTATTGATATGGTCCGATGGTCTTTTTATATTTTGGACATATCTGCTTCTTCTCGTTGGTATTTATACTTTAATTTGTATTTGGAACAATGGACGTCGGTACTCTATCTGTTGCTTTACTATTCTACATACTATTATTTCACTTTCATGGACTGTTTTACTTCATATAATATATTCAAAACAACATTTCTCGTCTTTTAAAATTTCAATTTTTTTTTTTAAATTGAACCCTCCGTTGGTCTACCGACCCCTTGTAGACGTCGGAACTGCGACAACCTAGAAACGTCGGAAGAGAGACAATATGAAAACATCGGACCACATTTCGTCGGCATTGCGACAGATTAAAAACGACGGAAGAGCGACGTTCCAAACGTCGGACCACATATCATCGGCATTGCGACATCTTACAGACGTCGGAAGAGCAACGTCCAAAACGTTGGACCACGTTTAGTCGGAATTGCGACGGTTTACAAGCATTGGAAGAGTGACGTCCAAAACATCGGACCACAAGATGGATTGCAATCACATAAATAATAAACGTGGTTTCCAGGGGCAGCCCACCTGCCAGAGACGTCGGAAGAGTGACGCTTGTTCGGAAGCGACGGAAGAAGTGTCGATAGTGCGACACTCTTTACGTGTGTCGGAACTGCGACGGCATGACAAACCACGGTTTTTCCGCCCTCGAACTGTCGCTCTTGCGATGACTATGTGTCGGAATAGCGACGAATTGGCCGTCAGAATTTCCGCCAAATTTTCTAGTGCAAGAACCCAAAGACTCTTCGCACCAACAAACCCTGTGCTCTGTGTGGTGTCCATGGCCATTATTCTCATCATTTTCCTCACCTCATGCATTACCGATCCTCTTTAGAGGTCATTCACGAATACTAAGTTGAACAAAATCAATTCGCCTCTCCTATCCTTGCTCAATATGCGTCAGGTTTACTCGAGGACCCCCCTGCTACCATTGACATTCTTCCCCCTGATGTTGAGATGTCGGAACCTGCTGCCCCCCTCCTATACCTATCATCATCCGCACGACCCTCAGAGTACATTCCCTCTAAATCCACTCCATCTATGTTGCTTGATTCTCCTTCAACAACATTCTTGGGCTCTTCATGCTTTGACCATTTTTTAAACTGTTCTTCTGTTATTCCCCGCGAAGACCCATATATGCGCCTCTCTTCCCATATTGATGATTTAGGTAGCTTTGCAGCTTCATGTGGTTTCCTTGAACTTTCCATTTCCTTCCATAATCCATATCATACCATCCGTATCTATGATGTCCTTCGCAGCATGAGTTCCCGCTCTTCATTCCATAGCTCTCATTCATCTCTCTCTAGTTGATCTATGCATTCTAGAATTCCCACCCGGACTGCTCCCTCCCATAGTTGTCAGTGGATGTCCACCCTCTACTCATGCTGCCATCCTTATTCTCCTCCCCCTATTTCTTGTCTTGTGACACTATTCCACCAACCCTCTCATCCACACATTATCTTGGCTATGCCGACGGGGCAAGTCTCTATTCCTGGAATCTCGCCTCGGCCGCATGGGCCATTTTTTCCCCCTTGCATACCCTGGTTCTTGCAAATTGGGTCTTCATTGGTAATGCCACCAATAATTAGGCCAAATATGATGTAGTACATGGTCTCTTAGCCGATGCCCTCTCTCATCGCATCCTCCATCTGCACGTGCATTTAGATTCCCTACTTCTTGTCTTACAACTTAATGGTGTCTATCGTGTGCATAACCCTATCCTGTTTAAACAATATTTACGAGTGAAACTTTTGATACGTGAATTTAGATTTATTACTTTCAACCATATACCTAGAAGTCAAAATCACTACGTAGATCAAATCGCAAATCAGGTTCTAGATTAGCGTTTATCACACACAAGACAATAACATTTAACACCATCAACAAAATGCATATAAATCATATATATCATATGTTTTTAGAGTCCATCTACTCTGAAACATATGAAATTCCCATAGCATGTTACAAAAAACAAAACTACAAAAATGGGGGGCACCACTTGCCCCTACATCGACACTGGGGGGCACTACCTTCCCTATATCTAATCACTCTCTGGAGGATCTCGAGCCAACGGCTCTGCTCCCGCAGCTCATAGATCACGCACAGTCTGACCGAACATCGCCATGTGTTGCATGATACCTCGCCATTCTGAGGGTATCCTAATACATAACTCTATGTACTGGTCATCTAAATCCTGCCAACCACGCTCCGACACACCGGTCAGCAGCCCCTCACATCTACGACGGATGTCCTCCAACAGAGCGGCCATATCCTCATTCTATGCCATCCTCAATCCACTTGCACCTGTAGCTCCAGCTGCTGCAGGTCGTCCCATATATCCGGTCGGTTTTGCTGGAGCTATATCTACATTCCAAAAAAGTATAACGATTAGTACCATGAATACTATTCACAAAATTTACAATGCACATAACAGATTAGTTGCTTGTCACTTACCATCGGGCCCCCACACTCGACCAGGCGGAAGCGGCAAGTCCGGATCTCCCCAATAACTCATCCCACTATAGGGATAGTCGTCTATGTATAATGGCATCTGATCCCAATGGGCGAAGAACTCTGGTCGGAACACCCATCCGACCGCCCCTCCCCCTCCTCTACACAGTAGTCGTCCCCATTGACACATCCGCGTCTCTCTCAGCCCGCCATCATGTAACTGTACACGAGGTCGTAAGGTTGGGATCTTCTCAAAGAAGAAAGAGCACAATACTGTCCCATAGGCACAATCATGATTCACTTGCCTCTTACATAGCAACAGTTGTTGTTTCACCGATACCAACATCATCTGGGCCCACCCATAGTAGGTCCCACTCAGCACACTCTCTACAATCATCATCTGCCCTCCAGTGATGTGATGGAACGCCTAGCTGCCCAAGATCCATAACACTGCTGCAACCACTGCCCGGGTCTCCAACCTCTCTAGATCCCCAATGGATATCCAAGTCCCTTTGAATTGGACACCTAGTTGACAATGTCGATCAACAAACTCCATAATGTTACGCCCCCGTGGTAACACTGGCTGCGTATTTCCCACCATCCCTAATGGTGGGAGACCAGTCAAGAAATACAGATCCTTAACTGTCAGCTCAATCCTGTGCCCCTACACTATAAACGCCTCATGATCCGGATCCCAATAACTGATAATCCGAGCCAACAAGGGCTCCCCAACCCTCATCAAAGGGTTCTCCAAAAATTTCAGAACCCCAAACCTAGCCAGTGCATGACGGACACCCTGATCCGCTTGGATTTCCGTCTGTAATGTACCTAGGTCTCTCTCTCTCCACTTGATCCGTATATCTACCATATCTGCACAAAACCATCATCTTTGTCAGTCTACAGATCAACAAAACTGCATTAACTCACATCCAAACTGAATCTCAGACCATAACAGCACTGAACCTACCACGACAGTCACAGAGGTCATACCAAACTCCGCGTCCCAGTCACAACGTCCCCAAAAAGTGCGACCTGACCGTAATGATGAAGTAGGAGTAGTTACTGAGATTTAAGACCCTAATCTGAATTTTGAATCCATCAAAATCAAAGATTAGGATTAGGCCTCTTACCTGCAACTAACGGATCGCGATTCCAATGGTCAGTTTGTCTGCTACGATCGCCGCAAGATTTAGAGCCTTCTCTCTTCTTCACATTCACCACAGCTACACAAGCAAATGAATGATTTTGGAGGGAAAATGCCTTATTAGAAGAGAAACCCCTGGTTTTTCTTTCGCCTGCTGCGACCAAACCGTAGCCCCGATTGACACACCGTCTACACCGTTGGAAAGCTCTCACCAAGAACTCAAATGGGTATCTGTTAGTTTTTCATGTTTTGACACTTCACCAGGACACATTTTGTCCACGAAGGGTCCCTTCATCTCTCCTTCCAATCGAAATTCTTCATTTACAACGCTTGTACTTGGGGCACCACTTTACCTCTTTAATTGGCCTTGTTCGTGGAGATTTTCATCATGAGACACCCTCTTGTACTCATGTTTTTATGGTTCCCCATTGGACTTTTTCTGTGTGGCAGCACCATCGAGTCGCCCTTGTTTAGAGCATCCGAGTTGAGTCATCATCCGTCATGGAGTCTATCTCGAACCCCTTTATATCCCACTATAGTCCTCCATCCTTCAACGCTTGGTCCCTCTCTCGTGTTGCACATTATGGCCTTCGGTACCATCGTCCCCTATCCTCCCTGATATTGTGTTAGTTGCTGCCAAGTCATTCATGCACCTTATGCTCTAACAAGGGAAGTCGTCCATCCGCTACTCAGTATCCCTCATTTCATTATCATCATTAGTGTCCGTCTGTTAGTCGCTCTACTATTCTCTCCCGTGCCTTAGTTTGGGTTCCCTTATTACCTCACCTATGGCAGACCTACTTTTGTCGACATCAACTCATTTACTCCAGGAGTCAGATCTGGGGGGCAGTGTACCTTGGTTCGAGCTCTTTCCCGCATGATCGTGATCTATACACTTGATGGTCCAGTGATGCAGCAGCAGCTATTGGTGATTCCTGGGTGTGTGTGAGATGTCTCAACCTTCATGAGGGGGTGGCCCTGCAGGTATCCCCCCACATGCCCGGATGACTTCTTCATTTCAGCCCTTGATGCAGCTCCTCTCATTTGAATATATTGGCCTCAGCTGCTTGCAACGCCTCTTCGATTTGCATGTATCAGTCAGATTTTTTGAGCCCTTCCCCGTGTGTAGGGGGAATTTGGGTGTATTTGTATCTCATGTACTAAACTATTATTGTATAAGTCCTGATGGTTATTCCAAGCATAGCATGTATGTGAGATTCATCATTCTACTTTTCTGGCCCCTATGTACGCCAGCATATTCTTCATGGTTCAGTTCGTTGTTTACTGGACTTCCTATTCTTTGTACTTTGTCTCGGCGGGCATAGGTATGCCTCCCCCGCCACCTTTAGAACAGGTACCACTTCATAAACTAGAGATTTGTTGCACCTGTAAGTCTCATCTCCTCAGGGTCTAGTCCTTTAGCATATTAAACTACCTTACATTCCTCTCTCTCACTTCTCTCTTACTGTCTAGTGATTGAGTTCTTACAATGTACTTCGGTCATACGATTTGCTTCTAACACTCGTACGTTGGGGGGCAATCTGTTACACCATTTTTTGTTCATCTAACCTATTATTATTAGATGAACCCAAGTACACCATGTAAGACCAATTTTACCCTAAGTAAAATTGCTTTCACCACGTGAAATAACTTATTCATTCATATTTCCCGGTCATATTTAACCCAAAACAAGGAAATTAATTAAATAAATCCTTATTTATTTAATTATTTCCTAAGAATAAGTTATTTAAATCATTATTTAAATAATATTCTTAGTTAAATTTGACTAAATCACATATAAATAATTAAATAAACCATTATTTATTTAATTATATTCCCATCATTTCCCTAAAATAATAAATAAATCATTTATTTATTTGTTATTTATAAATAAAGGAATTGACCCAAGTCAAAAATCCTTTCCCCCCCAACAAATATAATAAAATATTCCTAAAGGGTGATTCTAGAATTCGAGTAATAATATTTTATTCATGCACTGAGTTCTAGAACGCCCCAATATTTTGTTATAAATATAAGGGTTTTCCCCATTCATTAGTCACCTCCATTACAATAGATCACTCTGGATCTATACTAGGTCACATTCTCCATTTTTGCCTTGTGAGCTCCCATTGAGTTCTATGTTTGTTTGGGTTTTCTACAACAACAAGAGAGAGGAATTTTAGATCTGAAACACTGAGGACTTTCAAGAACCCATCCCATTGAGGAGAACCGGAAAACACCTTTCTTGTTTTCCTCTCAGGTGCTCCCTTTTAATATAATATAAAAAATCTTTCAAATACATTGTTCTTGTCTTGTCTATTGGATGCATGGAGCCACATTTTATTTTATCTGCTTAATGTCTTTTATGCTTCAATCTAGATTTGTGCAGCATTATTTGGATCACCTAATTGTAGATTTAAAGATATTTGGCAGCCATAATCGATGTTAGGGCTATTTGTTATGCGTAGCTAAAGTGATCTTTTACGACGAAAGATTCATACTAACAATTGGGTTAGGGACCAAAAAAAAAAACTTCAATTTGGATTTAAAAATATAAATAATATTGATGTTCATTTATGGTCAAGGATTCCAATTGTTGAATTTATGTTGGAATTTCGAGTTTTCTAACAGAATGAAAAATTAATGCAATGATCTAGGCTTGAGACTGGGCTCGAGGTCTACTCGAAGGGCCACAATCCCCAAACCCATGGAGAAATCACATCCTCTTCCTTGGCATGGCATCCAAGTAGAGACATAAACCATATATGATAAAATCCATGGGGTGGTGAGGACTTATGAGCCAGGAAGTGTTTAAATATAATAGGGTAGTGTGAAGAGGGGGGATCAATACACATAAAGACTAGGAGGAATGGAAATGAAATTGGAAAAATAAGAGAAACAAAAGAGAGATATTTTGGGAGTGGAAAGGAAATAAAAAACAAAATTAAACCAAGAAAACTAAACTCCATAAGGTCACCTTATGTACAAGATACTGAAATCCAACATGTAGAAGAAACCATATTATGATAGTTGCAGGTGTTGGATAGATAAGAGTTTATTAAGTTAATAAAACCCCCCATTATTATTTTTGTCTATTTTTGTGGCCCTCCACACCATTGGGAAACTCTCTTTCTTGGTGTGTCCTCCCTTGAGACCACACTAGAGCTACAAGTTCCATTCTTTTCTGAAGAATCAAAATTATAGACATTTAAACTAGGAGGGTCATGTCCTTCCCTCACAAATTTACCAAAGAACCGAAATATACAAGGGAAATATCCTACGTACAACTTTAAATGGATGTGGTTATAGTAGAAAGGCGCGAGTCAACAATGATCTATGTAAGAAAGTGTTGAGCATGTGAAAGGTGCCATATTAATTTTCTTAGAGATCAAAGCTTGTGGCACATGCAAGTGCATAAGAGGAAATTTCCATACCATTCCTTCTCTTTAATTTTGGGAGATTTAGTGGGGTGGGGGGCTCCCCCCCAGCCCCCGCCCCACCCCCCTCCCCTTTGTTGGCTCTTTTTTCCATGCCCCCATGGCGGTTTGTCCCTTCCAATCCTTTAATTTAATTTAATTATTTAATTTTAATTTAATTTAATTCAAATAATTTTTATGTATTTAGTTAATAATTTATGTTTTTAACCTTTTTCAACTCAATGGCTACTCCATCTCTCTCATGACTTATTTCCTTTAATTTTCTTTATATATCTAAATTCTAGCACTTTCTCCAGGAATCTTCACTTTCTTCTTTTTTCCCGTGATCCTAGGTGCAATTTCCACCTAAAGTGTTGGACACCTCCTTTGTTCTCATAAACAATTTACATCCTAAGCAATATCTAGCATGAATAACTACGGAAACATTTATTCACATATAATAATCACTTTCTAACATTTTTGAAGTGGGATATATCCAAATGAAGATGAATGACATATAAGATATCTTGCTAAATTAGGTTACGCATGTTCCATAGATGTGTATGAGCTTTATTTTTATGGGAAAATTAGATGATGAGGACTCCTCCACAAGCTCTGGAAAAGGTGGCTAGAAAATTATTAAAGGGTCATTGGTCATGGCTAGAAGATTTAAGATAAGAACCTTGTATACATTTAGGGAAATTGTAGAAATATTAGATGTGGCTATTGTTGCTCAAGAATGAAACTCAATAGATTTATAGCATAAATTATTATGTGACATGAGAGAAAAGGGCCTAAAAATCCTCGTTGGAAAAATATACTTCCTATTTTGAAACCCTATGAACATACATTTCTGAGTGTTGTATTTATGGTAGGAAACGAAGATTTTCATTTATGATAGGTGGCCATGAAAGGAAACAAATCTATTTGAATTGTTGAAACCTAATTTGTTTGGGATAATCAATCTTAAGTATTTAGGAAGAGCCTCATATTTTTTCACATTCATAGATGATGAATACTAAAATATTTGCGTGTTTGAGATATTTCAAAAATTTCTTGTTGTTATTGAAAAAGAAACTAACAAACAACTCAAGTGTTTTAGGATACATAATGATAAAAAGTATTTCTCAAATTCATTCAAGGATTATTATAATAGTTTCGACATAAAACATAAGAATATTGTACCTTGTCCTCCTCAGTAGAATGATACTATAAAAATGATGAATCACATTATCATCGAGAAGGTGAGGAGTATGTTGTGAAATTATGTATTGGAAAAGCATTTTTTAGTAGAATTAGTAATTATAGCTTGTTACCTCATCAATTAATCACCTAATACAACCCTAAATGGTGGAATTATTGAGGAAGTTTGGACATGTAGGAAGCTAAATTATTTTCACGTAAAAAGATTTAATATGAAAAAAAGATGCATATTCACAAAAAACATAGAACCAAGCTAGATGATAAATCAATGAAATATATTTATGTAGGATATGCGGATGGTGAGTCTGGTCACCATCTATGGGATCAAGTTAAACACAAAATTGTTAGAAGTAGGAATGTCATCATTATAATGAGTCAAATATGTATAAAATGTCTATGGGTGATGTGAGGTCAAGAAAATTGTTGGAAGGTTTGCATAAAATCAAGAAAATATCCCACCATTGCAAGAAACGAGGAATCCAATTCAAGAACATGATGAATAGAAAGTGGAAAATGAATGACATTAAGAAGAAGAAACCTTGTAGCACTTATTAAAAGAGATGCAACTAGAAAACACACGACAATGATTTGTTCACAAATACACTAAGCCTCATCATCCCTCACAATGGTATCCATCTTAAAATTATATTTTGTTAACTAGAAGGTGAAACTCATTTTTTTCATGAGGCTTGTAAAGTGAAGACTAGAAAAGAGTTTAAGAAAGCAATAGATGAATAAATGGACTCCCTATTAGAAAAAAAACTGGGGAGTTAGTAGAGATTCCAAAAGGAATAAATTCCCTATAAAAGAAATGGATATGAAAAATTAAACATGAGAGTGAAGGAATAAGGAAAGATATAATACAAGGCTAGTGGTGAAGGGATTTTCCAAAAAGGAAGGTATTGAATTTATTGAAAAGTTTTCACCTATTATTAATATGTCATCCATAAGAATTATTCATATTCTTGCTATTGGATTAGATTTAGAATGTAAATAGTTATATGTAAAGACAACCTTCATGCATGGATAAATAAATTAGGAAATTTCTATGTAGCAACCACAACGATTCAAAGTAAAAGGTAAAGGTAACCTAGTTTGTAGGTTGAAGAAGAGCCTCTATTGGTTGAAATGGGTGCCCACTAATGGTACAAAAAAATTGATTAATTTATGTTGGATAGTGATTTTAAAATACTAGTGATTGATCATTGTGTCTACATAAAGAGATGTGACCAACAAAAGTATAGTATAGTACTGTTATATGTTAATGACATGTTAGTTGTTATACAAGATAATAACATGATCAACATGTTGAATAAGGATTTGGGAAGTCAATTTGCAATGAAATATTTGGGTCCCACACAAAAAATATTGAGAATGAGGATCATAAAACACAAAAAGAATTTTTTTTTTGGTTTTCATAAGAAAATTTATTGAGAAGGTGTTGAACAAGTTCAAGATGAAGAATGTGAAACTAGTTGGTACACCTAGAACGTCCCACTTCAAACTTGGTGTTGAATTGTGCCCTTGTGATGACAAGAATAAGGAAGAAATAAGAAAAATACCTTATGATATAGTAGTTGGAAGCTTGATGTATACCATTCTATGTACCAAACCAAATATTTCACATTCAATGGTGGTAGTGAGAAAATTCTTTTCAAATCCATACAAACAACATTGGCAAGCGATAAAGTGGATTTTGAGGTATCTCAAGGGTACTAGTCATTATTGTTTATGTTTTCGTAATAATAATTTTGTACTTGAAGGTTATAAAAATGTAACTATAACTAGATATGTCCACATTAGAATGTACACCACTACTTACTTATATAATTTGTAGGTGTGTTGAGAAGTGTAGAAAGAAAGTCTCAATTTGACTTAGCCTTGGTCAAATTGAGGAAATTCGAAATTTTCACATCAGCAGACAACTTGGAGGAAGTTAACTGAGGTGACATGGATATTTTCACTCAATTAACTTAGTAAATTTGACTTAGTTGGGTTGGAGTTCAGTTGTGAATGTGTGTTTGGTAATTTATAGAAATACAGTTTAGTTATTTCCACTGGTACTCAGTTAAAATAGTTCTAACAATTAATATAAATAGTTGGATTTCAGTTGTGTTGTGGGATATCAATGTAACTCAATGATCATCCAATTAATTAATAAATCAACCAAAAATATTTTATCCATTCAATGAATTTGAATTGCTCATTTGTGATGGATATTCCAAGGCAATGTAACATCAGTTGTAACTAGTCTTGAGTGTACAGAAGTTGCATGCAATCAGTGATTAATCCTTGGGAATTCCACAATCATTTTGGAGGAAATTCATAAAGAATAGGGGCCAATTTACTCAATATTTTCACAAGGAAATAGGAGCTTTGGTGGGGGCTTAAATTGACTAATTCTGCGCCAGAGCTTCTCATTGAGCAGTGAGAAAAATTATTCTTTTGCAGGTTGAGCACAAAACTGGAGCTATAAATTGTAATAGATTCTCTATTCATATGATTAATGCAAGCAGGATTAAGGGATTTTTACCAGCTGATTTCCAATAGATACATATGTGTACTTGTGTATGAGATTGATTCACGTTTACGATTATTGTTTTAAACTATGAATTAATTTCCACAAAGTAGTAGAGTATAATTTTTTTCTTTGATTTAGATTAAATTTCTTCAGCAATTGCAATTGTATCACCAAATTTATACATGATATAAGAGCAGGATTCACGTTAGAAAAATAATTTTGAAGTTTTTCCTTAGGAGGTTTGAATTTGCAACAAAAATGTAGCAGTATTTCCTCAGAGTTGGGAGAAGGACCTTCATTGGACTGATATTAGAGTATGGATTGGAAGGTAGCTCGAATTTCATTTCCTGGAAGGATCACACGGAGGAATTTATTGATGAATATTGATTTCTGGATTATTTCAAGACAAAAATTCCAAAACCAGGATCAGCTAATGCCCAAAACCTATCCCAGTGGAAGCAGTATGTATCCAAGGTGAGGAGAATAATTCTAGAGGGGATCAGAGACCATATGGTTTCGATTATCCATGGGAAAGAAGCTCCTTTCGCAATGTGGAATATACTGACTGAGCTATTTGAGAATAGAAGTGACCATATAAAATTGGCCCTCCAAGAAAAAATTGAGACATGAAGATGCAAAATAATTATACTATTCTACAGTATCTCTCCAAATTTACACAAGTTCAAGATGATCTTGGAGGGGTTGGGGAGAATGTTGCAATAGGTGACCTGGTGATCCTAGATATTCTAGGCTTTCTGAAAATCTAGAATAACTACTTGGACTTGCTGAATAGGAGGGATACATTACCAGATTTGGAACACTTATGGTTTGATTTGGTACAAGAAGAAATCATGTAAAATACCAGAGATGGAGTTTCATCCAAGAGAGAGGATGAAGAAAAATTTGCATTGGTTGGAAAGGGAGAGAAGGGAAAAGGGAAGAATATCAAACCAAAGAAGAATCTTGCAATGGTTGAAAGAATAAATATTTATCCAAAACAAAATTCTTTAATTTTCATGAATATGTGAACTATGCTACAAAGTGTCCGCACAAGAAGTAGGAAGAAACTTGGGGGAGAAGGATGTGAAGCATTGGCTTCATAGTTCAAGACAGACTTCACCTTGATCGTATGCAAGACCAACACAGTGACGGGGAATGTGTGGCACTTAGACTTAGGTGCCTTGTTCCACATGACAAGGTGTAGAGAGTTTTTCAGTAACCTGGAGGATAAAGAACTTTATATGCATATTGAGCTTGGGGATGGTGGAAGGTACAATGCCACCGAGATTGGTACAATAACCTTTAAGAGGGAGTTAGGATCCCTTCTTCCCCTCAAATATTTCATATTTTTACCAGTCTTGAAGAATAACCTCATCCCTTTGGAATTTTTTGAAGATTGTGTCTATGATTTAATCTTGAGTAAAGGGAAAGCCTTTCTAAGACACATAGCTACTGGGTGGGTGAAGTAGGTCGAGGTTCGCGTGAAAAACATGTATAAACTTGATGTGGAAGATTGTGCTTCATTAAGTAGTAAGGCAAAGAAATTGCAGAGTCATGATGTTGGTGAACTCTAGCATGTGAGATTTAATTATTTGCATAATGTCTCCTTAAAAATTATGCATCAAATAAACACTAGCCTCACTAGTATCACTTGAGTAGAAGGATGTCTACAAGGGTTGTCTCTTGGGGAAGTATGTAAAATACACATTTCATGATCGCGCCAACAGATAAAATTCAGCCTTGGAGAGAGTCCACTTTGATGTTTTTGGACCCTTATCAATAGCCTCCACTGCTAGAGATAAATACTGTGTTATTTTTATTGATGATCTCTCAAGTGTTGGATCTTATTCATGCAGAAGAAGGATTCAACTTTCTAAAAAATTGTAGAATTCAAAGCACCAGTTTAGAAAGAGACTAGAAAGAATATGAAGGCTCCCAGGAGAAAAAAATGTAGGTGAGTATGTTTCAAATGAATTCAAGGAATTTTGTGCCAAAGACGGAATTTGAAGAGAATAGAAAACTCCCCACAACCCAATCCTCATCGGATTCTTGGTATGATTACACCAGAGGAATATTTCTCGGGGAGAAAGATAGATGTGTCTCATTTTAGAATATTTGGAGCCTATATTTATTTCCATGTCTCCAAAGATTCAAGGAAGGAACTTGGGTTGAAAACAAATTTGGGATTTTTTTGGGGTTACACTGAAACTTCACACAATTACTAGGTGTACATACCTTCCTTTAGAATGAAAGTTGTGTGAAGGGATGTAAATTTCAATGAGATGCTCTCTTGAGAGGGAGCTACAAATCCCACCAGAAGAGAATCTCTTAGCTCCAAAGGAAAAGCCTTAGGAAATTGTTGAGCAACCAAAAATGGAGGAGTGGAGAGGAGGTAGAGTGGAGATATCCACTGAAGCAAAAACATCCATAGAAGGTAGAAAAATAACCAGGGAAGTTGATATATTGGTTCAGGATGCGAGGGAGAATGTGGGAGCTCCTTAAAATTTGCGCAGGAAAAGGAAGTCACCTGAGAGGTACACTGGATACATTTCTCCAATGACTGACCTTGTAGAGACTAAGCCATCCTCTTTTGAGGAAGCAGTGGCACAACCAGTTTGGGTTGATGAAATGGTTGAAGAATATGAATCCTTAATAAAGAATAGTGTTTGGGAAGTGGTTCCAAGATCGACAAATAAATTAGTTGTGGTTTTGAGATGGTTCTTCAAGGTTAAGAATGCAACAAACAAAATCATAGAGAAGTATAAGGCTAGATTTTTGGCCAAAGTATTCTCTTAAGTTGAGGGAACTGAATATGAGGAAACATTTTCTCTCGTAGCAAGGTATTCATCCATTATATCAATTCTTGCATTGGATGCGTAGATGGGGTCGAAGATCCACTAGATGGATGTAAAAACAACATTATTCAATGGTTTTATTTAGGTGGAAGTGTACATAGAGAAACCAAAACATTTTGAGACATTTGATTGGGAGTCTCATGTGTGCAGACTTGAGAAATCAATGTACGGTATCAAACATGCACCCTGAGCTTGGTACATTCAGATTGATAGTTATCTCACTAGATTGGGCTTCCGTAAAAGTGAAGCAGATGATAAACTCTATCATATTTTGGTAGAAGTTAAATTTCCTATCATTATTTTATATGTTGATGATTTAATATTTAAAAGTGATGAAAAATTGATCAACTCTTGTAAGGAGGACCTTTCAAGGGAATTTGAGATGAAAGACATGGCTCTGATGCACCACTTCCTCGAGCTGGAAGTATGACAAGGTGATGGGGAATTATTTGTGTCTCCGGGAAAGTATGCCAGCGAGATACTACATATATTTTTCATGGAGAGTTGTAATCCCATGGAGACACCTCTAGCAACCAAATGGAGGAAGGAGAATACAACTTTAGGTGAAGAGGTTTATGCTACCATATATCGAAAACTAGTTGGTTCACTAATGTATCTTGTGAACACAGGAAAATTTATTTTATATGCAGTCAACCAAGTGAGCCAAGCTATGGTTAGGTCAACCAAATTGTATTGGAAGGTATAAAATAATGTTTTACAGTACCTCAGAGGCACTACCTATTATGAATTATGGTATAAACATACATTGGGAGTGAAATTGTGTGGCTTCACAGATGCATATTAGGCCAAGAGTCCATCCACCTGAAAGAGTACATCATATAATATTTTCAGTGTTGGGTCTGCACCAATTTCATGGTACAGCAGGTAGCATAAGTCTGTGGTACTCAAATTAGTAGAAGCTAAATACATGGTTGCAAGTCAAGCAACATGTGAGGCAATTTGGATGAGAAAGATACTTGTGGTACTTGTTGTTATCTGTCATACCATCTTGCATTTCTGTCGAGTGCTCTTATTTTTCATCTCGAAAGGAGTAGGCTGACGATCAGGAGATGATTCTTAAAACGATGGATATCAAAAGGCTTAGAACCTTGGGAGCTCGAAACTTCATAACCTTAATTAAATTAATTTTTAAGAAAGTTCTGATCCGATACAAGGGCAGCAGGAAAAAAATTATTGGAGATCGAACTCTCAGTATATTGAAACCTCAACATATCGAGGTCCGATATCGGAAAGGTTCACAGGCAGCATATCAGAAGTTCAAAATATCAGAGGTCAAAACATAGAGAACTCGACAGTTTATTTAAAATGGACCCAATATGGTATGTTGGATTAGGGGAATATTGGAGCCTTAGAAGGTTGAATATTAGAGTAGGCTCAAACCTTGGAATATTGAAACCTTGTAACTCCTTAACAATTGAATTCCTTTCAAAGCGCCGAGGGTTGGGGAGAATAATAATTATAAAGGAAATCATTACAAAACTAAGGGATCGAGGGACCCTTTTCTCTCTCCTCTGATAGGACACATGGTGGTACGTGACTGGCTCTTAGAAGCCAACGAGGCAGATGATGTTAGCATGAAGTGGAAGTAGAGAGGAAACGTGTTAGTCAGTTTTGACATTTTGGGGTGGCCTAGTGGGGAAAATCCCTGTGACACATGTCACCACTAAGGAGAAGCCACGTGGACATGCTGAAATCAACATGATGTCATATTAGAGGTCATATATCAGAATTCATAGTTCTTGTAACTCCAATGTAAATTCCTTTTTGAAAACATTCAGATGAAAGGGGCTCCAATGTTGCTTGATGTTTGGTCACGAGGACCCAAAGAACCAAGGGCATAGAGAGGGTTGAGTTCCTAAGTGTTATGGATAATATCAGAGGAGGGAGACATTGTAACTCTATTTTAATTGAAATTTGAAAAAATTCCATTGAAATGATCTCCTATGTGTTGGTGGGCTTGGTTGTAGAAGCCAAAAGAACCGGGGGGGAGAGAGAATACGTAAGGAGATAGGCACTAGGAGAAATTCTGAAGGCATTAGCACCTAAGTGCTATGCCATTAGTCATAACT
Source organism: Pinus albicaulis (assembly GCA_034641835.2). Lineage (NCBI taxonomy): Eukaryota > Viridiplantae > Streptophyta > Pinopsida > Pinales > Pinaceae > Pinus > Pinus albicaulis. Next base: position 602,945,486 of record CM076574.1, read on the forward strand.
CCTGGTATCGTGGAGGAAATTTGATAAGGGTCTAAGAGAAAGGGTCAAAATTCCAATTGGTATTTCATAATGTTGTAAGCTCATGTTAATAAAAAGTTACAATATGTAGGGCTTCGAGATATCTAATACAATGGTGTATGAAGTCGTCGGTCACAACACATTGTCCTATGGTGGATAAAAAAAAAGGGGTTAAGAAAAAAGGGGTTTAAGTAAATCATAATATTGTTCTATCGTAACATATTCCTAATAAAAATTACGATATGTATTGGGCTCCAAAAGTGTAGAAAAAAAGTAATAAAGGATGAATGGGTCAGCAACTAAGTTGCAAAGAACCTCCAATGCTACCAAACCAAATCAAGACCATGTCTAAAAAGGGACAATCCAAGTGGTTAGAGGGAGAAAACAACAAGTGAATTGGTAGTAACCCTGGGAGGAATACAATGGAAGAGGTGTGGCCAGATCATCAACCCACCATGAGCCTAGATAATGGAGTCTGGGTCCACCTTAGGAAATCAAAGGAATCGACAAGGGAGATATTTTTTGTGTTAATTATGACACCTCATGTTTTTTATGTTTTGGTCAATATTTCAATTTCAAGAAAATAATCAAGTATGTTATGTAATCATTAGGAAAGTCAGGCTGGTATGTTCAGACAACTATGTAGTTGAGAAAAATGCAGCATTTTAAGATATTTTTAAGTTGTTATTATTTTGTTTCTCCCAATAAAAAGGGAGGAAAAACTCATTAAAAGGGTTACGAATTTTGTCCTCAGATAGGGGTTGCAATTTTTTATTCTATTTTCCCGTTCCAGAGGTCATAATTTTTTTGCAAATTTCGCAAGTTTTTTCATGTGACATGTATTTCATTATTGAATATTAAAAAAGAATTTTATGGTTATTATAAGCATTATAATATGTAGTATGTTCTCTTCCTTTGTGTATCACTTCATCTGTGTTTTTATTATTTATAAATTGCGTAATTTGTAGTTGTTGGATTCACTCTTAAATCATAGATTTAATTATGTTATGTTGTAGCATATGGTACCTATGAGATTGTAGATTTATCTATATTATGTAATAGCAGATGGTACTTGTGAGATTGCAAATTTACCTATGTTATGATATAGCAGAAAGTATGTGTGATATGTTGAGTTGAAAACCTTAAAATGCACTCCATAATTTCTACACTTCATTTCCTTTATCTTTTCATGATTCCACTGGGATTTATTGCGTAGGATTTTTTGTTTTTCCATCCCTCTAAACTAGGTACCTTCCTTATATTTATCCTTTCCGTCTTTACTGCAACAACCAATAAAGATGCATTCTTTGTGCGTAGGACACCATATTTGAACATTTACTCTTGGGAATGATATATTGTTTATATGTATACTGAATCTTCCTCTAAGAAGGGTAATTGAGCCGATTTTAAATAATTTTACATTTATCTCTTGAGTATCACTGATTCATCTTCAAGAGAGACTAATATTTCATAGGCAATGCCCTCTGTTCAACCCAGGGGTTGTATTTAGGAGCTACAACATCTTCTTTCATTGTTTCCAGGGACGAATGAGAATATTTTCCCCGGGTACAAAAATTGTAACCCCTTGGTTAGTTGAGAAAAATGGGGTGTGGGTTGAAGATCTCTCACCTTGGTGACTCCATTTTTTAAATATTATATTGATCACCCTAAATTTCATAAGGCCTCATACTTGTTTTGACACTTTTGAGCAAAAAACTGCCCCTGTATTGGACCCTAAAAAATCACATACAAAAGGGTTTGGAAAGAGAGGACCCTTATTACTCTAGATATTGTAATATCATTTCTGAAGTGTCCACTTCCATCTCTCAGAAGGCTAAGATAAACTACTCTAAGTCCTCTTTCAAAGCCTTGGAATATTCAAAAGAACATTGCCAAATGTTTAGCTCATTTTCATAGAAAGTTAAATATGGAGAAGATTCTGTCAGTTCGTCTTCCCTCACATTCCCTACCTTCCCAAAACCCAAATAAGTCAAATGTATCCTTACAAATAGTCCGACTCGGAGAACTGCTAGCACTCCATCTCAGCTCCATATATTCATAATACATACAACTCCTCATCTAGGACCTATGGTAAATCTTTGACCGCCTCCATTGCAAAACATGGTTGTCCCTATTTTTCTACTTAATAAATATGCTCCACTCAACTTGCCACAACCTCTGAATGGGATGCCCCAATATTACCTTAAAAATATTCCAAGGTTCACTGGAGAGGATGATATCTAATCCTAAACACATATAAATACTTTCTGTGCATTTGCTGAGAATTCGAATGTGGAACATCCAGATGTAGTCCTAAGAATCTTTGTTGAGTCTCTGGATGGGGAGGTGAGGAAATGGTTCAAGATTCTACCAAATGTTTCAATTTAATACCTGGGAGGATATGGCGAACTCTTTCATCAAAAAATGGGGGGAGAAAAGGAACCATGGGTATATTCTTACGAAAATTAATGCAATGAAGAAAAAACATAATGAAGATGTTTTGCAATTATAAAGTGGTTTAATAAATTATATAATAGTCTTCCTATTGAAATTAAACCTCCACGAGTTGCTTAAAAAGTGGTTTTTGTTGGAGCCTTTGAATGAGAGTTTAGGTATACCATTAGATAAATAAATTCTCGTACTCTGGACCAAATCCAAACAGATGTCCTGGAAGTTGAATAAAATTTCACCTCTACTAGAAATAGGAAAAGGGAAATTAAATATGGTGATAGTAGGAGAGGAATGGAGGAAAATAGTTCTTCAGGCCATGTAAAGGAAACTCAAGAACAAAAGCTATAATATATGTACAAGTTGATAAGGAATTTGTCTAACAAACTTGTAAAACTAGATTTGGAGTACAAAAAACCTCCTCAACAAATTCAACCAACTCCTAACAGAAATTTTAACCCCCAATATAGGAGGTCGTCCTTGCAGCTCTTATAAAGGAATATAAAAGATCAACTGGATCATATTCAACCTCCTTTCTATTTAGAATACTATCTTGAGGATATGGTTGAAGAAACTATAGAATTTTAAGAAAATCCATTGTCTTCTCTCTCGGATGGAGAGAATGAAATATAAGCACATGAAGGAAAAGAGGATGATTTGGATGCCCTGCTGGATGATGATGAGATAGAAAATTATTTTAAGCAGTTAGTTAATTTCATGCAAGCCCAGTTACATAGGAAATATGATCTCAGGTCATCGAGGAAAAGGTACATGGGGAAAGATTAGAATGAAGAAACTCTCCATCCAAGTTCCACTAAGCCAACAGATAAGGGGAAGAAACCACTCAACCTTGATTCACCAATCAAGAAATAATAATCCAATACTATTCCCAATGAGGCTATAGCATCCAAAATATATAAATTCCACACATATAAATCCGATTTGTAATGAGAACAAAGAACCTGTGGAGTCTGCTAAATTGATAAGAATTTGTTTTTCTCCAATATTTAAAAAGAGTTGGAGAAAGTCAAGATAGATGTCTGTTTCACTAAATTATTGAAACAACCCAGTTATAAAGATCAAGTGTCTCATTTTATGAGTTCACCCACCACTACCCCCCACAACACGGCCTTAAATTGTAGGAAGAGAGGCCCGTGGTTGTGTTTGGACCCCATGCAGAGGAGCTAGACTGTTCCACTGCCCCATTCTATGTCACCTTGGTGATTCATGACCTGCTATTATATAATCATATGCTTGACTCAAGATAATCACATAACTTAATTCCATTATCTGTGATGGAATAGTTGGGAATGTAGATAAAAAAACCATAAAAATATCTATGTTTTTTTGATTCCAAAAGAGTAAAGTGCCTCGGTATGATCAAGGATCTAGTGGTCAATTTGGCTCAAATCCCAGTAAAATATGTAGTAATGGATATTGTAGTTGCTAAAATCCTTTCACAATTTGGAATTATTTTTTTCCAGGTCATGGGGAATGAAAATTTGGGGGTCCATTTAACTGGGTTTAAAATTTGACACTATTCTTATGTTTGGTGGAGAGGAGCATCGATTATACGAGGAATCTAGATTCGTGAAGACAATTACAAAGGTAGATTGTTTAAACAATGCTCCCATGTATGGTAAAGAGAAGGAATTTTCTTGTCTTCTATTATAAGAATATTCTCAAATCATGGGAGACACCTAGGTTTAATGTTCATCTCAGCTGAGTAAACAATCATTGGAGAATGACAAAATATGGAAATTATATTTTTATGGTGCCTATTCTAGGGAAGGATATTTGGCAGTTGTGGTGTTGGTGTCTCCAAAAGGTATGTTTTTTCCTCTCTATTTCAAGCTATAATTTGAGGCCACAAAAAAAAATTCTTAATATTGCTTTGTTGTTTCATTCTAAATTAACATTGGGTGCTTGAATGTGTTTTGGGATTCAGAGCTAGTGGTGAAGGAAATAAAAAATCAACGTAAAACCGAGCATCCAAGATTGAAGTCCTACAGGAATGAAGTATGGGATTCGATTGAATTTTTTTTTAGCCTTCAATATTTAGTTCCTTCCCAGAGAGAGAAATAGGATGGCTAACTCTTTGGAAATTTCTGCTAGAATTTAAAACCCCATAAAAACCTCTTGCTCAGATATGAAGTCGAGTTCAGGTACAAGCCTTCAGTACCAAACAATGTGAAGTACTGGTAGTTTTTTAGGATGGAGAATAGATCAAGTGCTTCATGGAGTTTGTTTGGGATCTCTTAAACTCGACGATTGATCAGAAGGATGAGAATACGACATGTGAAAAATTTGTTGGTTCGGAAGAATCCATTGTTGGTCACAAGATATTGCAGCTAAAGGAAAATACCATCCCTAGAGGGTTGGTTCCATTGGAAAGGATTTTCAGCTAAAATTATGTGGATTCTAATCCAACCTAAAATATCTTTATGATGAGGCGGAGGATTGTAATATTGGAACAGAAGAAGACCCTAGAGTCATCAAGCTAGCTAAAGGAGTTCCAAGGGAATACAAATAAAGATATCTTGATATTTTTAGGGAATATATGGATGTATTTTCTTGGTCATATGATGATTTGAATACTTTTTACATGAATGTAATACAACAAAAAATTAATTTAAAAGACGGATTGAAGCCATATAAGCAGAATCTTAGGTAGATTAATCCTTTGTTACTCCCATGTATTGAAAAGGAGGTGAAGAAAATGCTACAAACTAAGATTATTGTGCCTTTTAGGTACTCATATTGGGTAGAAAATTTAGTCACATTCATAAAGATGAATGGGGAAATAAGGCTATGTGTAGATTTTATAAATCTAAATAAGGGCTCGTTGAAAGATAACTATCCTTTGCCTAAAATGGATTACATTATGCAAAAAGTGGTAGGTTCTTCCCAAATGTCCATGATGGATGGTTTCTCTGGATAAAACCAAGCCATTTTACACCCTTAGGATCGTAAGAAAACAACTTTTACTACACAATGGGGAATGTTTATGTATGTCAAAATGCCTTTTGGCCTCATAAATGTTGGAACTACTTTCCAAAGAGAGATGGATATAACATTTGTTGGAGAGTGGGATAAATTTGCAGTAATCTATCTGGATGACATAATTGTTTTCTCTAAATCATATGAAGATCACCTCAAGCACTTTCAACTCACTTTTGCAAAATGAAAAAGGTAGGGTTTGTCCTTAAACCCAAAGAAATCATAGTTTTCTTTAAGTGAAGGTAGGCTATTGGGCTACATTGTGGAAAAGGAAGGAGTAAATATTGATCCCAAAAGGGTGGAGGATACTAATAATATTCCATTACCAAGGAATAGAAAATAAATTTAAGTTTTCTTGGGAAGAATAATTTTTTTAAGAAGATTTATACCAAACTATGCTGAAATTGTCAAAGAAATCACATAAATGTTGAAGAAGGATAGGGAAGTCAAGTGGACTATAAAATACTGAGAGTCATTATATAGAATTAAAAAATATTTTGTAGAAGCCCCAGTCTTATCTAGACGAGATTATCATAGGTCATTACTCATTTTATGTTTTGGCTCTCTTAACACGGTGGAAATTGTTTTATTGTAGAAAAATAATGGACAAGAACAACCAATTTCCTTTTTCAGCTAGGTGTTACGAGATGTAGAGCTGAAGTATAATATATTATGGAAATAGGCCTATGCCTTGGTCAAATCTCTAAATAAATTTCTAATTTGTGTCCCACAGTAAAATATAATAGCTTATGTTCCTACTGTTGATGTGAAAGACATTCTCGTGCATGGTAATAGTCAGGGTAAGAGAGGAAAGTGAATTTCCAAGATTCAAGAATATGATATGGATATAAAACCCACTAAATTGATCAAGGGGATGGGATTGGCTAAAATATTTTCTAAGGCTAACTATTGGGCCTTGGGCATAAATATGTTGGAAAATAAGGACGGAGGTGAGGAACGTGACAATATCAAGACCTTAACATAGAAAATCCAGATGAAATACCTAGACTCATAGTTCCATAAGTATCTTGTCTACTATTCACTTTTTCTAAAATTCCCCTTGAATTTTAACAAATTTAAATACAAGAGCTTGAGGCTACATGGCTAGAAGTTTGTTATCTCAAATGGCCATTTTTATTGGAAGGACCTGATGGGGATCTTGATTTTATGTCTAGAAGAAGAGGAGATTCCCAAGGTGATTGATGAATTCCATAACTGTGTCTATGAGGGACATTATAGTTGGAGAACCACAACCCCTAAACTCATGAAAGTTGGTTTATATTGCCCAAAATGATCTAGTGAGGTTCATATATATGTTAGGTCCTATGAAAAATGTTAGATTTTTGTTGAGAAGGAGAAGTTAGAACCCCTCCCCATGATCCTTGTTTTTTTGGAGGATCCCTTCAGTCCCTTTAGGAAATGAGGGCTAGACTACATAGGAGAAATAAATCCACCATCTAGCGGTAACACATATGCATACTTACAACCACTGATTATTTCACAAATGGGTGGAGACCATCCCAACCAGAAATGAAACCGATGTAGTGGTCATTAAGTTTGTGGAGGAGAATATCCTTTCTAAATTAGGTTGTCCAAGGAGGATTATCACTGACAACACTTAGGTATTTAAGTCAGCCAAGTTTCTTAGTTTCTTCCAAAAGTACAACATCGTCGTGGGACACTCCACCACCTACTATCTGTAGGGAAATGGACTAGTTGAATCTTCAAATAAAAATCTAATGAGGATTTTGAAAAAGAACATATCAGAAAATAAAAAAGATTGGTACTCACAACTAAAATTTTCTTTATGGGCCAATATAGTTACTACTAAGAGGCTAATAGGGAAGTAACCCTTTGATTTGGTATATGGAAAAGGATGCAATTTTTCCCATCCAACTAGCCATGCCAGTGGCTAAAATTATGCAAGATGTTGAGGAGGAGCCAAATTCTCTGACCAGGAGAATAAATCAGCTGGTAGAACTGCAAGAAACCAAAGGGGAGGTAAATTAGAATCTTATTAAATATTAGGAAAATATGCAGGCTCTTTTGATAAAAAGGAAAGGGAAAAATGCTTACAGCTAAGATATTTGGTACTCAGATGGGATGTTAGGAGAGAGGACAAAGTAAATAATGGGAAGTTTGATCCCTTGTTGTTTGGACCTTTCAAGATATATGAAGCAAAAGGAAACACCACCTTTTTACTGGAAAATTTGGATGGTGAGGTGCTTAAACTTCCTGTGAATGGGAAGCTCCTCAAGCTCTATTTCCAGCATTAATGAGGTCCATTTCCACCCACTGGATATACTTGTGAGCCATTGTACATACCAGTAATGTTTTAAGTTCTTACGGCTTTTTTTTTTTATATGCACCTGAAAAAAATGAATCCATGCCCAATGGATAAGGCATTAATATACAAGTTCTAAATGTGTTACATGAAATACATTATCCCCAATTGGAGCCAATGTTGTTATCTGTAATACCATATTTAATTTGTGTCAAATTTTCCTATTTTTCATCCCGAAAGGAGCAGACTGACCATCGGGAGCTAATTCTCAGAACGATGGATATCAAAAGGCTCAGAACCTCAAGATCTCAAAACTTTGTAACCTCAATGAAATTAATTTTTAATAAAGTTTTTATACGATACCACGGCAATAGGGAAAAATTTATCGGAGGTCAAAGTCTCAGTATATCAGAACCTAAACATATCAGGACCCGATTGGAAGGGTTGGAAGATAGCATATCAAAACTTCATAATATCCAAGGTCAAAACATAGGGACATTAATGATTTATTTGAAAGGGAACCAAGATTTCATATCGGAGCCTCAAAAGGTTGAATAACAAAGTATATTGGAACCTTAGAATATCAAAACCTCATAACTCCTTAACGATTGAATTCCTTTGAAAGCACCAAGGGTTGTGGAGAACAATAACTGTAAAGGAAATCATTACAAAACCAAATGACCAAGGGACCCTTTTCTCTCTCCTCCTATAGGACACATGGCAACAGGTGATTTCCTATAATAATATGACAAGGCAGATGATACCAAAATGATGTGGTATTATGGAGGATGCATAGTAGTCAATTTCGGAATTTTGGGGTGGCCTAGTTGGGAAAATCCATGTGACACGTTTCACCACTAAGGAGGCGTTAGGTGGAGATGATGACATAAACATGAAGTAATCTCAGAGGTTGTATATTAGAAGTCAGAGTTCTCCTAACTCTAGTGTAAATTACTTTTGAAAGAACTCTGATGAATGGGGCTATGATGTTGGTTGGAGTTTGGTCGTGAGGACCCAAAGAACAAAGGGCATATAGAGGGTTGAGCACCTAAGTTGTATGGATAATATCAAAGGAAGGATACATCGTAGCTTTGTTCTAATTGAAATTTTAAAAACTTATGATGAAAGGGGCTTCGATGTGTTGGTGGAACTTGGTTATGGAAGCCCAAAGAACTAGGGGGGTTGAGAAAATACATAGGGAGATGGGCCCCTGATGGGATTTAGGATGCCTTAGCACCTAAGTGTTATTTCCTCGATCACCGTTCCCGGTACCGTGGAGCAAATGCGATAAGGGGTTAAGCAAAAGGGGCCAAATTCCAAGTAGGATTTCATAATATATTAAATTCATGTTAATAAAAAGTTATGATACACAGGGCTCCAAGATATCCAATACAATGGTGTATGAAGATTCCAGTAACAACAATGGACCTATGGTGGATAAACAAAAAGATGTTAAGAAAAAATGGGCTAAAGGCAATCATAATATTGTTGTATCGTAACATATTATTAATAAAGTTACAATATGTATTGGGCTTTGATAGTGTAGCACAAAAGTAATAAAGGATGAATGGGTTGGAAACTAAGTTGCAGAGCACCTCCAATGCCACCACACCAAATCAAGGCTAGCTCCAAAAAGGGACAATTAAGGCGATCAGAGGGAGAAAACGACAGGTGAATTGGCAGGTAATTGTGGGAGGAATACAATGGAAGAGGTATGCCCAGATCATCAACCCACCAGGATCCAAGATAATGGAGCCTGATTCCACCTTAGTAAATCATAGGAATCGATAATGGAGATATTTTTTTGTGTCAATTATGACACCTCATGTTTTTTATGTTTTGGTTAATATTCCAATTTCAAGAAAAGAATCAAGTTTGTTATGTAATCATTAGGATAGTCAGGCTAGTCACACACTCAGAAATCTATGTAGTTCAAACAAATGTAGCATTCTAAGATATTTTGTAAGTTGTTTTTATTTTGGTTATCCTATAAAAATGGAGGAAAAACTCATTCCAAGGGTTCAGAATCCCATTTTCAGTGAAAGGTTCCAAGTTTCGATTTGATTTTCTTGTTCTAGAGGTCGTAATTGTTTTACAAATTTCACAAGTTTGGGCCTCTGACATGTATTCCATTTTTTAAGATTAATGAAGAAGTTTCTAATGATTCCAAGCAATGGAATATGTAGTATGTGTTCTTCCTATGTGTTTCAATTCATCTGTTTTTTTCTTCTTTATAAATTGGGTAATTTGTAGTTATTGGATTCACTCTTAAATCATAGATCTACTTATGTTATGTTTTAGAAGATGGTACTTGTGAGATTGTAGATTTATCTATGTTATGTAATAGCATATGGTACCTATGAGATTGCATATTTACCTATGTTATGATATAGAATAAATTACCTATGAGATGATGAGTTGAAAGCCTTAAAATGCACTCCATAATTTCTGCACTTCATTTCCTTTATCTTTACATGATTCTACCGGGATTTATTGCAGAGAATTTTTTGTCTGTCTATCCCTCTAAACTAGGTTCCTTCCGTATATTTCTCCTTTCCATATTTATTGCAACAACAATCAATTTGCATTCTCTGTGAATAGGCCACAATATATAAACATTTACTCTTGGGAATGATATATTGTTTATGTGTATTTTGAATCTTCCTCTGAGAAGGGAAATTGAGTCGATTTTAAATAATTTTACATTTATCTCTTGAGTAGCATTGATTCATCTTCAAGAGAGGCTAATATTTCATAGGCATTGACCTCCCCTCAACCTAGGCCGGGTTGTCTCTAAGAGCTACAACAAGACTATTTGGTTAGGGGATGGATCCAACTTTGATTTATTGTGATAATCATAGTAGTATTAGGATCTTTCAGAATCAGGTATTTCACGATCACTCCAATCACATATATATTTGGTATCATCATTTATGGGACTGTGTCTAAAGGAGGATAATGTTGCTACAATATATTTTGAAAGAGGAACAAGATGTTAACATCTTGACAAAGGCTTTTTCAAGAGGTAAGTTCGAATTCCACAAGTGCAGGATAGGGGTTTCTTAAAATCCCTTTCTTGCTAAGGGGGATTGTTGAAAAGTGTATCAAGAAATACTCAATTTGACCTAGCCTTGGTCAAATTGAGGAAATTCAAATGTCCACATCAATAGACAACTTGGAGAAAGTTAACCGAGGTGACATGGCTCTTGTCACTCATTTAGCTCAGTATATTCAAGTTATTTGTCTTGGGTTTCAGTTATGAATATATGGTTGCTAATTTATAGCAATCTAGTTGAATTATTTCTAGTTTTACTCAATTAAACTAGTTATAACAATTAATAGAACTAGTTGGAGGGAATTTGTGCAATGGGACAATAGTTGTTGGAGCAGGGTCTTGTAGGACCGCAATTTTGGATAAAAATATAGTATTTTTTGTGAGTTAAGTCATGCACGCTAAGAAAAGCACATGTCAAAGGGCTTTGGGGTGGGTCAAAGCCCCTCATGAGTTGTAATGGGAAAAAGGGTAGAAGTAGGGGCCACAAACCGTAATTTGCGGACCTTAGATGAGCGCAGGCTAAAGATATAAATAGGAGTCTAGATAGAGTCGAGTAAAAAAGGTGGTAAGTCTGAACTAAGTTTTGGTATGATGTTTTGAGCTGAAAAGTGAATTTGTATAGGTTTAGAAGGCTCTTTTTGGCTGTGTGCACAGATACCTTAGTCCTTCTATGTGCAGACCCCACTGGCTCTGTGCGTGGGTAGAACAAAAGTATTGTAAGGATGATATGAATTGTGAATGACTAAAGGAATGTTTTGGGATAATTCTAAGTATCAAATGCATATGTTTTCTTCTTTATGATATGTTTCTATATGTTATTTCTGTTTACTGCATTATCTATGTTTGTATCATTTGCATAATTGTCTTCTGCTTTATATGAACTTTGAATGAATACATCTATTACTTTCAAACCTGAATGTTATGTATTAATATTGTTGAAGGGATTGTGGGACCTTTATCTGTGTGCGTGCAGGATAACCTACGTAAATTGACCTAAATCTGCCTGGTTAGGGTTTCTGGGTAGGGCTTCTGTTGCGAAGGTTAGACCCATGTTGTTATAGATCTGAAGATACCCACATCAATTAATTCTCTCTCAAGGTGTAGAAACCTAGTTCTAGCAACCCCCCATACTGCTTCGGGTGAGATTTTGACCTGTGCAAGTAGGTAACTACCGAAAGGGCCAGTAGTAAGAGGTTTTTGTTGGTTAACCTTAACTTCGAACCTGGGTCAAGACCATTCAAGCCAAAAAATGGTTCTGTTGCTGGGACCAAGATCATTTTGAGAGAGATTGGGTGATCTGATGGCCATCAAAGCCTGAATTAGAAGACTGGTTTGAGAATCAAATTCAAGAATTTTCCCTTAAGGAAAAAAAAGTAAAAAACTATCTACTGAAGATTGGAAACATAATTATATCTTCACAGAGGTTCACGAGATCTTCTTTGTGACCTTTGCACAAGAATTACAGGAGTGGTTGTCAAGATTAGCTAAGTTCCAAACTTGCTGGAAGGACGATAAGATCACTTAGTGGACACCTGTATTGATCCAACAGTTAGAGCATACTGATAATTCCATCACTGGGACTATAGATCATTAGGTTGACAACATCTTGGTTGGGTTTGTGACAGAATTTGCAGTAGATCAGTTTGTGTCATATTCTGAAGTGGAAAGGAGTTTCTTCAAGAGACTGAGAGGAAAATTCATATGCTCTCTGCCTTTGCTAATTAATATGATATTGCGTGAAAAAGGTGTTTTGTGCAGCCACACTGATTGAATGACCCCAGATAAGGTCTAAAGCACTACACGTAGTGGAAAATATTATCAGGTTAATAAGAGAGGAAATAGATCTATATACAGCCCTCTAAGAAACTAGCCTGACAATGATACAGAGAGCGGTAAGGCTAAACATGCTGGAGGTACCCCTCAGGCTACTCCACAGCCAAACTTGCGTAGGGGTAAGACATCTCCTACCCCACCACCACCACCACTAGAAGAGGATATGTCTGCACATATGAAGCTACCCACCGTCAAGGGTGTGGGAGATGAGGACATGGATAGGTTTTGGTTTGTTGCCAATGCAGTATAGATTGCACGAAATGTTAACACTAATGTTGTCAAGAGAGTGTAGCTGGTTATGACATTTCAAGGTCATGCGTTAGATTGGTTTATTGGATATGTGACTCAGCACGTTGATCCCATTGTTGCTCAAATTAAGGACACTTTGAAATATCAATTCAAGAAGTCAAAGTCCTACTCACAGTGTGTAACATAATTAAAAGATATCAAACAAGAGCCAAATGAGTCTGTTTGGGAGGCTAATCAACTATTGAAGCACACCATCAGCGAAGGGGGATTTATTTATGAAAATAATAAACATAAGGAATTGTTTATTTCCATGCTCTTTCCACATCTGCATGAGTCTATGAATCAAAAGAAGATCGATTCTCAGGCTTAAGCTCTGGAAGTTGCGCCTAGAGCAGATGATAAATTAACAACTCTGCAAATCTAAAATCAATTGGAGGCAATGCACTTGGAGAATCAGAATCTACGCAGAGATAGGGGAAAGGAAGTTGGCCTAGATGTATGGTGCATAAGTTGTAAGGGTTCTGATCACACCAAAGATTAGTGTACTTTGGTCTTAGATTACATGCAAGCAGGAGGGCAGAATCCACTGTGCCCCGGGGATGTTGCTGGGCCAAGTAGTACTCCCACACTATGGTGTGTTGATTGTATGGTAGTTGAATGACATGATACATACCATTTCCCTCGATTGGGAAGCTATGTGCCAGAGCTAAAGTAGAAATGGTGCAGGTTTTTCTCTTTAGTTGGTCACAATGAGCATCACTGCCGCACATTCGACCTAATGATAGACAATGCTAACCTCTATAGAGTGTATTCTGACCCATATTTACCATCATCTCCCACTGGAGATGGAGGATCCCCAACAAGAGGAAGGGGAGGAGGGAGAGGTGGAGGCACAGGTCGTGGAAGAGGACAATTAATCCACTATAACTGTGGAGACGTTGGACACTATGCGCATGACTTTTCGAACCCTGCATGACAGTCTTGCAGGTACTATAGACAATTTGATCATGTAATTGAACATTGTCATGTTTTAATTGCTAGAATTCAATAAAAGCAACTACATACACTTATGAAAAACATACAAATGTTTAAAGTTGAGTCGCGCGATGATGATCCAAGTGTAAACATAATTACATGCAATGGTGCTGCCACTGGAGGAGATGTGGGAAATAAGGCTGATGCAGAGCCATTGATCAGAAAGGCCTCTGAAAAGAAGGAAGGACTCAACCTACCGAAGGAAAAGGACAATTTTATTGAAGCCAAGAATGATTTTGTTGCTTCAGGTGCGTCCACATCAAATTATATCATGGAATCAGAGATTGATGATGAAGTCAAACTGTTCCTACAATCCTGTATTAGGTTATTGCACAATTAGAAAGTAATAGACAATCTTCAGGCCCTGATAGGAAGCTGTACAGACAAAGAATTACCTTGAACTGAGACTAAGGCCATGAACAAGATCTATAAGAACAAGAATAGAACTGATCGGGAGATGTGCATAACCGTGAAAATTGGAGATTATGATATGGATCAGGTCATATTGGAATTAAGGTTTGATGCAAATATTCTACCTAAGAAGACCTAGAAGAAGATGGGTGAACCAAATTTGGAATGGTCCACCATTCAGCTATGCATGGCCAATCTGCAGAAGATCATTCTTGGGGAGACTTCCACAGGTTTTGGTAGACATTGCTGGAGTAAAGGTACACACAGATTTTGAAGTGATCCAAATTATGGATGATGCAGATCCCTACCCGACGCTGCGAGGGCTGGACTAGGCCATCGATATGGGAGGCATCATCAACTTGAAGCATAGATGAATGATATTTGAAAATGATGGTACGCAAGTGATAATACCACTAGATCCGGTAGAAGGAGAAAGATATATAGTGCCAATGCGTGAAGGAGATGATGTCAACCATATCTACAAACTGACTGCACGGGATCAGGATTGGATCAATCCTACAACTAATGGAATGTTTAATTGGGAGAAGGACAACTCGTGTTTCTCAAACTTAGATGAGGAGATGGAGAACTGGCAGAATCGGTTGCATGATGTTTCTGTGTTGCGCTACCTCAATATCACTAAACATTTATGATGCATCTCCTCAGAGGTAAGATAATTACCCTATTTTTATGGTTCTGATATTGTTGTAGTATTTCTGGAAATTTTGGAAAAGGTTGTCCCAGAAGAACGAAGGTTCTGGACACTTGATCTGGCCATGCGCGCAACCCCAACATGTTGGTGGGATACACACAAGGGAATTTTGAAGGACTGGGAGGAATGTAGCAAAATGATGAAGTTGTGCTTTAAGCCACCCGCTACCACACCAAGTCAGCTTTTCTATTGTCAGGGAGACCCACGCAAGCACCTGGCCATGTGGATAGAGGTTTGGAATGAAAAGACCTGGAACAAATGGGATCATATGTTTGTCCATTCATTGGGACTGATACCTACTACATAGTACTTTGAAATGGAGTTGTATCGAGGGACTCGCCATTAGATTAAAATGACTAACAATTTCATATAAACCTTTGGCTTGGTTGGGGGATCGGAGGGATTGGATGAAGGTCTGCAGGATATAGAAGCACTTGTTTTAGATAACTCCTAGCCTCTGATAGAATTTGTTGCACCCGCATGGGAAGCATAGATGCAAGATATTGTTAATTATAGGAACCTGTCAGTAGAAGATAATGAGGATGATACAAGAAATATCAACATCCCTGAGTCTGAAGGGGAACACGCAGTTGCAGGGCCCTCATTGGGAATATTAGATGTAACTAAGCCTCTGAAGTTAAAGGAAGTCAAAATTGGGACAAAAGAACAACCCAAGTTGGCCACAATAGCGGACTATTGGGATGATGACACAGTGGGGAAGGTTGCGGAGCTGCTAACAGAGTATCAGGACCTGGTTCCCATGAAGTTCTCTGAGTTTAAAGGAATTGTAGGAGATTTAGGCGTTATGAATATCACTTTGAAACTAGATGTGTGCCCTATCAAGAATCGACCATACCAATTAAACCCCAAGTATAAGAAAAATGTAAAAGAGGAATTAGAGAAGATGGTTTCTACAGGAATCATTGAACCTGTACCGCGGTCTGATTGGGTGAGCCCAATGGTTTTTCAGGAAAAGAAGACCAAGGGATAGATAAGGATCTTTGTAGATCTGCGCAAGTTGAATGATGCATGTGTACATTATCCCTTCCCTACTCCATTTTCAGATGAGATCCTGGATAATGTGGGAGGACAAGAGGATTATTCTTTTACTAATGGATTTTCAAGGTATCATCAGATCATAATTTCACCTGAAGACCGAAGCAAGACCACCTTTGCAATAGAATGGGGGTCTTTCCAATACACTGTCATGCCTTTTGTATTGAAGAATGCACCTACAATATTATCGCGTGTATTAGTATATATGTCCAAAGAATTCATGCACAAGTTCTTGCATGTATATTTTGATGACTAGACTGTGTTTGGGTTGGTAAAGAAGCATGTGTCCAACCTGCGCATCATGCTTGACACTTGTAGGAAGCACCAGATTTATCTTAACTTGAAGACATTCATATTCTGTGTTCCTTTTGGAATCTTGTTGGGACATATAGTGTGTTAGCAAGGGTTGTTGGTAGATCCAGGAAAAATAGCAATTATCATCAACCTAGAAGTCCCCACTAGTGAAAAAAAGTTTCTCTCCATCCCGAGACACACCAGGTATTACATAAATTTCATTCATGGCTACGCTCTGATCACTGCGCCTATGGAGAAGTTACTGAAGAAGGATGTGTCATATTTTTTGTGGTGAGGAATGTCAAAAGAGCTTTGAGATGCTGAAGGAAAATATGGTTACTACACCTATTCTAATATTCCCAAACTGGTCCAAGGTTTTCCATGTATATGTGGATGAATCTGGTATATCACTTGGAGCTATTTTAGCACAGCCAGGAGAAGGAGACATTGATCATCCTGTTTCTTTTGCTAGTAAGAAGCTCTCTAGTGTAGAGCGTAATTACTCAACCACAGAAAGAGAAGGATTGACCATGGTCTATGCTCTGCAAAAATACAGGCAGTATCTCCTAGGAGGGCACTTCAAGGTGTTCACTGACCATTCTGCTTTGAAATACCTGGTCAATAAGCCTGTGTTGGGGGGAATATTTGTAGATGGCTACTACTATTTCAGGAATATGATTTTGAAATCATTGTGAAGCCTGGTAGATTGAATGTTGGACCTAATCACTTGTCACGCATCGAAAATGGGTAAGAACAAACTAGTCTGGAGGAGGGATTACCTGATGTGTAGCTCTTTGCTATCAAGGTGGTTGATGAACACTTTGCTGATATTATTCACTTTTTTACCACTGGAAGTGCGCCTACTAAATATTTAGTGTAGCAAAAGAAGGATTTGGTTTCATGCACAACTGATTTTACCCTGATTACTAGTCAATTGTACAAGCTAGGAGCGGATGAAGTATTAAGGAGGTATGTTTTGGAACATGAGAGATAGGATATCTTGGCTGAGGCTCATGGAGGGGTGGCAGGAGGCCATTATGTGAGGAATTGTATTGTGTATAAGGTGTTTTGTGTTGGGTTATGGCGGCCCACACTACACAATGATGCATATGCGTACAACTGAGCTTGTGATGTATGCCAGAGAATAGGGAAGCCCTCACGCCGAGATGAAATTCCCCTGCAACCACAAATGGCCCTGCAGGCCTTTGATAAATGGGCTATATATTTTTTTGGACCTATCAACCCTCTAGGGAAGAATACCGGTGCGCGATATATCATCACTGCGACAGATTATGTAACCAGATAGGCAGAGGCTAAGCTAGTCAAGGATTGCTCCACAGGTACTGCTGCACATTTCATTTTTGAACATATTTTGACTAGGTTTGGGTGCCCAAAGATATTGATGAGTGATAGGGGTAAGCACTTTGTTAATGAAACCATTGAAGCTACGACGAAGGAATTTCAGATCCATCACCAGAAAATTACTCCTTATCACCCTCAGAAAAATGGTGCAGTAGAATATTTCAATAAAATTTTGGAAAATGTGCTCACGAAGTTCTGTAATGAAAATCAGAATGATTGGGATGTACGCATCCCTTCTGTTTTATGGGCTTACAGGACTACATGCAAGAAATTAACTGGAAAAACACCTTTCAGGATGGTCTATGGACATGAAGCAATCATGCCAATGGAATGTATTGTACCAAGCCTGCGCATCAGAGCATTCACTAATATGGCTGATCTTGATATCATGGATGAATTCCTTGCACAATTGGTTTCCTTAGAGGAGGATTGGTTCATTGCTAACTTCTATAAACAAGTGAAGAAGGTGTGCGAAATAGACTGTCATGATATGCACATTAGGCAAAAGGTGTTCAAAGAGGAAGACTTGGTCTTGTTATATGACAGTCAGTTTGCGCACCACCCAGGGAAGTTTAGGAAACATTGGTTGGGGCCATATATCATCAAAGAGATAAATGACAGAGGTGTGGTGCACTTGGCCACGTTATGGAATGAGAGTCTTCCCGAGTATTTCAATGGAAGCTGACTGAAGTTGTATAGGGACAACCTCGTGCCCCCAAAATCACTATATGGTCAGTGAATGAAAATCCACTTGTATGTGCGCTGTGTAGAGGAAAGGCATAGACAGGTGTGGCAGGACTGCAAAGGTGGTGCATAGCAGGAGAAACTAGTCACTGAAACCGTAAAACTGGGTCAAAAAGCGATTTTACCATTAGATGGAGTGGGTTTCGTACATTTAGTGAGGCGATATTACAATATTTTTTACCATATTTATGGAGGTAAGATGCATTTAATGAAGATCAAGCCATTTTCACCTTGGATCACCTATAAAAGAAAGGGCGCGGGTCACATTTGGTTCCTTTTCTTTATGAGTATATTGTGACCTTCAGCTTATCTGTGAATTGTGCCGTAAATTTGTCTTTGAGCACTGTATGTCTAGCCGAGAGACCCCCGCATCCGACGTGAGTAAACTAAAATTTATCTTTCGCCCAAGAATGATGGCCACTAATCCAGAGACCATGCAAACTGAGGAGCACTCTATGCCACTCACAATGTTTAAAGAGACAGGGTCAGATGATGTCCATGAAGTGGTGCCAGAGGTCCAAGAATTCATGTCCACGCTGGCTAAGGGCAAGGGTAAAATGACAAATGACATTTGTGTCCCTAGGAATATTACATCCCCGCGCCAAGAAAAAAATGATAGGTTGCTTATGGGTGATCCTACAAAGAGACCTATGAGCGCCCTTGAGGAGGTTGTGCTCATTGAGCCAATATCATGCTGGCTAAAGTAATTCAAGCCGCGCAGACCCTCTGTGCGCACTCAGAGGGATGTGGATGTGGTTCGGGACTACCTTCAGATGTTGTTGATCCTGTAAGCTATCTCTATTAATGGAGAAATATTTGGAAATATCCCCCTTGTCAAATTCGATGATTATGACCTAGCGAACGAGGGAAAGTTCCCTGAGATGGTGCCTGAATATTACTTGGAGTGTGTGATATATGATGATGTGGTAAAGGTCGAGCCTATGTCGTGGTTGCACAGGCTGAGAAACATAGGGATCCTCAATCTGCTGAGGATTCCTCACTCCGGTAGGTACCCCATTACCATTGTCTGTGTGCGACAGCTGCTGGAATTAGTGCACGAGGGGTGCCTGTGGATCCAGGGATGAATTCCAATAGACTTCGTGTTGATCCACTAGATCACCAGCCTAACTAAGAAGGGGCCCCATCCAAAGGCTAGTTTTGGGAAGAGTAATGAGCTGAAGGTAGCTGTGACGGTGAAAAAGGACTACCACATAAGGTGGGACACCAGGGGATTCCTGGTGCAGCAGATTGAAGACCTGAGTGTGCACCTAGAAACCTTATTCCTTGAATGTAAATTGATGTGAAAGTGTCACTCGAAGGTAGTCCCTGCACATGTAATTGCATTGGCAGGCCAATGTGAGAAGGGGGTTAGCTACAAATGGTCCCAATACCTTTGCCACGAGTTTCCAGAAAATTTGCGCAAGGCACAAGATGAAGGAAAGAAATTATATTACTCTTGGCTATTGCTATTAATTGTGTTGGTAGCATGGGAGATGCCACAGAGTGCAGTTCTCCCAGAGGTGGAGTTTAGTGTATGCGAAGTGGCATGCTATGCCAATCTGTGGGATTCATCTGACCCTAAAAGAGTGAAGGAAAACAAAATTTAATGGGTGTTATTTGAAGGCGTGCTGGCAGTAGCGATATATTCATGAACCCGACTATCCTTGGCAGCGTATGATAAATATAGAATTATTGCAGAATTTCAAGTTATCATGCACCACGTGCAGATCTTGGAACATAATGACCCTATCTGGTACACTTTTTCCTTTATGGTGACAGAGGCGGAGATCGACCAAGTCATTGTGACCTTGCTAGTAGTGTGGAAGGTTGGCCTCGGCTCCACTCAACCCATCACAACATCCACATCTATAAAAGAGACAACACCAGGGGATAAAGATAAATAAAAAGACGCAGAGCAGCACACCAAAAAATATGCAAATACGGGCACAGAAAAGGACGCTAAAAAATATCCCGCGTAGGAAGCATAGAAAGACACGGAGCAAGAACCAGAAGGAGAAGCTGATTTTGATCTTGGAGGCCTCAATGGTCTAGATGGCACTGGAGAAAAATATCCAAGAGGAACGAAGCACGATGCAAAAGGCCCCAAGGGTGCGCACAAAAAGAGGAAAGGCTCTAAAGCTGGAGGAACCGAGGACATTACGCTAATAGAGGAGGACCTTGACAAAATAGCAAATGTGGTCGCATCTACCTTTGGGGATAGATGGAAAACAATGGAAGAGTAGTAAAAGGTTACGGTAGAATCACTTCATTCATGGTTACAGGTGTTATAATTAAAGACTAGAAACATCTAGACGAGTGTGAATCAAGCGAGGTCATTAACACAATGGACAACAACATTTTCCCCTTCCCAGGCACAACAATCACTCTAGAGAAGTTAGAACTGTGCACGTAGGTGCAGACCTACCCAGAGGTGGGGATAGAGTTTTCCATGCTGCCTAGAGGAAAGTTGCATGAAATAAAAACCATCATCACAAACAAGGTTCAGTGTAGGGAGGCACACGTGCAACAAAAATTGGGCGAAGCTGAGCAGAAGGTTGCGGCGAAGACTGAAGAATCACTCCAAGCTCAAACAATGCAGCAGGTGGCTGTAGCTCAACAAGCACAGATAGAGAATATGATTGAAAGACTGTGTGCTGACCTACCAGAGGTGGTCATCCCTGCATCTACCGCACTGTAGGTAAAAATCAAGATTCTGGTTGCAATGCTGAAAGCCACCCGGTCAGAGGTGCATACAATGAAGGTGGAGTTTGAACAACAGATCACATCATTGCAAGCTAAGCTTGAGCCAGAGACTCCCCATGAGGTGTACGCACAGAAGGTGATCTTGGTTAAGGAAGCTTCAGAGAATATTGTCGCCACAGTTGACAAAGGCACCATGCTACTAGAAACAACTATGGGCTTGTGGACATCTATGCAGATAGATCCATTGGTTAAGAAGATCTCACAAGAATTGCACACCAAAGAGCAAGCATTCGACAACCTTCAAGAGGCCCTGCCTAATTTTGTCCCTGCTCAGCGCATGGCCCACTTGCAGACTAACCAGATCTTGCGTGATGAAGTAGAGGAGTTGCGACGAAAGAAGAATATTGTGACAGAGCACATGAATCCATGTGCGAATGAGCCGATGGAGCTGTTGCAATATTTGGATGTCGCCAGCAAGAATTCGAACCAAACCTATCAAAGAATCAACTTAGTCGCAAAAGGGATGACATCACAGAAAGTAGTGGACACAATGCAAAGTGCAGCTGATACGAGCACGGGTGTCCTAGCACCCTTCATCGCTGCCATCGAGGAATTGCAGATCAAGATGAAGAACCCAGCACTACTGTGACTTGGGATGAGTCACAAGATTGTGTTGGAGCACATTGGATTAGGGTCCCTTAGGACTGCAATTTTGGATAAAAATATAGTATTTTTTGTGAGTTAATCCATGCACGCTAAGCAAGGCACAGGTCAAGGGGCTTTGGGGTGGTTCAAAGCCCTTCACGAGTTGTAATGTGCAAAAGGGTAGAACTAGGGGCTGCAAGCAAAATTTTGTGGAGCTTAGATGAGCGCAGGCTAAAGATATAAATAGGAGTCTAGATCGAGTCGAGTAAAAAGGGTGGTAAGTCTGAACTAAGTTTTGGTATGATGTTCTGAGCTGAAAAGTGAACTTGTTTGGGTTTATAAGGCTCCTATTGGCTTTGTTTGCGGAGACCTTGGTCCTGTTGTGTGTGGACCCCGCTGGCTGTGTACGCGGGTAGAACGGAAGTATTGTAAGGATGATATGAACTGTGAATGAATAAAGTAATGTTTTGGGATAATTTTGAGTATCAAATTCATATGTGTTCTACTTTATGATCAGTTTCTATACGTTATTTCCGTTTACTACATTATATGTGTTTGGATCGGTTGCGTAACTGTCTTTTTCTTTATATGAACGTTGAATGAATAAATGTATTACTGCCAAACCTAAATGTTAAATATTAATATTTTTGAAGGGATTGCAAGATCATTATCTGAGCGCGAGCAGGATAACCTGTGTAAAATGACCTAAATCTACCTAGTTGGGGTTTCTGGGTAGGGATTATGTGGCGAAGGTCAGACCCCTGTGGTTATAGATATGAAGATACCCACATCAAGTAATTATTTCTCAGGGTGTGGAAACTTGGTTCCATGACCCCCCATACTGCTTCGGGTGAGACTTTGACCTGCGCAAGTACATCACTACCGAAAGGGAAATTATTAGGAGGGTTTTGTTGGTTAACCTTAACTCCGAACCTGGGTCAAGACCCCTCAAGCAAACAACATACTAACTTAGATATCAGCTAGTTAACTGATCAATAAATAAAAAATATCTCATGCATGCAAGGAATTCGAATTGCTCAGTTGTGGTGGATATTCCAAGGAAATGTAACATCAATTGTAGACTAGTCTTGAGTGTACAAGTGTTGCATGAAATCAGTGATCAATCCTTGGGAATTGCGCAATTATTTTTTAGGAAATTCCTAAAGTATAATGGCCAATTTTGATATGAAATTACAAAATTGAAGGTTTCTTGAAAAATTTTGCAAGCTAGTTTATGTCTTATGGGAAATGGATCAATTTACAAAAGCACATAAACTTATTGATTTTAGTTTAATTTTGTAAATATAAGCAAAGAAAAATAGACAATATGCAACATGACACAAAAAACAATTTGATGACGAAGTTCACCCCTCCTAGGCTATGTCTATGGGTCCAGATTCCAATGTTGTCCCTTTATATTATATGCTCAAAATGTAAATTACATCAACATACAATGTTGAAATCAAAAAAATAATGCTACCATGGTGTCTAGAACACCCAAAAAACGTTGTGTAGGCTCTTCTTGGGCTTAAAAAGGATGAAAAATGACCAAGTTAGGCCTCCTTCTCCATTTTTATTCCATTAATCCTGTAAAATCACCAAACTGGAAAAATATGCAATGAATTCATCCTTTGGCAAAACCGTCGAGCAAAAAATCAGTGTGTTTTCGGCGTTGATTCTGTTGGGATTGGTTTAATCTGTCAAACAGTTAGTTATCTTTTGAGGCCAAAAATATCGCCCCTTTTTATAGACATATCTGGGCCATGTAGTCGCGGGTTGGGCACCACTCGTTGATCCCTCTACTACAATCCCCACCAGTGGTTATATGTCATTAAATGGGATCGGGGGTCGGGCTAACTCCTTGCTCCCTTTTCCTTATCATTGGTCATGGTCATGCGGTGTTTCCATATGGTTCGGGGCGAGGGACACATGCCCAATTTATCCCAATATTCTACTTCCATATTCATATGATATACCATATATCTGGGGCCCAGAAATAACTGCACTAACCCTCCCCAAATGTGTCAAAAACTCCAAATTAAATATATTTGATGCTTAATATATATCAAGAACCAATGCTATGGTTTGGCAGTAAGATGTTGCATTGTTCAGTCAGAAGTTGCGAGGTTGACCCCTATTAGGGTCATTCAAACCCTTCACCAATTTTGCACCAGTCCTGAGGGCCACATGGTGCCCTCCCATTAGGCGACGTGGCACCTCCTAATTGAACAAACCAAAACCAACTACCAACAAAAATATGCCACCTATACATGTGCGACCTGCCACATGTCAGTACGAGATTGGCTCGTTTGACCACCGTACCTACCCAATCATCCTCTTGACATTACCATCACGTCATTGTATGACCTACCTATTTAGCAGCCCAATCAACCTTGCAAGTTGACTTTTTATATGTTTACTAAAATCTTCAGAATGCGATAACTTTCACATACGATGTTAGATTGATGTGATTCAAGCGTCGTTGGAATTAGAACGATGGTATCTACAACTTGCCATTGGTTTTAGGTTATTTTTATCACTTTTATTTTTTATCATATTTTTGATCCCATGGATCATTGCTCCCCATTGGAAGCTTTTGGATGACAAAAATTCTACTTTTACTCAACAAGTAAGTGAGGGTAAAACTCCCTTACTTCCCAATCTCAATTCACCTTGATTTACTTGGATTGGTACCTTTGAGCCCTACTTGAAGATACTCCACATTTCCTTTGCCTGAAGTTGTGATTCTCCTATAAAAAATTATTTCTTCTTGAAACTCATCTAAATATTCAGGAGAAAAATATTCAACAGATGGAATCAAAACATTTTGTTCATGATCATCAATAATTGGAGGCTCATACAATCTCAAGTTTTCCACATCCACAATAGAATAAATTTTCAAGAAAGGTGGGAAATCTAACTGGAAAGCATTGTTACCAATATTCAAAAATTTGAAAGGACAATATCTATTTTGATTGAGATTTTTACCTTCACCTTGAAGTATTTCCTTGATCATATACAACCAAATTTGATCTTCCACTAAGCAATCATGATCAACTCGATGCTTATCATGCCTTTCTTTATACTTTGATTTTCTTTTCTCAAGATGATACTGTACTCTTTGATTCACAAGTTGAATTTTTTGAATGAAGTGCTTGGATTTTTCCACATCACTATGTACATCTAATGTAATATTTTTTCCAAATATGAAATCAAAAGGAGACTGGAAAATAATCCAAACAATATTCAAATGGAGATACTTGCATAGATAATGCTTGCCATGATTGTAGGTATGATCGATGTAATCAAAATGATTATCCTAAAGGTTAGAATGTTTACCACAATATCCATGAAGGATATGCACTACTATTATGTTTACCACTTATGTCTGGTCATCCATTTGTGGATGAAAGGTGGTGCTCTTCTTCAACTTGGTGTCCATGAGTTCCCATAAACTTGACCAAAGCATCCTGACAAATCGAGAATCCCGATCATAAATAATAGATCTAGGAAACGCAAAGTGAACACATACATTTTGGAAGAAAATATTTGTGGTTTTTTTAATTGTAACCTCTTTCTTACATGGAATCAACACACACATTTTTTCTGAAATGATCCACAACAACTTATAGATAATCATGAACTTTCTTTGACGATGGTACCCCCCCTACAAAATCCATGGAAATTATTTCCCAAGGATGAGAAGGAATAGGAAGGGGAGTATACAAACCAAATTTCCTATTACTAGGCTTGCTAGTAGCACACATGGAACATCTCTTTACATATATTGAAATAATTTCATTCATGCGAGGCCAATAACAATACCTATGAATTTGTGCAACTGTTTTTCTTACACCAAAGTGACCAACTATAAGAGAAGTGTGGGATTCCCTTATAACATCGAATCTTTCACCCTATGGAATACATAACTTGCCAAGATTATACAAAAACTTGTTATGAACATGATTTTTATAGGCCATTTTATCACATCTGATTGATAGGCCTACAAACTGGATCAATCAACATTTGTGAACATGTTGTCATCATCCCTTGACAAAGCCCTAAGCAAGACCTTTCAAAAAAGTATGAGCTTCTAAGATTAATTGCTCAAAATTAATGTTTTAGCCTCAATGCAACATGTACTTTTAGCCACCTACATCCAACGATGGTTTTTCCCTTTTGCACCAACGCTAACTAACACTATTTTTTCCATTTTGTAGGTGCGTCGATTCTAAAAATTCAGGAAAATTAAAAATATTTCCAAAGCTTCCTCTTATAAAAGCTTCCACGGGTTGCTTTAACTCTTTATCATGGATAAGAGCTCAAATCTTATATGATCCTGTCTTGTTCACCTCTTATCTCTTGAGCTCATCCTCCCACCATATGTGGATCTCAACCCTATAATGGTGAATTCAAAACTACCATACCTCGCCTATAAATTTGCTGCCATCCATAGCATTAGGGTTGGATTTTGGATATTGATATTTCCTTATGTCGTTGACTTGAACCTAAATGAGTCATCATATTCATCCATTAGGGTTGATATTTAGGTGTTCTTTGTGACAAGGAATAACAATTCAAATTTGGGAGACATCAATGTAGATCAACAACTATGTGTAGTTGTAAAATCTCTCTTATTTCTATTAATACAAAGAGTATCTCATTTTCCTATATGTTTTGTATTATGTTTACACTCATGTATTTTAATGCCTTGATGATTCATTGAATAGAGATGTTACATTATTCTACTTGGTTGTTGTTGGTCCTTTACTTTTTTTAGTCATGTGTGCCAGTTCTACTTATAACACTCAAAGCTACAATTGGAGCTTACAAACAAGGAGTAAAGAAAAAATTGCTACAGATTCAAGGTAGGATTCTTTCCATTCTCTAATTTATCTAAGGAAAAATTCATGCTTTTTTTATGCTATTGTTCTAGACCAGAACAATAGGTCTTGGGAATTCACCTTTAGAAATTTATATTACAGTCATATTTTGTGTGATTTATTTTATCAATAATCTTTCTCCACCTTACTTTTCATTGCATTTGAAATATTAAAATAAAAACAATTATTTTCATTGCATATAAGGATTTGATTTTGATTGGAATAGTTAAGTTGAGGATATCGATTGTTGCATTTTTGATTGATTTCTTCTTCCCCTAATTATTTATGACTTTCATTGTTAAAAGGAGAATGAAAAGAGTTCTTTTTGATATATTAGTTGCATCCTATATGTGTCCAGGTGACATCAAGTTATGAGCCTTGAAATCGAAACATAATTCAAGATAAACTTATCAAATTCACTCAATCAACCTAAGGAGCATTTGAAACATTAACGCAAACATCTAGAGGTCTAGGCTAGAGACATGCTCTAGTGTCTATAAACATAGGATTTTTCTTTTTTGTCTAGCGTTGCATTCCAAGGGTGATATCTCATTCCATGTACGTAAGTGTTTAGGAACGTTCTCCGCATACCTCCCAGTATATTGGATGGCGCTCCACACATGAACAATATATGGGAATGCTATAATTGTATGGTTACACATTAGAAAAAACTACTACAGACTGCACTTACACATACCTTCGGGTATATTTTGGAACTCCCCACTAGGTTTTGATGTTGCCATAGGTAACTGAGTAGACCGCCTTGCACACTGTGATACACCGAACACAATGTTCGGGGACTCATTGCCTGCTCGTATGTAAATCATTGGTTCACTAAGGAGGTATATATTTGTTCGCAGTTACTGGGTAAACCATTTTGATTAGTTACCCATATTTATTTTATTTTATTTCTTTAATCTCTAAAATCAATTAATTAACCAATAAATAACATCCTCAGAGTGGAACATATCCTTAGTAGATCTTAGGTTTAGACTAATGGTAACATTTCTTGAGTCCACCAGTCAAGGAACCCCTTTGACATGAGTCCTAGCCATTTTCCTCCTTTTGGAAATATTGGCACTCCTTATATGGTGATGTTATCCCTTCCCGTATTTACCATTGGTTTACTAGTTTTGTTATTTCAAACCTCCTTGGTTCCAAATGTCAAAACTGCTTCTCAACCAAGTAGTCCTCCACTTGAACAAGTTGACCCTAACTTATTTTCTTGTTCATTATTCTTTTGCTTCTTCCTCTTATTTTTGTGAAATCCTCAAAGTTAGTAACCAGGTGGATAGTAAGAAGAAGAAAAGGAAGATTAAGAAGAAGCAACATAAGAAGGGGCACAACCAATCGACCATTTCTACTAATGAAACTAGTATGGAGAAACCTTCTAATCGACCCCACAAAGTAAAACTCCCTTGCAAGTTATGTAAGGGTGATCGCCTTCTTAGAGATTACCCTGTTATTCCAGAGGTATTACAAGTGTGTTCCACAAGCTCATATCATCCTGTGTCATCAACCTCTGAAGATCATGTTGGTGATAAACCATCGAATAGTGATAGTAAGGTCTATGATAAAAATGGTAAAGTCAAGTTTCCCTTTAAGTTATGTGAAGGGAATCATCCTATTCACCTTTTTTCTTATATGGATGAGGCCTAGAATGTGTTGGAAAACCTTACATATTCTTAGCCTCATATTCCAACTATTTATTGAAATATTTCTCCCAATCCTCCACTAGTTGATCAAGTGATTGATCAGAATTTGAATCTACTCAATCCAACTCTCTCTGAACATGATTCCCATGAGTTCGTTCTTGAAAAACCATTGGCTGAGAAAATGGTTTAAATGATTCCACCTTCATTTGATTGTACCTTTACCTTATAAAGTGAGTCTCATATTTCTCAGGTTCTCTTTTCTTCAGGTTCCATTGAACTAGGGGCTAATCATCCTATTCCAGTAGCATAGGGGAACAATCCTCCTGTTACCATGACACAGGGGGAAAATCATCGAATTCCCACAACATAGCGGATTATTTACCCCATTCCCATAACACAAGGGGTAATTTTTATTGTTCCCATAGCACAAGGGGGTAGTTCTCCTATTCCCACGACACACTGTCCAAGTAGTATGGTCACTTCCTTTGATTGGAGTCAACTAGCAGGATATCATTTTCCTCCTTACATTCCCTTATAGATCATAGGGTAGGCTTATAATGTGGCCTTACCTGGAACATTCATAGATGAAGGCATGTTTTTCAGCATTTTATCCTCAACTATTTGGAAAGCTTTTGGTTCTTTGCAGCTTGGGCCCGTTACCCAGAATCTGATGGAATTTAATAGAGGAACCAATCAAATGCTACAGATCATTCCTCAGTTTCCTATTAATTTGGGAGGAAATAATATCTATACCAATATGATGGTAGTCCAAGTACCTTTGGATTTTAATTTACTCCTTGGCGTGACTATTTTTATGACATGGGAGCTATTGTCTCTTCACTCTTTCATGTGATGTGTTTCGCGCATGAAGGAAGGATCATGATCATTGACCAAATTTCATTCGTTGGTCCTAATTTGAATACTAATCAACCAACTTCCCTAAATGGTCCTTATGTGAAAATGGTATCTCCCATGCCATTGATTAATTATGTGGCAACCTGTTCCATGCCTATGTCAACAAATGATATAATAGGTAATGTAGTGCATCATTTACTAGGGGCATTGGAGCCTGATATTTATTTTGGATTCCTTGATATTGATACCTTCCATATAATTTTTATCCCATCTAATGAGATTTTATTGGAAGACATGGGATCTAGGGAGCCATGATTAATACAACCAAAAATACCGGAGCAGAGTTCATTTTCTTGTGTAAAGCTCCTTAAAAAATGAAATAGGGTACCTAGAGGAGAGTTCATTTTCTTGTGTCAAGCTCCTTAAAATATGAAACAAGGTTCCGAGAGCAGAGTTCCTTTTCTTTTGTCAAGATATTTAATAAATGAAACAAGGTACCCAAAGCAAAGTTTATTTTCTTGTGTCAATATCCTTAAAAATGAAATAAGGTCCTAGAGTAGAGTTCCTTTTCTTTTGTCAATATTATTAAAAGATGAAATAAGGTTAGTTCTTTTACTATGTCAAGCTCATTAAAAAATGAAACAGATCCCCTTCCAATTAGAGTCTTTGATTAGATCTCAAAAATTCTTAGTTGAGTCTTTCACTTGATCTCATAAATGAACATTCATTCCATCGACCTTTTAGTAACCCATAGTCTAATTAGGTGAATGAAATGAAGCTTGGGGGGCTTATGCCTAGAATTGAGTGATTATGTTGGGGGCATGCAAATTTATTTCAAGAATAGTTTTTCTATATTTCAAGTTTGTGTAAAAAAATGAAACCATTCTCATCCTATCCCTCATGATTTCCATTTTTATAAGCCTATATCTACTATATTACCCTTGGTTTTCTCTTTCCATTGTGACCATATCCTTGTTCAATCATATGCTTTCACTTGGTTTTTTTACCCTTTCCTAAGGAACTGCTGTGATGAGTGATATTATTAGCCTACCTATTGACATCTATGTGTTTTGAGAAATTCCAACATGACCGGACCTAGTTGCTACCCTTTATACCACTCATTCCTCGAGGTGGAGTCATCTTTCAACTCTTTTCAAACTTCCTAAACATTAAAATTTTGTCGAGAACTTGTATTTTCGAACTCATTAAAGTAAATGAAAAGATATCTACTTGGTATAAGTTTAACCCTTTTCTAGACTGCGATAGAATATTTACAAAAAAGAAATAAATTTGATGAAAATGGCTAAAAGGTTCTCCTGAGTACCATTTTCTGCCTTTTCGAACTCTAGAGACAAATTTACGAAAATGAACCTTTGGAGTTTTATTTTTCTCCCTTTTTCCAAACTCTTTAAACCTGAGAAAGGAGTTGAGTTACACCTTCGTTGGACTCGTAAAAACATTAAATAATGATGGACTCATTGAACATGATGAGATTGAACCACTCCTTCTCAATGTTAGTTAAAATTACTCAGAGGGATTCATTCGAAGGATGAACTTACAAATCAAGCATATGTGCCTATCCTCCTCAAGCTTGTCAAAATTAAATAGGTACTGACTAGAAATGGTTGGGGAAATTTGGAAAATGGGATAATCCACCTATTATTGATAGTGAGTCACTCGTGAACATGACACTCTTTAATTTCAACTTCGTCACTGTTGGGTTGGGAAATATGCTTGTCTTCTTGGTTCTTCACACTATATTAAGCCTCCATATTCAATTTCAGTTCAATGATAATGTTGGCTTGAGGGGTACTAACCCAAGTTCAGAGTTTATTGTGCAACCAACAAACCCTACAACTACTGGCCCTTTCGGCAATGACTTGTTAGCACAAATTAAAGTCTCACTCAAAGCAGTATGGGGGGTTGCTGGAACCATGTTTCCGCACCGTGAGAAAGAAATTGATGTGGTGGCCCTAAAAAGGTTTATAACATAGCTTATTAAATATTGGAAAAAGATGCACGCATTTATAGAATAATACTTATCAGATCAACTAGTCGCAAATATAGATAATGCATATAACAGATGCATCGCATATGAAATTCGTTGTAGATATATAAATAACATAATTAGATCTTCACAATGCACAATAACTTAAGTAGGTCTATTCATATACTTAACCATCAATAGATACTCATGCATGAAGAGCATATTTACTCACAGATATAATCCATCATAACATAATTCAAGCGATCTCAAATCAATAACAATCAACAAATATTTTAGATATCAAACACATAACACAATTGCTTCACCAAAAATAGACTTTGTATTAGATTCAAAACAATTCAGTAAAATCCCACTTTCCCTTACAATTACCCTTTTACGCACACAACCAGTGGAGTTCGCACACAACCAGGACTAGGTCTCCGTGTACACAGCCAACAAGAGCTTTTCTACCCAACCCAAACTTACAAAATTGTATCACAGAAGCATACACACTTACTTAGATCCAAAACATTATATGATATATTACTTGACTCTATCTATCTACATTTATATTCACCCAGTGTGCATATACTATGGTCTCAAACCATGGTTTAAGGCCCTCAGTTTACCCTTTACAACCCATTTATATAAAAGAGGGAGTTTGACCCACCCCAAATCCCCTTGACCTTTCTGTTATCATTTTATAATTTAAATATTAGAAAGAATAATTATACAGGACAACATCAAAACCACTTTGGAACTTTGGATCTAGCCCTCCTAGAATCAGAGAGGGATCTCTCTATTAGATTTAGCTTTGTTTTATGATTTCGGATATTTAGGCTAGTTATAATGATTATAGGGGCTGATTTTTTATTGACTGTTTGGTTGGATTAGAAGATCTGCTTAAACTAATTCCATTGGGCTATGGAGTCATAATAGGCTAGGTTGTTGCATCAAATTTTCAAGAGCATTTACAAGGCAAGCTAACTATACTTAGTGGATCTTAAAACTTAATGAATTATGAGATGAAAGAAAGAGTGAACTGAGTAGTGGTTAAAAATAAATTAAGTATTTCTTAACCAAACTTCAAAAGAAAAACATTTATATTGTAAACACAGCCAAAATTAAGGTGCTCTAGCAACAAATCTTATTCTTCATATTTCTAGTTTACAATTAGAATTAAA
This sequence comes from Pinus albicaulis, assembly GCA_034641835.2. Taxonomy (NCBI): domain Eukaryota; kingdom Viridiplantae; phylum Streptophyta; class Pinopsida; order Pinales; family Pinaceae; genus Pinus; species Pinus albicaulis. The sequence continues at coordinate 602,977,899 of CM076574.1, forward strand.
TTATGCACTGAGAGAAAAACAATGGAAAACATTAACATAGAAAAGGAATAACATCACTAGATAAAAACATCTCAAGTATATTGCAAAAGGTATTTTATTATTGATGCTCCAGCTCCAAAAATACAATGCTCTAATAGACAAGTTTTACAATCTAGGGTCCAACCTCTAACACTAAGAAGGAATGCAGTATTTAACAAACTCTACAGTGATTGTCGTATCTACATTGGCAATATGTTATTAATTACAATAATAATTAAAATTCTACTAGTGTGACCATGAAGTGGACACGATGGAATAAATTTGACATCTGGACCTATTCTCTAGAAGGTCGTTGCTACTTGATTTGATCTGGTATGTGCTGGAAGATTTGGATGATCTGATGTCAATATACTGAGTTGGGTGATACGTTGGCTATGCTAATTTGCTGATGCACTAGCTTTCATCCTTCTTGGCAGTCACATAAGTTTTCCCACTGCTGCTCATTTGGGATCTTGATCCTGATAAGATTTATATATATCTCATTTGTCTCTATGAATTTCATAAAAGTCAACCTTAACACAAAAATGTGTTTGATTTCATGTTGTATGAATAAATCATTATCCATGTATTCAAGGAAAGCTCTTCCAGTCATTGATCCTTTAATCGCTGCAAACTTGGTTGTGTCCTTCCCAATCTCTTTTAGGGTCTTCACATAATATTTCCTGGGCATAAGCTTATCATTTATTAAAAAAAATGAGGGTAACCCTCTTTTGGTCAGTGGTTCAATTCTGTTGAAGAATCTACTGACACCAACTTCTAAATTGGGGCACTTTACCTCTAACTGTGTGACCAAGATTTTCTTATTAAGCACCTTCTAGACTTCTAGAATGGTTGTTGTTCAATCCTCAACTCCAAGTTCCTCCAATTTGAACCTGTTCTTAGAATTTAAAAATATGATAATGTTATTCGTTATCTCTGGCATCCTTGCAAGCTCCTTGGTTGCTTTCTCTATGACATCATTTGTGTGTTCAATCATCTCTTTCTGTTCAAATATTATTTGAATAGAGAGCCATATTTCATTTGTGGAATCTATTATGCTGGTCTAAATGATCTCCTTTTCTTGGCCAATGGTCTGACCAAAGGAAGCTTTTCTCTCTGCATTTTGTGCTTCATTCTCATCTATCTCCTTTGTTAGAGGGTCTTAAGTAGATGACATTTTAAGTTTCTTTCTCAGGGTTGTTATGTCAGCATTCTTATTCTTCAGGACCTCCTCTACTACTTCTACATTGTTGGGTCATATACAATATTCAAAACTAAGTCCTCCGGGGATTTGATTCTAGTATCCTGGGCAAGAGAAGAAATCTTCTCCATTTTGAGCTGATATTGAATGTTAGCCAATGATACTAGCAATTTAGATAGGCTCATTGCAGTGCTTTTCGGTGTGGAGGAAATCATCTCTCCAGTCTGCCTATGCATCTCCGTCTGGTCTATTGGATGGAAGTCCTTGACATTAAATTCAAAAGAAATATTCTTGAAATCTTCAGGTGATTTAGGCTGAGAAATATGAGCTTCTAAGAAAGCCATTATCATCTTTTTGTTCTTTGAGTAAAAGGCTGATAAAAGCCTACTTTGTGAACTGCTGGTATGCTTCCAAAACTGGTTGTAAGTGTTGGTTTTCAATATCTCATTCCTCCTTTTAATTTCCCTGAAGGTGTCATAATTTTTTTCCCCTTTACCCCTATAGCGGCAGTAGATGTAGGTGTTTGTATATTTTTCTGCTGAAATGGAATTGTAGCTAAATATGTAGAAAATATAGTTTGGCCACCTGCTGGACATGAACTAGGAGAATATCTTATTATTATGACTATTTTTTGCTCTGTTTCCTTGTTTTGATCTATGTCCATATGAATTATTTCTCTTTTTCTGTATTTCATTCTAAAATACCTGTTGGAGATATCAGTGTCCAAAATAGATTGATCAACTCTTGGCCTCTTTCCTGTTTCCTTTTTCTATGGTTCTTTTCCTCTGTGTTCCTTGTCCTCTGCGTTTTGTTTTTCTTGTGGAGTAGGGGTCTGTATGTTTGAGTTTGAATTCACCTACTCTTCAGCCTCCCACAATGTGTTTTTTGCCCACTCTATCCGGTTCATGAATTCCTCAATTTCAGGCCTATGGGTGTGGATATATGGAGTTGATTTGTTTTCCACCCTTTTCTTTGAGATGATTCTCAATGGGTCATAAGACCAAGTGAAGTTGTATGTGAATTTCATCTCTTTCAACATCCTATCAGCTGCCTCTCCTGCTGCTTTGCTATTGCAAATGAAAGGACCAATTTGGGACTTGATCCTAAATTGAGACTTCTTTTTGGTAGATACAAATTGTACCTCATCTACATTGATCATTTGTATAATGTACTCCAGGGAAAATATCATCATGGGGAGAAACTTTGGCAGCTTGTAAGGGGATAACTCACACCCATAAATTCTGAGCTCTGTGCAGTTTTGGTACAAATACCAGTATTCAATTCTTACTTGGTCTGATAGCTACATTATCTTCTTAATATCTTCATTGATCCTTAGCTCCATTGTGTTGTTGAGGATGTTCATTGTTGTATGCACAAATGCTTCAAAAAAAAAATTGTAGCTGTAATCCTTATGTTACTTCATTAGCATGGTTGTCCAAAAGATGACTGATAGAGGTTGGGAGTCTTCATTAGTTTTCCTCATTGTGAACTTGAACTTGCTTGCTTGAAAATATACAAACATTTAAACTAAGATTGAAGTTTATTTAAACACTTCCTCTTTGTGAAACTCTACAAATTGGTCATGGATGGCATCGGCTAGGAATTGACTAAAGTTAAACATAATGGAAGGCTTGGATTCTAATGAAAGTATGGATAGGAAACCTATTATTGCTTCATCTATCCACTTATTTGAATGGTATCCTAACAAGTGTGAAAGGATAGTGACAATGTGTTGGGTTCTATCAGGGAAAGTAGAAGAGAGATATGGAGGATTCTTCTTTGATAATGGAGTGTCTGTAGCCATGAATAACTCTAGTTTTTTGGCTCTGCTGGAAAAATCCAATTTTTGGTATAGTTCTCTGAGGGATTCATGGGAAAAAGGAATGGTTTCTTCAACAACAAGGGCTTTCATCATTTGCATGATGGAATGGGCACTAATTGTAAAAAGGACTTCTCCTGTGGGGGCTACAATAGATCTCTGGTTTATATCATAGCAAGCATGACATTTTCTAAAAAACTCAGGGTAATTGTGGGTTTTTGGGAATATATAATAGGGTAATTTATTCTCCCACAGCCCTATATCATCGACTTCATCGATGATCTTGTCTTCTAGCCAACAGTAAACATCAAACATATCAAATTTTGAATCAGTTTCATGTATTTTGAAGTCTCTGTCGGCTAGAGGCACATGATCTAGGTCCACATGAGGGTGAACCATTGGGTTAAATGGTTGTTGCTCCTTCCTTGGAGGCGTTAATACACTTGAAAAATGAATTGACTATGTTTTTTATAGGTGCATAGAAGAATGGGTTTAGAAAAATATGGGAAAAATAAAGGGATTTGTGCTTGAATCAGTAGGGGACCTGGGAGAAAAAGGAATTGAAGAAGGGGAACCCTGCTGATTCTGCAGATAGTTGAAAATATTTTTATGTACCTTCTTTGATTTGTAAAACCTTGAAATTTGATCACATGTAACAATAACAACATGGAAGCAGTGTAAACTTTGAAACAAGTGGGGAATTTTAGTTTTGTAGAGTGGGAGGGTTACCGTTAACATGGTGCGGGCCCGTTGGGTAACAGCCTAAGCCATTAAATGTTTAACGGGTACTTAGGTGAGAGCATAGGTAATTGGATGGAGGTGACATGAGTAGTTTTCGTCGTGCAACGGGTGTGGCAGGGATATAATGGTCAGTGGCGCAGTTTTGTCACGATGGAAAATAACTTTTCGCAGGGGGTCGTGAATGGTGAGCAGTATGGAGCGGGGGGTGCGAAAAAATGTGATGTTAATGTTCAGAGGATGGGGGGGGCAGAAATGATCTTGGGCCATCAGATGAGATGGAGGGGGTGGAGATGGGATAGGAGGTGAGAGGATTTTAACAATGATGTGATGTGAGTGGATGGTAGGGTCGGGTGAATGAATGTAGAGTGGGGGCATAGTTCGAGACTTAGGATATAGGGATTAGGACATGAAATATGTCGAATATTTTTTATAAGCATTAATCCCGAAACTTAGGCTAAAACACCTTTACTTTTTTTATTTTTTCATTTTTAACCATGATATACATGATGTCCTTAGGATGAACTTTGAAATAAATTTCATGCTTCCTCCATATTTATTTTTCTTCTTTCACTTCTATACATGAAAGAAGATAAGTCTAACCTTCATCTATACCTTATCCCTTCCATTGACTCAAATTAAGCTTTTGAGTCAATTTTATTTTCTACCTAGCTGTTAATCTGCCAAGATTAAACTGTTTGGAAAATCCTAATTTTCTAACCTATCAAGCAGAAATTTAAAAAATTTCAATCATGCTTAGATTGTATGATTGAAAAAACTAATATAAATAGTAGTGGAATTCTTTATTTGCAGTACTTTCAGTATTATTCTTTTTTGGGTTTTTTCTTTCTTTTTCTTTTTCTTTTTTCAATATACTATCTTTTATTTTCTTTTTCCATATTTTTTTTTTTGGAAATCATTGGAATATTGAAAATCATACCCAATATTAAATTGCAACTTATGAAATACTCAATCACCTTGAGATCCTATAATTTATAGGACCTTAACAGTGGCTCCAGCTTGGGACAGAACTTCTCCAAGTGAAGTGTCAAGAACATAAGACCAGTAGCCTTGAGTGCTCTATTTTCTACAAAATATTCCTCTAATTTCTTTTTCTGTTATATGACAGCTCATCAAACCAAGCTTAGGGCCTTCTCCACGGGATTCAACCTTTTTTAATGAATTATTCAAATAAAAAATTGTAAAATTGTGGTATTTACAATGATGAAAGACCAACTTGTATTCTTAAGAGAAGTAGTGCTTCAACATCCTGCCATTGACAGGACCTCCAGGTATTTCAGTTCCATCCAAATCCTTAAGGAAATATGCATTGTTTCCTTTGAAAGCATCAATAATGTATGGCCCTTGCCAAAGGTTATCAAATTTTCCATGTTTACCTTTGTCTTCTCTTCTGGAATCCCACTTCAAAACTTTGTCTCCTAGATTACAATCATCAACCTTTGTTATTTTATCAAAAATATTATTGATATTTTCTTGAATCACTTGAGTTATGTTATAAACTTCCTCTCTGGACTGCTGCAACTAAATAATTTGATTGATCCTTCTTTGTATATCATTGGTTCAGATTCTATCTCTAGAATGATGACTGGAATTCCTAAAGAGGAAGGAAAAATTGAATCTATTCCATAGACCAATTGGTATGGAGACATCCAAATTAATTTTTTGGTAGTAAGTCTATCAACCCAAAGTGCATTGACCAGCTTGTTATGCCATGATTTCTTGTTGTATTCTAAGATATTTTTGATGATATTCACCAAACCTTTGTTTGAAGATTCAACCAATCCATTACCCTGAGGGTAATATGCTATTGAATTCCCCAAAGTTATATAATACCTATGACTAAAATCAATTATTTTCTTGGACTTGAAGGCTACAACATTATCAGTGATGAGTTTTCTAGGAAAACCAAATCTACAGAGGATATTGGTTTCAAGGAATTTTATAATGACAAAGTTAGTAGCATTTCTGGAAGGAGTGGCTTCTATCCATTTTGTAAAGTAGTCTGTGGTAGTAAGAAACCATTTATGCTGGGTAGAGGATGGGGGATGAATTTATCCAATGAAATCTAATCCCCATTGTTAGAAATGGCTCTCAACTGAAATGGGCTTGAAGGGAAAGGGTAACAATTTTCTCTTTACTTCAAAAATTTAGAATTTGTGGCAGAAAGTTACCATCTTGTGGATGTCAAGAAAAATGGTAGGCCCATAGAAACCGGCCCTCGGGATTTTATTAGCAGCAATTTTCCAATAAATATGGCCACCACAATCACCTTCATGGAATTCCTACATAACTTTATCTGCATCATCTTTTACAAAAATTTGAGTGAAACACCTAAAACATCTTTCCAGTATAAAAAAAAAAAATTATAGAATGCATAATTTGATAGCTTTCAACTTTATGAATCTTGATTTGATTTTGGACAAACCAAGAGGAGCATTCAATTTAAATAAAAAACATAAAATAATTGCATACCAGGGAGAATTTAGGAATGGTTCATCAATTTTTGGAGTTGCGAGTTCCTCTTGATCATCCAATGAATAAACCATGTTGATGTCTAATGCATGAAAATTTGTTTCAGCCATCAATTTGGTAGGTTTTCTTTCTACATCATATTCCAAAATAACATCAATCCATTTGCCTCTCTTTCCATCAGGACCATTCTGCATTAAAATATCTTTGACTATTGCATTGGGCACATAAGAAATAATATGTGAACGTATAATGTAAACTCTGAAATCCTTTAATGCTTTAACCAAATCAGAAGCCTATTTTTCCATGATTTTGTATTTTAAAGATTCGTCTCTCAAGGCTTTGCTAAAAAATGATATTGGCTATTCATATCCTTCATTGTTTTTCTGCAATAACAGAGTTGCAATAGTATGTTCGGATGCAAAAGAAAAAACTATGAATTCCTTTGTAAAATTTGGGCTGATTAGGATTGGAGCTTTTCTCAATGCTTGTTTGACTAGATCAAAAGATTTTTTAGCTTCAATGTTCCATTTAATTTCTGAATATTTTTTAAGCATGTTGGTTATATTTCTCAAAAGTTCTGCAAGATTGGGTATAGATCTCCTCAAAATTTTGATTTTACCAATGAAATATTGAAGTCATTTGAGATTCCTGCGATGAATGATTTTGAGTATACCATCAATCATGTTAGGATCAATTCTAATTCCATCTTGAGAAATAATGTGACCTAGGAGCTTTCCTTCTTCAAGACCAAACAATGTTTTCTTCGGAATTAGGGATATTCCAAACCTTCTACATTTTTCAAAAACTCTTCTTAGATGTGCCAAGTTCTCTTCATAATTTTTTGAATATACATTAATGTCATCAAGATAGATCACATTTAAATGGCCAATTTCATCTGCAAAAGCTATGTCCATGGCTCTTTGAAAAGTAGCACCAACATTCATTAATCCAAAGGAAATTTTCACATACATAAAATTCCCCCAAGGAGTAGTAAAAGTTGTTTTGTATTGATCATAAGGATGCACTAAAACTTGATTATACCCTGAAAATCCATCTAAAAAATAAATCCTACTCAATCCCACTACCCTCTACAACATGTGATCCATTTTTGGTAAATGGTAGTTGTCCTTAAGGGATACTTTGTTCAGATTCCTAAAGTCAATGAAAAGTTTGATTTCGCCTGTTTTCTTTCTTGTAGGCACAATGTTGGATACTCATTTATAATATCTAAGTGGAACTATGATTTTGGGTTCATACATTTTCTTGAATTCTTTCTCAACCAAAGGCATCAAGACAGGATTTATTATACGTAGTTTTTGTTCAAAAGGTTTTTGATCCTCCTTGATTGGAATTTTGTGTTGTATAATGGCAGTATCATAAGCTTTTAATTCCTCATAGCTCCAAGCAAATACATCTATGAATTCCTTAAATAGAGATATTTACCTTTGTTTTGTAACTATAGCCAGTGTTTTTTATGGTTTTAGGATTTTAGGATTTTGTTTAGTGCCTATGTTACACTCTTCAATGTTTGCCCCGGTTGGTCCCATTTTGGGTTTCTTGGCCACGTCATTAAAGTCAAAAAAATCTTCTAAAGGGACCAGCCCTCTAGGCAAGATATTATCCTTGAGTTGAAGTACTTCGAATTCCTCTTTTAATGGGTCTTTATGTATTTCTGTTTTATGTACAGTTTTATTTGCTGAAATATTTACATCGAAAACATCAAATTGTTTTTCTATACTAATTTGTACATCAGTGTGACTGAATACTTCATAATATAGGTCTATATTTCTATCCTCAAATTCATCATTTGATTGTAAGAAACTCTCAATTTGTTTTTCACTACCGAATACTTGCCAGTATCTCATGTTATCAGGCACAGATGGATGATGTTTAACCTCTACTGTGTATTGTATGTTTGGGTGAGGCAATTAACATGTGCTTGCTAGAAAGGCTAAATCGTTTGCTAGGACATTTTGATATATGGGGATAATTGCTAGATCATATTCTTCAAATGTTCTTAATAAATCAAGTACAACATTCATGTACGCTATTAACATAGGATGTTTTTCAGCATATTGTCATTTAATTTGTTTTATGACTAATTTAGAATCACCATGGACATAAATTCTCTTGGCTCCTAATATTTTCAGCAATTGTAATCCTAAGAGTAGGGCTTCATATTCTGTTATGTTGTTGGTGAACTGAAAATTCATCTTGTATGAGTGACCTTGTGCATGATTGTTCATGGCATTATATACCCAAATACATGTTCCTGAGCCTGCTTTGACACATGAGCCATCGAAACTCTTTTTCCAAAGAGTTTCATTTTTAGGGTTTTATTATACAGTTTGTATTTGATTGTCATGTTTTTCTTTAATATCATGTTCTGCATCGGTAACCTGTGAATCAATGTCTTCATCATTATAAAGAATGAGGGAGTCAAGGTCAGTATGAACATAATACAGAGGATAGTTGTGTGGTTTTTCTTGACTACTCGCCATGTACTTCATTAAGGTTTCCATACACAGTCTTCTTTGTTGAGCAAAAACCAGTATTGTAGTATAGGTCATATCCATTTGAAGGGTCCCTTCTAAATTTTCTCCCCATGAGAATGATAAAAGCACACAATACTAAGGAGGTATGTCATCTACGACTATATCCATCACTAGACTCTTTGCTGGTATCTGAGCTAAAGTGACACAAAGATATTTGGTAACACCTAGACATCTAAATTTTATAGAATCAAATGAGTACAAATCTTTGTAAGGTCTAGTAATTTCAAGGTCAAGCTTCTCCATCACAGCTTTTGGCATAAGATTATGTGATGCACCTGAATCCAACATGGCATTATGGACAATTTTTTCATGAACATTAAGACTGACATAAAATGGAGGGACACCTCCTTCTTGGGGTTTACCATCAACTTCTGGTCCAAATAAAAGGTCAGGTTGATCATCATTTAAATTAACAGTATCCGTAATCTCCCCTATGTTTAGTACCTTTAGAACTTGAGACCTATACACATTCTTTTTTATTAATTCAGTGTGAAGAATATATATTTTTCAGTTTAGCAAGTTCGTTCTCAATGATGAATGGAGTTTGAACTTTGAGCAGATTTGAAAAATAAGTTCTTTCAACCACTACTTTTTGGGTAAATTCAGTTTGTTTACTTGTACTAGGAATATCAGTTTGAGAAATTTTGGCAGGGGTATCAACTGTTATCCTAGTACTGTTTTTTGTGTTTTTCTTTTCTTAATTGTTTACATTTTTCTTTAAACTTTCTACTATCTTGTTGAGATTAGGTTCACTTTTTTGGTAGAATTCTATGAATTATTTTTGTTGGAATTATCAAAGTTTTTCTTGCTTCTAAGGTTATATTGTCTATGAACCTCCATGATAGCATTCTCAAATCCACGTTCATAATCATCAGATTCTTCAGATTTTAATTATGTTTGAGTCAATGAAAATAATTCTTGTTCTTCTTGGGTGAGAAAAACAGAGTCATCTTCATTAATTCCCATTAAATTTATTTGATTCTCTTCTACTTATTCAACTACTCCTTCATCCTCATCAACATAATTCTCTTGGAATGGAGGCCTAATTTTTTGATCAGGACCTCTTTTCTCTCTCTGTATTATTTGTGGATGGTTTCTTCTAGGATTTTGATTTCTGTTCTGAGGAGCTAGTTAATTTTCTCTAGGAATAGTTCTCTAATTTAGATTAAACCTCTCCATCATTCTCTCCATATTCCTAACCAATGAGTCAATTTTAGCATCAGATGTGGAATTTAAATTTTCTTCTATTATAGTAACTCTTCTTTCAATTCTCATTATATCTCTTTTTTCTAACATGTTGGCTTCTACACTCACTACATCCCTCTACATTTCCTCTAATGTGGCCGAGTTTCTTTCCCTTAGCTAATAAGACATTTCTAGTTCAAAACCATATGGGAACTTAACCAAGGCTAAACCTTGTGGTGGTTTTAAATGAGCAGGTATTTCAATATATCAATTGTTAAATCAGGTGCAATAGTCCCGAACACTTTCAGTAGGGGCCATTCTAACATTTTCATATTCTAATAAAATTTGAAGAGGGTTATTTTTTACTTCCCACCTACTTAGGAATGTTTGATGAAATGCAGGGATGTCATTGATATTGTTTGCAGGTAAAGAATTGAACCATTTCCTAACTTCTCCACTAAGACTCTGAGAAAACATCCTTAACACTTTCTTCATCTACCTCTTGAAGGTAAAAATAGTCATTCATTTTGTCAACATGTTGTTGGGAATTTACAGGACCAGTTCCATCATATAATGTAATTTTAGACTGGTAATCATGTGGCATAGCTGCCAAAGGTGTTGGAAACACCAATGTGGCATATCTGGCTGCCATGATTTGTGGAGGTGGTAGAGGAAGGTGGATAGTAGATGAAGTAGGATGGATGTTGGGAGAAGATTTATGTGTGGAGTTTTGAGTGCTATTATGAGGAAAAATAAAATAAGTGGTGGGGATTGTGGAAGCAATAGGACTAGTTGAATCAATATGGGCAATATGAGAGGTAAAATAAGAAACTACTATGGTTAATGCAGTTAATTCCACCAATTGTTGAAGGTAAGCATCATCAACAATTGAAGTAAACTCTGTTACCAAATATTAAAGTGTCAAAATCCTGGAGAAGCTGAAGATTAGATTGAATTTGTGAATAAGCTTCTTTCACTGTACTTTGTTGCAAAATAGATGGATCAAATACTTTCTGGTCTATCCAATTCTTAGATTTAGTGTTGAATAAACCTTGTTCAAAGTGTAAATCAAACTGAATATCCTGTAAGGCGACAAAGTTTTCAGGGAGGGAATTTTCTTTGTGAAGAAATCTGTTACTTGTTTGGCTCTCAGTTCTAGGATTTTTTCTTAAATTTTTCTCAGGATTGTCCACTATAGGAGAAGTATTTGGAACAGGATGGGATCTAGTAGAAATTATTTTAGAGCCATAATTCAGATTAGAGCATAGACAAACTAATTATTTTCAAAAAATGGAAAGAAAACTGATATTAGAAAATAATTTTATTATACAATGACTTTAACTGGGGTTTCTGAATTTGAATTAATTGACAATTATTTCAATTTATTTGCCATTATGGTCACCACTATGTTATTATTCTATAATTTAAATATTGGCAAGAATAGTTATATAGGACAACATCAAAACCACTTTGGAGCCTAGGATCTAGCCCTCCTAGACTTGGAGAGGGATCTCTCTGTTATATTTAGCTTTTTTTATGATTTCTAATATTTAGGCGAGTTATAATGATTGTAGGGGTTGATTTTTGATTGATTGTTTGGTTAGATTAGAATATTTGCCTAAACTAATTACACTGGGCTATGGATTCATAACAGGCTGGGTTGTTGCATCAAATTTTCAAGAGCAATTACAAGGCAAGCTAACTATACTTATGGGATCTTAAAACTTAATGAATTATGAGATGAAAGAAAGAGTGAATTGAGTAGTGGTTAAAAATAAATTAAGTATTTCTTAACTAAAATTCAAAAGAAAAACATTTATATTGTAGACACAGCCAAAATTAAGGTGTTGTAGCAGCAAATCTTATTCTTTAGATTTATGTTTTACAATTAGAATTAATTGATGCACTGAGAGAAAAACAATGGAAAAAATTAACACGGAAAAGGAATAACTTCACCAGATAAACACAACTCAAGTATCTTGCAAAAGGTCTTTTATTATTGATGCTTCAGCTCCAAAAATACAGTGCTCCAATAGACAAGTTTTACAATCTAGGGTCCAACCCCTGATACTGAGAAGGAATGTAGTATTTAACTAACTCTACGGTGATTGTCGTATCTACATTGGCAATATACTATTAATTACAATAATAATTAAAATTTGACTAGTGTGAACACGAAGTGGACATAATGGAATAACTTTGACATCTAGCCCTATTCTCCAGAAGGTCGTTGCTGCTTGATTTTATCTGGTATGTGCTGGCATATGATGTTGATATGTTGAGTTGGATGATATGCTAGCTATGTTGATTTGTTGATGCACTGGATTTCATTCTTCTTGTTAGTCACACAATTTTTCCCACTGCTGCTCATTTGGGATCTTGATCATGATCAACTTTCTATATATCTCATATATCTCTTTGAATTTCATAAAAGTATGCCTTAACAAAAAAATGTGTTTCATTTCATGCTGCATGAATAAATCATTATCCATGGCTTCAAGGAAATATCTTCCAGTCATTAACCCTTTAATCCCTACAAACTTGGTTGTGTCCTTGGCACTCTCTTTTAGTTTCTTCACACAATATTGCCTGGGCATAAGCTTATCATTTATTACAAACAGTGAGGGTAACCCTCTTTTGGTCAGTGGTTCGATTCTGTTGAAGAATCTACTGACACCAACTTCTAAATTGTGGAAATTTTCCTATAACTGTGTGACCAAGCTTTTCTTATTAAGAACCTTCTTTTTATCTAGAATGGTTGTTGTTCTGTCCTCAACTCCAAGTGCCTCCAATTCGAAACCTGGTCTTGGAATTTAAGAACTTGATAATGTTATTTTTTTTCTCTAGCATCCCTGCAAGCTCCTTCGTTGCTTTCTCTATGGCATCATTTACCTGTTCAATCAACTCTTCCTGTTCAAATACTATTTGAATAAAGGGCCTATTTCATTCATGGAATCTAGTATGTTGGTCCAAATGATCTCATTTTCTTGGTCAATAGTCTGACCAATGGAAGCTTCACTCTCTGACTTTTGTGCTTCATTCTCCTCTATATCTTTTGTTAGAGGATCTTTAGTAGCTGACATTTTAAGTTACTTTCTCAGGGCTACTATGTCAGCGTTCTTCTTCTTCAGGACCACCTCCACTACTTCTACATTTGTTGGATCATATCCAATATTCACAACTAAGTCCTCCAGGGATTTGATTCTAGTATCCTTGGAAAGAGATGAAATATTCTCCATTTTGAGCTGATATTGAATGTTAGCCAATGATACCGGAAATTTAGATATGCTCACTGCAATGCTTGTCAATGTGGAGCAAATCATCTCTCCAGTCTGATTGTGCATATCCATATGGTCTATTGGATGGATGTCCTTGACATTAAATTCAAAAGCAGTATTCTTGAAATATTCAGGTGATTTAGGCTGAGAAATATGGCTTCTAAGAAATTCATTCTCATCTTTCCTTTCTCTGAGTCAAAGGATGATAAAAGCCTGCTTTGTGAACTACTAGTCTGCTTTCAAAACTAGTTGTAAGTGTTGGTTTTAAATATGTTATTCTTCCTTTTAATTTCCTTGATGGTGTCATAAATTTTTTCCTCCTTTTCCCCTATAGCAGCAGTAGATGTAGGTGTTTTTAGATTTTTCTGCTGAAATGGAATTGTAGCTGAAGATGTAGAAAACATAGTTTGGCCACCTTCTGGAGATGAAATAGGAGAATCTATGATTATTATGACTATGTTGCTCTATTTCTATTTTTTGATCTATGTCCATATGAATTATTTCTCTTTTTCTGTATTTCATTCTAAATTCCCTATTGGAGGTATCAGTGTCCAAAATAGATTAATCATCTCTTGGCCTCTTTCATGTTGCCTCTTTCTCTGGTTCTTTTCCTCTATCTTCTTTGTCCTCTGGGTTCTGTTTTTCTTGTGGAGTAGGGGTCTATATGTTTGAGGTTGAAATCACCTTCTCTTTAGCCTCCTACAATGTGTTTGCTACCCACTCTATCTCGCTCGTGCATTTCTCAATTTTAGGCCTGTGGGTGTGGATATATGGAGTTGATTTGTTTTCCACCATTTTCTTTGATATGATTCCCAATGGGTAATAAGACTAAGTGAAGTTGTTTTTGAATTTCATCTCTTTCAAAATCATATCAACCTCCTCTCTTACTACTTTACTATTACAAATGAAAGGACCAATTTGGGACTTGATCCTAAATTGAGACTTCTTTTTGGTAGATACAAAATGTACCTCATCTGCATTGATCATATGTCTGATGTACTCCAGGACAAAGATCCTCATGGGGAGGAACTTTGACAGCTTGTAAGGGGCTAACTCACTCCCATACATTCTTAGCTCTGTGTAGTTATGGTACAAGTACCAGTCTCCGGTTCTTACTTGGTATGATAACTACGTGATCTTCTTAATGTCTTCATTGATCCTTGGCTCTACTGTGCTGCTAAGGATGCTCATTACTCGATGAAAAAATGCTTCAACAAATATTTTTTAGGTGCAATTCTTCTGTTCCTTCATTAGCATGGTTGTCCAAAAGATGATTGATTGATGTTGGGAGTCTTCATTAACTTTCCTCGTTGTGAAATTGAACCCGTTTGCCTGAAAATATAGAAACATGTAAACTAAGAATGAAGTGTATTTAAACACTTCCTCTATGTGAAACTTTACAAACTGGTCATGGATGGCATCAGCTAGGAATTGACTGAAGTTAAACATAATGGAATGCTTGGATTCTGATGAAAGTATGGATAGGAAACCTATCATTGCTTCATCTATCTAGTGATATGAATGGTATCCTAACAAGTATGAAAGGAAAATGAAAATGTGATGGGTTCTATCAGGAAAAGTTGAAGAGAGATATCGAGGATTATTCTTTGGTAATTGAGTGTTTGTAGCCATGAATAACTCTACTGTTTTTTCTCTATTTGAAAAATCCAATTTTTGGTATAGTTCTCTAAGGGCTTCATAGGAAAAAAGAATGGTTTCTTCAACAACAGGGGCTTGCATCATTTACATGATGGACTAGGCACTAATGGTAAAAAGGACTTCTCCTGTGGGGGCTACAATAGATCTCTGGTTTATATCATAGCAAGCAAGACATTTTGTAACAAACTCAGGGCAACTGTGGGTTTTTTGGGATATATAATAGGGTAATTTAGTCTCCCACAACCATTTATCATCGACTTCATTGATAAGCTTGTCTTCTAGCCAACAATAAACATCAAACAGATCAAATTATGAATCAATTTCATGTATTTTGAAGTCTTTGTCAGCCAAAGCCACATGATCTAGGTCCACGTGAGGGTGAACCATTGGGTTGAATGGTTGTTGCTCCTTCTTTGGAGGCATTAGTGCAGTTGAAAAATGAATTGATTGTTTTTTTTTTATAGGTGCACAAAAGAATGGGATTAGAAGAAGATGGGAAAAGGAAAGGGAGTTGTTCTTGAATCAGTAGGGGTCCTGGGAGAAAAAGGAATTGAAGAAGGGGAACTCTGCTGATTCTGCAGAAAGTTGAAAATCTTATTATGTGCCTTCGTTAATCTATAAAACCTTGAAATTTGATCACCTATAACAATAATAACATGGAAGCAGTGTAAACTTTGAAACAGGTGGGGAATTTTAGTTTTGTAGAGTGGGAGGGTTACCATTGACATAGCGTGGGCCCGTTGGGTAACAACCTAAGCCATTAAATGTTTAACTGGTCTTTAGGCAGGAGCGTAGGTGATTGGATGGAGGTGACATGAGTGTTTTTTGTGGCACAATGGATGTGGCGGGGATATAACGGTCCATGGCGCGATTTTTTCATGATGGAAAACAACTTTTCGCAGCGGGTCGTGAATGGTGAGCAGTATGAAGTGGGGCGGGGTGTGAAAAAATGTGTGCCTGACACGTAGCAAATGAAACGGTTTGGGAAATCACCCATTTCGAACCCCCCAGATGTTAACGTTCAGAGAATGAGGGTGGGGGGGGGGGGAAGAAATGATCCTGGGCCATCGGATGAGATGGAGGGGGCAGAGATGGGACAGGAGGTGGGAGGATTTTAAAACTGATGTGATGTGAGGGGATGGTGGGGTTGGGTGAATGAATGTAGAGCGGGGGTATAGTTCGAGACTTAGGATATGGGATTAGGGCATGAAGTATGTTGAATGTTTTTTATAAACATTAATCCCAAAACTTAGGCTAAAACACCTTTTATTTGTTGATTTTTTTCCTTTTTAACCATGAAATACATGAATTCCTTAGGATGAACTTCGGAAAAAATTTCATGCTTCCTCCATATTTATTTTTATTCTTTCACTTCTACCTACCCTTTCACTAATCAATTATTTTTTTTTTAATTCTTTTGTAGGGTGCATTTAAGCTTGTTGACCCAAATCACTTCCTTTTTTTTTTATAAAACTCTAACCTACATCTATCCCTTATCCCTTCCATTGAATCAGATTAAAATGTTGAGTCAATTTTATTTTCTACCTACCTGCTGATCTGCCAAGATTAAACTGTTTGGAAAATCCTAATTTTCTAACCTATCAAGCAAAAATTTAAAAATTTTCAATCATTCTTAGACTGTATGATTGAACAAACTAATCTAAACAACAATGGCATTTTGATTTGCATCACTTTCAGTATTGTTCTTTTTTGGGGTTTTTCTTTCTTTTTATTTTTATTTTTTCAATATACCCTCTTTTCTTTCTTTTTTCATATTTTTTTTTTTCCAAAATCATTTGAATGTTGAAAATAATACCCAATATGAAATTGAAACTTATGAAATACTCAATCACCTTGAGATCCTATAATTTATAGGACCCTAACACTTTCCACGCATATCCAAAAATACATACAAAAATTTACTCAAAATTCATCCCCGGTGTTACAGGTCAATTTGGGCATCACTCCCAAATCTTAGTTTAGTATAAATTAGGGTCTACCATACTCTAAATCAGTTTCTACTTTCCTTAAACAAGTCATCCCATTGTTGGTTTTTATCCATGAAAGTTTCACTACTTGAAGTCCATTTGAAATGCTCCATTGACCCAACAACGCACCCCTAGACTACAATAATTGCTTTTCAAAGCACTTACTCCCATGCAATACAACATTGCAGAGAAACTAGGTCCACTTAATAGTGCATTGGTCGATTGGGAGGGAATTTTTCAAAGGATTCCGAGAATCTTCCCACTTTCTAGTGGCTTCTAGAATTTGTTCCAGTTTTCATATTATCTGATAACCTTGAATATGAACACCATGGAGCCATTAAATCACTTATCTTCATATCCCATTGAACAAGGAAAAGTCCTCATCCATTTGTGGAAAATCCATTCAATGACCAATTAATGTGAAACTACCCTCATTTATTATAAATTGATCACTGATCATAGTGAAAAAGGGGAGCAAGAGTCTGAATTTTTAGAGTTATGATGGTAAGATTATAGCTCTTTGAAGTATTGTTTGCAAGTAATATTATGTTGCTGGAGTGATGCTGCTGATGTGATGAGGATAGGACTGAAGCTAGAGCAAGTTGTCATCGAATCGATCCAACTGGTTGTAACTTCTCCTTCTACCTTATAATAAAGATATTTTTTATGTTCCTAATACATGTGTTACATACTTTTATATATGCAATTTCAAATGCAATCGGTTCAGTTTGATTAAGATGAATATATCATATGCCTTTATATCATTTTTGTCTTCTATTAGCAATTGCAAGTACCAATCAAACGATTTAGTTCGATTGAGAGTAACGGAAGTGACAAAAGGGAGACAAAGAATAGTGAAGAATCACAAGTAGGTGTTCTTCTCTTATCTGTTTATCTTAAGGAAAGTTCAAGTGTCTTTCATATTTTGTTCTAAGTGAGTCCACCACACTTAGGGAAACTTATCTATCCATAGGTTTGATTTCCGTAAAACAAATTGGCGACCATACTGGGGAACGATTGATCATTCATGGTGGTTTTATCCTTGTTTTTCAGCCTCTAATAGAATTTACGTGCTTCATTACAGCCATTTGAATATGTTTTGGTAAAAGAAGTATTTTTTCTTACCTATTTTGAGATTCCTATGGCACCAACGCACTGATGGTCTTGACACAGTGCTCTGCAAAACATCGTTGGCTTAGAGATAGTTCTCTGCAACGCATTGTCTCCCACTCCGAGGTGTTGTTCTCCTATGACCAACCAAAATTCATCATATTTTTGTCTTTTACCATCCATTTCAGTGTCTTGTTTGCCAAGTTTTCAACTGTCTGATTGCCTCTAGAGTTGAGATTTCTTCTACTATCTTTGTTCACCTTGGATGTCTGTTTGTTCAATGTTTCTTCTTGTTTTATTTATCATTTTCGAAATAGCTCCAAATTTTAAATTTTACATTTGATCAGTTCTTTATTTTCGAAAAGAGGAATTGTTGTTCTAGTCTTCGTTTCTCTGGAAAGTATTGATTGATTTTTTGTAAATCTTAGTTTATTTTTTGTTCATTCACACTTACAAGAAATCAAAAAGAAAACCATGCATTTTCATATAGGGTTTGTGAGTGTTGCATAAGAATAGTTAGGTAATTTGCATTTAGATGTGTTGATTGTTGATTGCTTACAATCTGATTGCTCTATCCCTTATAGCTAAGGTTTTCATTGTCAAAATTGAATCAAAATGAATGCTTATCATATTTGTTGCATTATATGAATATCAAATACATCGACTTCGAATTCATCTGATTTAATTCCACTTCCTATTATTCTCGAGTTAACACTAAAGCCATAGAAGGGAGTTGATCATAAATAAAGTTTCAACCCTTGAGCTCGTGCAGCTCAAAATTATAACATAGTCAAATATCTAGCTTAGTCAACTTCTACTATGTCGACGCTTGAGGTTCTTTAGAATTGTCCCTCCCAAAATAACGCTTTGTTGTCGGCAATTAGTGGAATCCATTTGACAAAATCTAATCTTGTAGTCTTCAACAATGCGAGCTATGTGCCACAATTGCCAGCACAATTATAATTTTTGATCCAAGTAAATGTCCTTAATCGCCTCGTTCATCGCACTATTATTGTTGAAGGTGCATCTACTTGTATCATGTCTATGAGTTGTTGAAAACCACTTGGCTCGCCACCTTTATCACAATCACATATGGTGTTAAAAGCTTTTGACAGTCATACATATAAGACTTGTGGAATTCTTAGTAACCTGCAAGTCGAAATTGGGGGAAAAAATATTACTATTGAAGTTGAGGTCATTGACAAACCCCTTAACTAAAATATCTTACTAGGAGGACCGTGGGTTTATTCTATGGCTGCGGTTGTGTCTACTTAATTTTAGATGGTCGTCTTCCCCCATAAGGGATGCATCACAGTCATTGATCAACTTTCCTTATTCACCTCTGATTCCCAGGCAACTGGAATCATTTTGTTCGTTCACAGACCCCCTCCATATCTTTAGAACAGTGGTGTAGGACTCTTTAAGGATTCTTCCCCAATGGGAACCTTTTCATTACCATCGCGTGCGACATCGGCGAAAATCACAAAAATAGAAACCTGCAATATGATCTCTTCCACTTCATATGATTTATGGAAGGTTCCCAATTATGTCGAAATAGATAAGCTGGGTGAAACTATGCTACTAACTCCAATCAAGCTTGCATAGCAATCAATATTTTTGGCTCGTGTAGCCAATCCTAATCCTTTGTCGCCGACTATTTGGATCGATCATTCTTTAGATTATGGTACCTATTATGACCCTTTTTCACATATATTCTCAACTGATAAGAGCATTATCGAATACATGATGCCGGAATAAGAACCATGGGCATATTCTCATCACCGATTCCATCTTCCAAATTACAATGTACATAGTCCAACTGAACTACATCAGCCTACCATCGTTGATTTAATAATGAATTCCAGTCCTATTCACGCCATCAATTCTAAGCGAAACCCATCAAATATTGAAGAAACGATTTCTATCGATATTTTGACCAAACCTGGTGTTGCAAAAAACATTCATGTCGGTGTGTCTTGTTCTACATCTGAACTTGACACTTACCACTCTCTTTTCCTTGAATTTTATGATATATTCGCTTGGTCGTATGAGGAAATGCCAAGCATCAATTTTAGTATCGTTGAGCATGAGATTAAAATGTATCCTGATGTCAAACTAATATGATAACGCCTTTCTCCTGTTCATCCTAATAAGGTTGTTTCCATTAAATAAAAGGTTGAGAAACTTTTGCGTGCTAGTTTCATTTACCCTGTTCCTCTTACCATTTGGGTTTCCAACATTGTTCCTGTCATGAAGAAACAAGGGAAAATTAGAGTGTGTGTTTATTATGGGGATGTTAATCATGCTTGTCCAAAGGACAACTATCCCACTCCCTTTATCGACCAAATCATTGACGAATGTGTCGGATGTGAAATATTTTCCTTCATGGATGGTTTTTTCGGTTACAATCAAATCAATATTCGCCCAGAGGACCAATATAAAACAACTTTTATCTGTCCCTAGGGAATATTCGCTTATCAAAAACTCCTTTTTGGTTTAAAGAGCGATGGGGAAACCTTTCAGAGGGCAATGAATTATGATTTTCATGACATCAAACACATTATTCAACCTTATCTGGATGACTTACCTACCCATTCACAGAAATGGGCTCACGACCCAGTACATTTGAGAGGCATATTTTTACAATATCATCACTACAAAATATGCCTTAATCCACACAAATGTGTGTTATGTGTCGGTTCTGGTCATTTATTTGGTCGTTTCGAAAGACGAAATTCAACTTGATCCCTTGAAGGTCCAGAAAATTCTAGATTTTCCTGCACCTTCAAACCTACTTCAGTTACAGAGACTCCAATGGAAGACTAACATTCTAAGGAGATTCATTCCCAACTACGTGAAAATTCCTAAAGGATTTACTCGACTCTTGAAAAAGGGTACTCCCTTCTTTTGGTACTCTTAAAGATACCCTGATCCAAGCATCATTAACGTATCCCCCAAGTTATTAGAGTGATTGTATCCAGTATCTCACCGCTACAGATAGAACCATCGCATCATTTTTGTCCAAGAATAAAATGGGATTGAACATCCAATCTATTATTTGAGTCGCAATCTCAATGGTATGAAAATTAAGTACACTTATGTTGAGAAGCTCGCTTTTTAAACTGTTCAAGTTGTACAAATATTTCTCCACTATATCGAGAAGAGCATTGTCATTTTGGATTGCAGCCCTATGATATACATTCTGTCACGTCAATTGCTAGGGGAAAAATACTCAAAATGGATAGTCATTTTGTAGGAATTTGATTTGGAATTCATTAAATCTAGGTCAAAGAAGTATTTGGTTTTTTCTAAGCTTATCTGCGACCTTCCCTCGAGTAGCATTGATTCTACATCAGAACCATCCATTCTATATGAGTCTTTTTTTTCATTGTGTCATCTGGCCCATGGTATGGAGATTTTATAATCTATCTCCAAACCCAAACTTTCTGACCCAATAACTCTCTCTTGCAACAACGAGGTATTCGATACCAAGCCAAATATTATTTTATCGTCAGTGATACACTTTTTGTCGTGGTGTCGATATGATTTTATGTAGGTGACTCACTCATGAGGAGGCCGAGAAAGTTTTAAATGAATTCCACGTTGGTACATGTGGTGGAAATTTATCCACGTTGGTTACTTCCGACCTACCACATTTCGCGACTACATTCTTGTGGTCAGAATTTGTCATGTTTGCTAGATATTTAATCGTAAAACCCATGTATCGCTAGCACAAATGCATCCGGTCATCGTTGTGGGACCATTTTCCAAATGGGCATTGTGTAATATCCCTTTCGGGAATTTTCATTAAAATATCATGAGGGTTTTAACTTTGTACAATTTCACCTATAAACATAATCAAAACACCGGAAATATGATAGGAACAATAAACCCAGAAATCATACGACAATCCCATAAAAATATTACAATATGGTGAACCATGAGATATGCAGCAACACAACAAAACCTATCTTTATTATATAGAAATAGGTATGCCAATAAAATAGGTGGAAGCAACCCTCCAAGATAGCTACAATGCTAAAGCCAACCTCCAAACTGAAAACAGGAAAACAATCACTATAACTTGTGAATCCCGAATGGATCCACCAAGGGAAGAGATGGGCACTCACCCACTCTCACTTAATCACCCGAGGGTTTCCATCCTGGGGCTAACAATTAAATAGAGAACCATGTCTCAAACCTCTCACATAATAAAATGATCTAATCCAAAGATGTCTCCAAATGACCTTCGCTTCTCCTTTTATAGATCTGATGGATAGATCTCCAATCCTCTAGAAGCATCTTATTTTATTATTTTATTATCATTTTGGAAGATCCTCCATTGACTCTATCAAAGTGACTTTAATTTAATTATATTTCACTTAAGTCACTTTTTTCCCCTTTTCCTCTAAATATTATTTTTTCTTTAATTAAATGACTAATTAAAGTCATTTTTAATTAAGGAAAATAGTATATCGCTGATGGTACTATCTCTAGCCACTATAAGTCACTTCTCAGCATCCCATCCTAAAAATCTCCTCATTCTGTTTCCAACAAGCTATTACACTCAAGTGTTCTATCATGTATTCCTCCTAGAATGCCACCTTGAGGGTAATTAATTGAATTAAGCCCAAAACTAACTTATTTTTTTTAAATTTGTCAGAATGTGCCGGAACAAAAGGCAAATTTTGTGGATGATGGAATATATCAAGTGAATGCCATCAGTCCTCATAGAAACTCCTCAAAACTCCTCCAAAAATCCCTTGGGCCCACTGATGACACCAACCTGTATTTGTGACCTGTCTTCTCCCAACTCTAGAAGTTCATCCTAACCTTGTCATAGGTGATACCAAAAAAAGGAATATTACAGACCCCAATATTTCTTGCCCTCAATAAATCCAAATATGTGGGCCACCCTATTGGCCCAATGAAACTGAGACCCAATGCTCGGATCCCATACAAACCCCTAGGTGCTGCTATGCACCTGTGTCAAGCCATCCAGAATATACCCCTTAATGTCAGGATCCCAAACTGATATCTCACTATAACTGTCATCAAACAATCCTTCCAGATCCCAACGCCACCATGGCCAATCTTCGCCCAAGTCCCATGGCTCAGACTATGTACTACCTCTAGCTATAGCTTCTTCCCCATGAAGCGAAGTTTTCCAGCAAGCATTAATGTTCCATGGCTCCTGCTGTGTTGTACCTCTAACTGTATAAGTTTCCCCACCAACTGTGTACCAAATCCTCACCTCTCTCCAGTCCAACTCCTGGTCTAGGCTAAGGTCAATCCTGATCTATGGATTTGGAGCTATTGCTACTAAAATATTGATGGACTGTCGATCCACAATCCATGGCCCAATGGAACATGTAACATCTCTCCTGTCCAAGTGCTCCTACCAAAATATACCCGGGACTAATAATGATACTCTATCAATAGAACACCAACTCATCACCTCTCTCCAATCCAACTCCTGACTCGATCTGATGCTAACCCTGCTCGACAAATTCGAGATAGAATGTTGAAGAACTTATAGTATGTGCCCCACTTGCAACGACAACCTGTAGCATCTGTCATGTCTAAGGGCCCCTGCTCCGCTATGCTCCCTACGAAGAAGATCATACCATCAAGAGCGTACCAACTCATGATCTCCTACCAATCTAACATGGAAGAAGAATACAATGTAGTGACATCTTCATAGAGAACACGTCTGGAGTGTTTTCGCCAGCCCATACGCAACTCACGCTTCTCTGTCCATCTTCCAATGAGATATGCATGTAGAGGAAGGCCCCTCTCTCTATAAAAGGCCAAAGTGGGTGAGATATGCCGCAAGCCCTATCTATGTACTCTTGGAGAGTGCTACTCCCTGAAAGCACTGCTTCTCTGTTGACTACATGTGCATCTATCTACACATAATCTATGTATCAGCCCAACAATGGATGCTCCACCATCCCCAATAACTCATCCCTCTCTTGATCAAGAATGTCATGCTCCTGTTGTATACTAGCCTCTCGCAAAACTATCTCGTCAATCTCCAACAACTAATGAGGATAACTATCTGCAACCACTGCTGCTCTATTATATGCTCATACATCCATCTGCGCCTCACCCATGGCTGACCCTAAGGGTATCCATACATCCATCACAGACTCAATGTGAGCCTCCATCTAGCTCTCCCCCAAAGGACTATCATGCATGATGTGCATAGCCTCCTCCTCTGCTGACTCATGCTCCATCATATGCTACTCTGATTGAATCATCACAAGTGACTCATCACCCAGAGTATCTTTCGTAGAGTCCCCTGACTGTCCATCTCCCACACTGGAATACAGCTCTAGCCTACTGTCATTAACTCTACATGACTACTCTCTCTCCCAAGAAGCATCCTCATATGATCCCATGGACTCATGTGACGAAGAGTCCTCATCCCGACATACAGAGGGAATGTCCTTTTATTCTGCCTCTGCCATCTCATCTGCATCAATCAAGCATGAGTGATCAGGCCCCCAAGGTTCTTTGCAGATGAAGCAAAGTCCCTTTATCCTCAACTCATTTTTTCTACCTGATCCACCAAATTGGGGAAACTCCTCCCTGGTCAACTGTCTCCTGAATAGCTCGATATTATGCTCAACCAGCCCTTGGGCTAGCTCATAAGCAGCAAGTGAGACCAACTTCTCTCTCCTCCAAATGCTCAACACCCTAGTCTTCAACTTTCGGCAAATGGCCTTACAGTATCTCATACATGATGATAGGATGGAATTCATGTGTGCTATGACTGTGTCAGCATGATGTCTCCTAATATTTAAGAAGCATTGGAACAATTGGAGAATCAATCCATCACATTTAAGATCAAACAAGATGCAATATGTTCTGAATGTGGCCATACCTCCTAAAACCTCAAGCTTCTTCCCAAAGGTAGAGCCCGCACTGTTGTCCAAATCCTGAAAGGTCCCTACCATTAGTCTGAAAACTCTCCTCATAATGTCATCATTGTAAGGGATTGTAGGGGCGGTTAGTCTCATGATGTTGCTGAGACAAGATGCAACTAGAAGTGTGACCCCTCCACAAGTTTCCTCCAATAACTTGGGTTATATGAGAGCAAGCATACATGTTTTTAAGGCCTAAATTAATTTTCTCCCATCTTACTGTTTTACTTTGGAAAGGAGTTCATTAAGCTCCTGAAGTTTTGAAAGAACTCTCCATGTGATCTTCATGTGTTTCAAATTTGTCCCAAGCACAAGGATTTTGTGCCCTATCTCTGATTCTTTCTGTAGGTCTCTAGATTCCCCATTTTGAAGAATGGCATAGACCCCTTTTGAGAAAGGTCTACTATTCTGCTTGGGTTCATGGTCCATAGAAACATTGTGGTCCAAAGCTTCAACAGTTGTGCTACCATGTGGGTTTAGGAGATATTTTAAGAACACAATGTTTATGGAAACAAAACAAGTTATGATAGCAATGAAAGGTAGCACAAAAACACCCGACATACATTAATACATTGCTCATTATAATACCCTGCCCCAACAGATAAATCTAGCTCTGCAAATAATTTAGGCTCTGGAAAATAAATTGGGCTCTAGCAAAGTCATTTTTGCAAAACAATATGAATTCATCCTAGCAAAGCAAGATAAAAAATGTTACCCTAGATGCAAGGGAATGATCTCTCCTCAGCTCTGCATTGACTCTGGAAATTCTGCAACTATTGGAAATGTTTTTGCTGGATGGCTTCAAACTTCCAATTGGGTTGCTTCTACTATGCAAAACATTCTAGGAATTTGGGAAGGTAATCCTTGCCCAAAACCCAGAAAAACCAAAAAATGGTTTCCTTGAATTACATCCCTAAAAATCTGACCCTTTTTATCCTAGCTCCTATAGCTTTCTAGATGAGTAGGGACTGCGTAAATGAGCTTATCTACTGCTCAGAAAATTCAAGTATTTTAACCACGAAATCTACTCACAAAACCCAGAAAAAACTAGAATTTTTTTTCTCTAATTCCAACTTTCAAAATTTTCCCTTTTTGCCTAGCGCCTATAACTATTGGCTGAGTAGGGACTGTGTAAATGGGTTGATCTACTACTCAGAAAATGTCAAGATTTTAACCACAAAATCTACTCAAAAAACCCTAAAAATCCAGAAAAATATTGGGCAAATTCTAAGTGAATAATTTTGGCCCTCCAATATAAATTTGGCCCGGCAAATGCTCTTCAACAGCAATTCTGCATTAGATACTACAATGGATTGGCCAAAAAACCTACATCTGTTGCTCAAAAAATTCTCAAAAATTACTCCTATGCTCCTCAAGCCAGTCTGAACAAAACCCAGAAGTGGTTTGGCCAAATCACGATCCTCCAAAATTGACCCCAATAAGCTTTATGCTCTCCCAATAGCCGATGAATACGTTGTCTACAGAATGATCAATGAATTATTCAAAAACCATCCAAATGTGCATAAATTAATCACTCCTAT
Source organism: Pinus albicaulis (assembly GCA_034641835.2). Classification (NCBI taxonomy): domain Eukaryota; kingdom Viridiplantae; phylum Streptophyta; class Pinopsida; order Pinales; family Pinaceae; genus Pinus; species Pinus albicaulis. Next base: position 603,004,413 of record CM076574.1, read on the forward strand.
ACTTCCTCAACAAACAAATCTCAAATGGTTGAGACCTTCCTCCACAACTAGTCTCAACTCTCCTCCTCTGCACTGGCCTAGAGACTGCCACATTGCTCTAGAAATAGAACATCAATCTCAACCCTAGAAGTTCGCCTCTAGCTGAAAATCTAATGAACCTAATTTCACCTATAGGTCTCGTAAGCTAATGAACCTTGCAACTCAATTTTTTCCTCCAATAATGTCTCAAAATAATAAACCATCAATCTTCCTCTAAAATTGAGCTGTAGTAAAACCATTGAATTTGGATTTTTCGGTAATTTGGAAAGTAAACCCTCAAGCTGGCAAGATCACAAGCTCTGATACCACTGTAATATCCCTTTCGGGATTTTTCATTAAAATATCATGAGGGTTTTAACTTTGTACAATATCACCCAGAAACATAATCAAAATACTAGAAATACGATAGAAACAATAAACCCATAAATCATATGGCCATGTCATAAAAATATTACAATATGGTGAACAATGAGATATGCAGCGACACAAAAAAACCCAAATTTATTATATAGAAATAGGTATTCCAATACAATAGCTGGAAGCAACCCTCCAAGATAGATACAATGCTAAAGCCAACCTCCAAACTAAAAACAGGAAAAAAATCACTACAACTTGTGAATCCTAAATGGATCTACCAAGTGAAGATATGGGTGCTCGCCCACTCTCACTAAATCATCTGAGGGTTTCCATCCTAAGGCTACCAATGAAGTAGAGAACCACGTCTCAAACCTATCACATACGAAAATGATCTAATCCAAATATATCTCCAAATGACCTTCGCTTCTCGATAGATCTCCAGTCCTCTAGAAGCATCTTATTTTATTATTTTATTATTATTCTAGAAGATCCTCCATTGACTCTATCAAAGTGACTTTAATTTAATTATATTTCACTTAAGTCATTTTTGGCTCCTTTTCCTCTAAATATTATTTTTCCTTTAACTAAATGACTAATTAAAGCCATTTTTAATTAAGGAAAATAGTATATCACCCATGGTACTATCTCTAGCCACTATAAATCACTTCTCAACATCCCATCCTGAAGATCTCCTCATTCCGGTTCCAACGAGCTATTACACTAAGGCGTTCTATCATGTATTCATCCTAGAATGCCACCTTGAGCATAATTAATTGAGTTAAGCCCAAAAATAACTCAGTTTTCTGAAAGTTGTCGGAATGCGTCGGAACGAAATTCAAACTATGCGGATGATGAAATATATCAAGCGAATGCCATCGGTGCTCATAGAAAATCCTCAAAACTCCTCCAAAAATCCCCTGGGCACGCTAATCATACCAACCTGTATCTATGACCTGTCTGCTCCCAACTCTAAAATTCCTTCCTAACGCTATCATAGGTGATACCAAAAAATGAATATTACACATTGACTTCATGGCATGTAAGCCTCGCTCGGCTAGGGGGCATGCCTATATATTATCGCCATTGATAATTTTACCAAATGAGCTGATGTGATGCCTATATTTAACAACAAAGGCGAGACAGTTGCATTGTTTTTCTTTAACCATGTGGTTACTCGGTTTGGTGTGTCGCAAGCCATTGTTACAAATCATGGAAAGCACTTTCGCAATTACATGATGACTGAGTTGACTGCCAAGTTAGGACTATCACATGATAGTTCTACCCCTTATTATCTGCAAGCTAATGGATAAGTTGAAGCCATCAACAAAATTCGTAAATGTATGCTTCAACGAATGATTGGGGTTCATAAACCAAAATTGACATTTAATCATTTACTCGGCTTTGTGGGCTTACCGAACCTCGGTGAGAAATGCAACCGGATTTACTCCCTTTCAGCTGGTTTATGGTATAGAAGCTATCTTACCGATTTAATGTGAAATTCCATCGTTGAAACTCGCGATTGACCTGCTACCTAGAACTTCTAACGAAGACACATGACTTCTAGATCTCATCCAACTAGATGAAATGCGTCATGAAGTCACATTGGCCAACGAATCACATAGGAGACGAATCAAGGCGCAATATGACCGTAATTTCAAGCCTCGCACCTTCTCGGAAGGAGACCTGATCTTTCTTTATGATCAGGAAGTTGATAAGATAGGAACAAGAAAATTCAAACCATTATGGCATGGCCCCTATATTGTCAAGCGTGTTTTGGAAAGGGTTTCCTATGAGTTTGTATATTATGATGGGATTGCATTGTCACAGCCTCGGAATGGGTTGTATCTTAAACGTTACTATGCTTGATTCTACGTAGTAAACACTGTATGATACTATTTATATGCTTTTATTGCATGTGTATCATAGTGTGTCTTTCAAGAGTTTTCATGTGGTTAGTAATTTGCTTTTCATTTTGTTGCAGATGTCAGAATCTTCGGAACGATTTGTTGGTTATGGTGATGGTGTTATTCATAGTATGCAGAATCTATCCTTTGCGACATCGGACATCTTTTCTCCATGTGGCAATTTAGTGAGTTTCCAAGGGATTTGTATCGGTCGATCCACCAACAATATCATTGAGTATAGTGGATTGATCAAACTCCTCTCTGATGCCATTTCACTTGGCATTCACCGTATCACCATCAAGCTAGACTCACAACTTGTCATACTACAACTTACTAGTGTTTATATTATCTAAAATCCAACTATTCATCGCATGTTCCTTAGAGTTCTTCTTTTGAAAAGACAATTTGTTTACATCCAATATCAACACATTTCCAGCAACTTTAACACCTTGACTGATTCTTTAGTGAATTACATGTTAAACAAGCATTTTCAACATATGTAAAGATAAATTTTCAATTCACATCATACAACTAAATAGAATTTCACATAACCATAGGAAAAAACTGAAAGTAAAATAGATAGATAATCAAGTTTTTTACAAAAAAATGTGTCCAAGAGACATTGGTCACATGACCTCAAAATGCATGCATACATATCATATCCTAAGTAGATATAGTGGTTCTCATGATAGCAGGTTACTGCTTGAGCTATCATGGGAAATAACCTCATGCATCGGTTATGCACACCAATAGTATGGCGGTGCAACCTCATCGGCAACTCCTCGATCCGGATATCTGGTATCCCGAGAGTCAACCCCTCTACATGCTTTTGTAACTCAGCCAGAGTCTCGGTCAAATCCAAATCCCACAGGAATTCTGTATCGAAAATCCTCCTTGCTGGTTCACCTGCCTGTTGTGCATGACACATTGGTCGAAAAATACCCACATCTGCATACATAAAACATCTTTAGCTTAGTCTTGGAAACATAAAAATATGTAAAAATATGTAAAAAAACCCAAAAAAAATCAAAAAACATGGTCAAAACATTTTACCTATAACACCCCATTGAGCGCCAGTTGGTAAAATCAAATCTGGGTCTCCACGGAAATCCAACCCTGCGTATGGATGCTCCTCTATGACGATATGTTGTCATCAGATCCAAGTAAAGAGTGAAGTAGAGAATGAGATCGATGACTAGCCAACATGTCTAGCTATCAACTCTAGCCACCACTTCATCTGTGGATCCCTAGGACTAGATACACCTAGAGTCACATGTTGTGGCTACATCAATGGAACTCGCTCCAAAATGAAAATGATCAAGATCGATCCATAGCTAAAATTCTTCATCTTGCCACTTTTCACTTTGGTCAGTTTTTCTTTCATCTAAGAGAGTACTTATGCAGCCCAGTTAAACATGGTCAACTCGAGACAATCAAGCGCATACTGCATGTATGATCTATTCGCAACATGAAGTGTCATGCTGCTAGCTAACTTTGCGATGGTGAACAAGAGTGTTCGCAAAGGCATATCGTGCACATCCCTGATGTTTATCTTTCCATATTTGCTAGGATCTGTACCTGGCTGACAAAATTGTTGAATGTAATCCTTCACTATATCACCTCCATGGACGGAACCTGCAAGGGAAATGGGGGCACTGTGTCTCAACAAAATTTTTAGAAAGTAAATATCATCGACCAATATTGGGAGCACTTTGTCCCCAAAGTGAAATTCCTGTTATGCCGGATCCCATGAGAAAATCAAGAATTGAAATAGTTCCAAATTTTGCCTCATCCATGATATTTTAAAGTACTTGAGTAACCTACAATCTCTGAGGGCTCTCAGTGCTAAGATCATTTAGGGAAACCATATCCCGTTCCTCATGTTCTCTTTCTCGCCATTTAATCGACACTCTGATCTGATCAAAGCTTGCAATCAAACCATAAGCTTACTTGGGATCCATTTCTTACAAAAAAATGAAGAGATTTTGGGCATAAAACACAAAACAAATTTCTCAATTGTTCCCAATGCACCCCTATTCCCTAGACGGAGTGTTGAAGAGCACTTGGGCTTCAGCTCAGTTCCTCTGCAACGCACTTTTTGACATTCAAGGGTGTGTTGGTCCTAGGTCATTGTAGATTTACCCTAGAAGCACCAAAAACCTAAAAAAATTGCATGAAACTGAAAAATAATGCTACCAATAGAAATAGAAAGCTCGGGTCTCTTACCTGGTCCTAACAGCACGAGAAATGGTCCACATAATTTGTCGCAATCAATTGCTGAAGTTTGAGGGAAAAACTAGCTCAGAGCACTAAAAAATTGAATGGTAAATGTTAAATGGTAAATGACATGGTAAATTATTATTTAAATGGTCTTTTCAATTATTTTATGCATATTTAATGAATTGACTATAGTTTTTACTTATTTTTACTAATAAACAGGTATGTTTAATCTGTTTGGTGGTTCTTTGAGCAGGTTTAGAGCTGGTATAGTAAATTTGATGTGCATGATCTTAAAATGAACTTTGACCATAAAGCACACTTTTATCTCTTTTTAGAGCTCTGTTAAACATCGAAAAAGGAATCCCTCTAGAGTTCTCCTTCAGCTCTTTTCAGACTCCCAAAACATAAAAATATTGTCGAGCACTTGTCCTTTTATTGTTGCAGAATCTGGATTATCCACAGTATCATAAAACATTGGTTGACATTTCGAATCCCAACGAGGATCCATCATAAAAACGACATCTACTCAGTATAAGTTTAAACCTTTTCTAGACTGGGATAGATTATTTACGAAAAAGGAACGCCTTAGTCAAACATGGCTAGGAGGTTCTCTTAGGTATTATTTTATGCTTTTTTGGATATGAGAGAAAAATTTACAAAAAATAACTTGTGGAGTTTTCTTTTCGTCCCTTTTTCAAACTCTCTAAACATGAAAAAGTACTAAGTTTTCACTGTCCTTAAAATCGTTAAACATCAAATAGCGACAAAATTTTCCATCGTGATAAGATCGAGTTTCACTTTTTCTAGACTCATTAAAACATCACATAGTGATGGATTCACCTGAAAGGTGGAATTTGAAATCAATCATATGTTATCCTCCTCAATCTTGTTAAAAAATAAAGAGGTACTAGTCGAAAACTTACTAGGGAAAATGGGAAGGGGATAAATCACTTTATGGTAGCAAGTCACTCTTGAACATGACACTCATTCACTTCATCTTCGTGGCTATTGGGTTGGGTTATCTGCTTGATGGTATATCATACCTATGGTCTATCATACCATCCATCACTTTGGTTTTGGATCAATGTTTCCAACTCATTCAATGTCGCCGATATGTTCAAGAGAAGTCACTCAATAATTCCTCATCCTTTGCAATACTCATAAACCTTCATTTCATGAAAGCCATCCCTAAACATTGCTTCATCAATTACATTATGTCTCTGAAATTATTACTCCTTTTTCATGTCGTTCATGGGGGATACATCAACTCCCTCCTATGATGAGTAGCTTCCTGTAGACTTCAGCTCATCATCTAGGAAGTTGACTTAGAAACACCCTTCTAGTACCTTGAAGCTTGCATACATCAATGGAAAGTTTCTCACTTTCGACGACAGGTTGAAATCATCAGCCTTTGACTAAAATAATGTCTATGGTGTTGACATCAAATCATCTATTCACACCATGTAGACCTTACTGTAGTACCTTGAGAGCAATTATCATCATTGGTGGTTTCTCTCACATCCATTAACGACTTACATCATTAGCTGGTAATCAGACGATATCTTCCCATGTTCGACTTCCGATCACATATTTGCATGGTTAGACTTGTACTTGAGTGATCTATTGAATGAGATAGAAGACCCTAGATCTAGTTTCATCCATTCAGGCTGCGATTTTAGGAGTAGTAACACATCATCCGTACGATGGTTTTACACAGATGGTAATCCTATCATTCATCTATATCTGTAGATGACTTTCTGATGTTATGATAGTTTATGTGCTGAGCATGGGTATGCCTCCCTCAGAAATTCATGTCCAAAATGCAAAAGATATCATGATTTAATGTATTGTAATTGATTAAGGTCATCGTCCACTTCAGATCCTACTCATGACATCGTAAAGCATATCACTCAACATTATCATTTTTTGAGTTCATGATTTAGGGGGCAGTTGTTACAGGTCAATTTGGGCATCACTCTTGAAACTTAGATCAGTATAAATTAGGTTCTATCATACTCTAAATAAGTTTCTACTTGCCTTAAACAAGTCATCCCATTGTTGGTTTTTATCCATGAAATTTTCTCTTCTTGAAGTCCAATTGAAATGCTCTTTTAAGCCAACAACGCACCCCTAAATTGTAGTAATTGCTTTTCAGAACACTTAGTCCCATGCAATACAGCATTGCAGAGCACCTCGACTCACTTAACATTGCGTTGGTCTACTGGGAGTGAATTTTTGAAAGGATTCTGGGAATCTTCCCACTTTCTAGTGACTTCTAGAAGTTGTTCCAGCTATAATACTATCTAATAACCTCGAATATGAACACATGGAGCCATTAAATCACTTATCCTCCTATCTCATTGAACAAGGAAACTTCCTCATCCATTTATGGAAAAACCATTCAATGACCAATTAATTTGAAACTACCCTAATTTCTTATAAATTGAGCACTGATCATAGTGAAAAAGGGGAGCAAGAGTTTGAATTGTAGAGTTATGCAGGTAATATTATGGATATTTGAGGTATTGTTTGCAAGTAATGTTATGTTGTTGGAGTGATGTTGCTGATGTGATGAGGATAGGAATGATGTCGGAGTGAGTTGACATCGAATCAATCCAACTGGTTGTAACTTCTCCTTCTACCTTATAATAAATAGATTGTTCCTTTCCTAATACATGTGTTCATGATTTTATATATGTATTTTCAAATGCAATCGATTCAGTTTGATTAAGATGAATAGATCATATGCCTTTATTTCATTTTTTGTCTTCTATTTTCAATTGTAGGTACCAATCAAATGAATTTAGTTCAATTGAGAGCGACGGAAGTGACAAAAGGGAGATGAAGAATAGCGAAGGATCACAAGTAGGTGTTATTCTCGTATCTGTTTATCTTAAGGAAAAGGTCAAGTGTCTTTAATTTGTTGTTCTAATTTCATCCAAAAAACTTAGGGAAACTTATCCATCCATAGATTTTATTTCCATAAAACACCGGGGCATCCCGCTCCAATATCCCCCAACACAAACTTGTGACTCATCCCGAGTCCATGTTCTTCGTTTACCAAATTTTCTATAGTTATCCCTTCAGTAGAAAGTTCAGTACTTCTCTAAGTTTGATGAAGTGTTTTCAATGTGCCATCCAATGTTTGTAATAGCTACAAAACCTCCTTAGCCCACGGCTACATTCGTGCTTCCAGAAATTGTTCTCTTCAACGCAAATCCTCGATTTCTATCTGAATTACCTAGCCCTCCTCTAGATGGGCGAGGCACTGTGAAATCACAAGGGTGGGCATCACCATCCTTATGTCAGCAAATTGTTTCTCCTTGAAGCGCAATTCATTATGCAGCTACTGGACCATTGGGTCATTATGAACTGAAGTCCAGACACCCATGGCCTTGTCCAATAACTAACCACAATGTGTAATGGCAGAAGCGTTTCTATTTGTGGATTTTTTTACCTCTACACCCCTTTGAGGTCTAACTTTCGATGGGGTTTCTGGATGCAACATTAGCTAAACATCAACGATATGGTGTTCGAATTCTGCCCGAACAGTTTGAAATTTTACGCATGAGGCCTTAAGTGCAACATCCAACCCTTCTTAATTTTCTGCTGGGGTACCTATGGTAGGGACCACTGGCACATTGCCGCATACTTGGTTGATCTTGGCTATAGTGAAGTGTGATGAGATGCGACTACTCAGCATGCTTCTTCGATTCTCTGGTGCTTCTTCCGGAGGTCGACTGCATGATGTTGTGCTTTAGTGATGTTGCGTTAGGTGTGGGCTTCGTGAAACTACAACTTGTCCACGATCATGTTGTTGACCATATGTATTTTTCCTACAGGTAACACAACCAAATCAACATTTATTTCCTGGCAGGCTCTGAGCTGCATGCACAGCAACTGGGATTCAACTCGAATGGCTTGTTCAGGGATCTGAACCAAGTAGGCCTCCCCTAATGAATGCAAAACTGTTGTTATGGGCTGCGTTCTGGAAGCTGACACGCTCACTTGTGCTACGCTCGCCTAAATAAGTCTCGCTTGAACTTTTAGCTCTTGGATGTCACTCTGCACTCCATCGAGCGCAACCTTGTACTATGCTTCTAGGTTTGTCCACATATCCTTTGTTTCTATCGTAACCATGTTTGCTATCTCATTGAAATCATCCTCGGTCAGCATGAGTTCTTCTTTTCCTGTGGCTTTGGATCCTTTTTGTTTCTTCCTTGATCCTCCCGTGGGCTGAGGACTGCGCTTTTTTCTCTTGTAAGTCTAGATTTCCACTTGCTCCTCTGTCTCCTTAGGCCTAGCACCATTCTTTTCAGGTGCAGTGTCTGTCTCAAGGTCAATGGTTTCGCCGGTTGTAGTCGGTGTGGGATCTTCTCCAGTGTTATTCTCAGTAGTTTGTTTACCCATGCAGGGCTTGGTGGGTGTCTTTAGAATAGAGGTAGAGGAACATTTTGTGGTGCGTGGATCCAGCCAAGCTGGAGGCCACTTTTTAGTGATGCGTAACAAATCATCCTCGGTGATGAGATACGACAATTCATACCAAATTCCTTCAACTACACCCTTCGCGTGGATTTCAATGTTGTGGAATGTGGCTTTAAAATCTACAATCAACTTGTAATTCTCATACAAAGTTGGAGACATTTGTGGTTTGGATTAAATCACATGAAATATTGAGGCATCGAACAAGACCCAAAATATTTTGTTTTCCATGATGCGTGTGGGGGAAAAAGGAACTCCACAGTGTGGCGTACAACATGGTGTTGTAGCAGCTACAAGACCACCGAAAATTTTGGGTATATTCAAAATTTTTGGTCCCCTTCTGCTCGCTCAGCCCATTAAGTTTTTGACTCAGCGTTCAGTCGATAATATCCCCATGACCTATTTTTGCCAAACCCTGTCACCACACCCACTTGTCTTGCTATCTCATGAATGCGCTAGGGTTTGGGGGGTTTTGGGTGCTACATGGAGTGTTGAGATTTCTTCCAAGATATTCGAAGCCATATTGACTGTGGTAGTCATCACCAATCCATAAGCGGTACCGAGCCCAGATAGGTAAGGCTTCAATGTGGCTAGCCTTGGGTTTATCATGCCATGGTTTGAGATAAACCCTAAGTTATCCAAGGGTAAATCCTCCTTCCTTTGTTAACCTAATTCACACTCCCATGCCTTTGCATTCCCATCAACATCACGCGACATCTCAGTGAGAGTTAGTACCTATCCTATTCCCCTAATTTCTTGTCAGACCCTACCCTCAGCATGTGCATTAGGGTTTGTGTTAACTGTTTGCCCCCGTCAGCATCCTTGTAGCCTGAGATGCATGTGATTAGTAATCCAGCCTAGCTTTGCATTTAATCTGCGCCCTCCAAAAGCATTGTTCCGTTTATTTCAAAGAGCCTTTTTTTTTCATGAGTGCATCGTCACCTTGTGGAATCATGAAGTATCCAGGTATACTACCATCAACAGATATAAGAAAACTCATGGGTTTAAGCCAGTTTCCAAACTTAGGGATGCTCAAACAATTGATATAATTTGTAATATCTTAGTTTTAATAATACAATGTTGCTGCTCCTCAAGTGAATTTTCTTATTCAGTCATTTTTTTTTCTTGTCATTTTCAAGAGATGACTTCTTCTCATACTACCCCCTTTCAGGAAATTGGTCAAATATGCCATGACCATTATACACTGAGTTATGTAGCAATTTCACATGGTTTCAATTTTCCATTTTAACCTGCACAAATCTTCTAAGGAGTATTGGGTACAACACGAATATCCCCTCTTCAACATGCGGTGATGCTTCAGCATACGATGTGGTTAATGTTTAATATGGATAGATGGTTAATTCCGAGGACTATAGACTATATTAGCGCACTCAAAATCCTTAGTATTTTCATGGTAACCACCATAAAGGGCCAACACACTTCAAAGAAATGCATGAGGATGAAAATGATGAAGGAGTTGAAAGGCATCTCTCTGTTTTCGGTTGACATAAGAGGTGTGTGTCAGAAAATATGCTCAAGCGCAGCCAAGGTATTAAGAAGCTGAGTGGGAAGTGCACCATTAGTGCATAAAAGGTAGCCATGCACAATAGATATTTCAATGCCAACCCTAGAAGAAAGGCCTTCAGATGATTAGTACCAATGAAATATTCCCAAATGGGAAAAGTAGGAATATAGCTCATAATAATGGAAATAGAAGCAAGTATTAACACATTACATGTGAGCCAAATGATATATCCATGGTATTATGTATAACAACAATAAATAAGTACAATATCTTGGGGATCAAGCCCCTCAAGATAGGAAAAAGAAGCCTCTAATGCCATAATGCACCCAAAAACATGTAATACACTGCTACACAAAGTACTGAAGCAAGCACAACTCAGTTTTAGTGACTAATACTGCAGCTGGAATATAAATATAAATGGATCTGATAAGATCATGCTCATACAGGGCCAAAAATGGAGATCTATGCTCCTCAACACTTTTCCAAGACAACCCAGGATGGGTTTCCGGAAATACACTAAATATGAATGGTGGATCTAAAGCCCTAGGGCTGAATATGCATTGCAACTGAAGCACATAGAAGGAGCTGGTTGAATCTGATGTAGATCTGAAAGAACTCCTCCAAAATAATCTCTCAATGAAGGGATGATCCCTTCAATGGAAAGCAAACTATTGCTGCTGAGGAAATTGCTACTGTTGGAAACTAATACTTCTTAGGAGAAGAACCATGTGAATAAGGTTGTTAGAGTGCTAAAAATGATCCTGGATTTTAACGATGGATTGTATGCAAAAAACCTAGAAAAATGCAAAAATGGTTTTGCCAGAATCTTTGGATTTTCGGCCATTTTTGGGTTTCCCATTGCAACAACTCACTAAAATAACGCAGATCTGGACTGGAAATGTTATATAGGGGATAAATTCACCTTGGCCTGATTCCAAATATATCAAATAAGCCTAAGGGGCTCTTATACTGGCCTCCAAATGGAAGGAAACCTTCCTCCACTACAAAACTAGCTCAGAAAACACCCAATACAATCTTCCACTCCTGCACCTTGCAACTCAGCACATCTCTCAACAGAAACTGCGTTGTAACACAAGACTAAAGCTTGGTCTGAAACCTGAATGTGGAAATGTAGTGCAAACTCCTACAAGAGCTTCTCAATGGAACAGGTGGGATTCCCGATCAGGAACACTCGGTGCTAAACAACACTCAATCTCTGCTAAACATCTAGAGAAAGATATAAACAGACCATATAATCTAAAACATAACATATCATAAAATGAATAATATGGCTTCCATCCTCTTCATTTTATAATAAATGAGCTTCCAAACCTTAAGCCCCATCCATTAATGACACTACTTCCATGCAATGTGTCTCCATGTAAAACTGCACTATCCCTCATTGAATGCCACTCCTCCATGACAGTGTTATTCATTTGGTCAAGGTTGACCCAGTCCATATGCTTTAGCCCTTTTTCATAGCCAAGGGTGCTTTATTAAGCTGAAAAGATGATCCAATTTCACATGAGAAGTGGTTTTATTCCTAATAAAGAGATTTATGGGTCTCCCTATCCACTTCTTCATCCAACAAGAAAGCAAAAATAGATTTTAATATTCCAATTAGCTGCATGCTAATTTAGGAATATTACAACCAATGAGGACACATTGTAACGTAAATCCATTGGTGTGAGGAAAATTTATTAATGCCTCCTGCCACAAAAAAAAATTCTGGCACCCGCTAACTTAACTGACACGGATAAAAACAAAAGCTCCAAATATTTCTACTGACCCCACCTGGAAGAGACGAGAGGAGTCAATGCGTGCTCGGGTGATTACGTGCCTCAGGAGAAGGTCGACTCCTCTCCACCACGCTGCCGTTGGGCTAAACAAAGTATTTTAAAATTACGTGTTTTTTTTCAATTGATGCTACTGTGTAGAGACAACATGTGCACTAACCTTTCTTGTAAATCGATGACCAATCTGAGAATGGTGGGTATGGAGGGTCCAAAGACGATCAGGTTCGTAAAGGTTATAGCCTCTCATCCACAAGTTGGAGAAAATATGCGTGTAAAGGGTAGTCAAGGCAGTGTTGTTTTCTTCACCTACTCGATCGATTGGTAGCATCCCACCCCAGTTCAGCATTTGTGAATGATAAAATCGTGCCCATAAGGAGATACATGTTTCACATGGTTCAAGAGGGGTCATAGGAGACACTGTGTGATCAAGTCGCACAGTCGCATTTATTTTGTAGCAGTGACAAGTGTGACCCATCCCCAAATGCGACTGTGTGACCTCTTTTCAAGTCGCAGACCTCCACAGGTCACAAAGTCGCAAGCCTGAGGCAGAAAAACAAGGTGTGACCCAGCCCAAAATGCGACTGTGTGACGTCTTTTCAATTTGCAGACCTCCACAGGTCACGAAGTCACAAGCTTTAGGAATGAAAGCAAGGTGCGACCTACTAGGAGCTGCAACTATGCAACTTCCATAAGTTTCTATCTTCTCCCAGGTCGCCAAGTCACACTCCTCAAAAGGAGCTAGAAACATTGAGTTGTGACCTTGCGACTACCACAAGTCGCAGCCTCCTTCCAAGTCGTAGTATCTCCAAGCTCTACTGGGGTCATATAGAGCAGTCTTCTCCCAATACATACAACACATGAGATTCGCCTTGGTGTTCGGCATCATCCACGGGAACGAAATATTAAGCTAGATTTAGCTATACGTATCAGTTATGTGATGAACGTCGGTTGAAATCTCAAGTTTTATCCCCATTCCATGATTAAATGAGCTCGATATAGGCATGCACAATTTTTTCATGCGTTCTTCAGCAGAAGATGACTACACAAGGGTCCAAGATGATTCTTAACTTCCATAAATATACTACATTGTTTCTTTAACACATCTACATATATGATTTTAACTACCATAAATATATTTCATTGCTTCCTCAATGTATATATATATGTGTGTGTGTGTGTGTGGATAATTTAATATGTTCGGTTGCAGGTAACATGAGGAACCTATAATGTCGATCTAGATGAAGAAAGTTTCTCACTTCCTCCAGAAGTTGCACAACTTGGATTCAAACCAACAAGAAAACCCATGTTATGTGGATGCTCAAGATCTCGCTCAAAACATAAAATCACTCTCCCATTTATCGACTTGGGAAAAATTCCCTTGGCACTACAATGCCATCACCGACAGTTAGAAGCCACTGGTGCACGTGGCGAAAGCTAGGTTTGTCCTCCGGCGAGCAAGGTCCTAAGATCTCCAAGAGGTAAATACATAAGGAATAGCCCTAGGTTGCAACCTCTCAGGTCATGACTAACCCCAGGTCTCAGGTCACGGATTAACCTAGGCCGTAGGTCGCAAATGTCCCAAGTCACAAGCCAACCCAACAGTTGGGGAGGTCAAGAGTCAAGGGAAGCTCAAGATTCACTTCAACCTATATGAGCGGCTTCGAGAAATCAAGTATGGGGGATTTTAGCTCTGCAATTGAACCCAAGATGAGATAGTGAATTGGTGCTTGAGAGCTAAAGGCACTCAGCTCTTGGTATCAAGTAGAGAGTGAGGTAGTGAGGCTAGGGTTTTGGTATCATGCATTGAGATAAATAGCCCATGTTCCACTATTGGGTTTTGATGAGTTGTAAATATGTATTTGAAGTTGCAGCAACATTAATAATATAGTCTCTTTTCTGGCACTGATTCACATGCTTTCTTGTGGTGATAGTACTAGTTGTCTAATATTTCACTATGTTTGTATGTGTGCTTTCATGCATGAAATTGGTTATGAAGTAATTCACAGTGGTTGCATGTATGTTTGCTTTTGAATCAGTGTTTATTTGTTCCTTGCCATGTCGGTGATCTATTGTGAACTACTCTGCAATTAATTTCTGGCGTGTTTTCTTTCATGTATGCCTGACTGAGTTTTTCTACTCACTGATCCCACTTACAATGTAACCCCCTTTTATTTTGATGCTTACACTTGCTTGTATCTTTGTTTGTGGTTCGTTAATCTTGGGCTGATTTTTATTCACTGATTGGTCATTTCACCTTTGCCTCCACTTCATCATCTTCTCATCCGACAACCAAGAGTGGAAAAACTTATCGTGGAAGTTGGGCCCACATACCATATGGGTCACCTATCTCAAACGGTGTGAGGTCTAATTGGGACCTTTTACTGGGGAGACCCCCTTGTTGTTGGTAGTACAATTTTTCCCATCAACAAATTGTCGCTAGAAGGAGGGCCAGATGACAAGCTGAGCCCTTGGAGCCTGCAATTAGTCTCATACCTATAAATGGCTCATCCCCAAATCATTCTCCCAAGATGTTTATCGGATTTATCTAGTTCTTGATGCTCAATCCCTGATGAACCTCTATATCACTTGTCTCAGTTAAAATTCGATGGTGAGAGTGGAATTTCCATAACCGAGCACCTTTCAAATTTCTTTGAGTTTTGTGAGTATTATGAAATTGATGATGAGAAGCTAGCTTGTGTGATTTTATCCCTCACTCTCAAAGGTCGCATTAAGCAATGGTGCAGCACATTGCCGGCAGTTTCCATCCATTCGTTCAAGCAGCTCACTGGTGAATTTCAACAATTTTTTAACAGGTATGATTTTCAAAATGTATTAATAAGGTTAAATGAGATCAGAATGGAACCTCAAGAATATCTAGAGGATTTTTCTATTATTTTTTTTCATTTTTTCTTTGAGTTCCCTGAAAGGGATGTCGATTGGGCATCTTTAATTGAATAGTTTCGACAGGTGGTTTTCATTTCCCTGAAACACCTTCAATCGGCAACGAAGCTTGATCCCAATGTTTATTATGGTAATCCTCAAGTTGCTAGTTGTCCGGATTGTGTCCCTAATATTTCCTTGTCTATCTCCCCAAGTCTGGAACACATTCAAGCCTCCAAGAAGAATATTATTATTTGTGACATTCCTTTTCCTCCTCCTGAATTGCCACGTAATGGATTTTTGGTCGCAAAAGTTATGAGTGATGATAGACACGTACAGGAAAATAAAACCCGTTGTATCACCTCTGAATCTTTCACGCACCCTGTAAAATCATAACTTGGAAGCCATATTGGCCTAACATCTCTCCCTATTGATGAAACCAATCTCGAGTCCATTAAAAGTTTGCTTGGGTACAATTATAAATCTCATTCACATACTGATAATGAATTGGGTCTTGTCCCAAATAAAGTTGATTTCCCTGCAAAATCATTGAACTGTGATGCGCATGCAAGATCATTGGCCTCTCTGGATAACACTAATGTGCGAGATGAAGGTCCTTATACAATTGATACCCACACATATGAATCATTTCATCCATTATTCCCTGATTCATTTCTTTAGTATGCCACACCAGTAATCTCTTCAAATCATTCAAAACTGTCTTATACTAGTGTTGACGACAAACAGGAACGCGCGGGTGGTGTTTCACAATCACATTACAAAATTGATGAATCTCTTATGTCTGATCTTTTTCATCCGAATTATTTAAACAACTAAAGGAGTGACTGCTCGTCTTGGCAACCTCAAGATGTTTCTCTTGCAGATTCATCCACATTGTTAAGCGTGGAAGAGTCTGATATACCAGATGCCCAACCTGATCAAATTGATGGCTCTAATGATCACTACTTATCTAAAAACATATTCATTCATGCCTCTGGGGACTGTCATTTGTATCTATCTATCAACCCTATGAAGCCACAGAAATTTGATGATCCACTTTGTGATGATTCAGGTACCCATCAAAAAATCGAAGCAATCCAGCTTCTGCTGATGGTTATCTCTTCTCACGATCCTATGAGACCCCTAAAACAAGTCAAACTAGGTTTTTTCAAATTAGGGTTTCTAAAATTATGGTTCCCAGCATAATTGTGCATAATGTCAGCTTAGCATAATTGTGCCAGATGTCAGCTCATCTAGGTAAGCCTTCGCTTCGAGTGATGTTTCTCTGAGCACAACTTTCTATCCCCTAATATTTGATATGCAACAACTGATATAACCTAATTTATTCACTGGAAGGAAAGCACCGTCCATTATCTCTGATCTTTTTGGTTGTTTCCCAGCTAGTACTAGCTGCACTCAGGTACAAGCGCGTGATGTTTTGCAAGCCTCTGTATTGCCTGAAAATCTCCCAGTCAATTCATCCCATCCTGGGAAATCTAAAGAATTTGATATGTTGGATTGTCAATATGTCAGTTCGCAAACATTTGAATGAATTAATAATAATCCCACTGACGATTGTCCAATCACCACAAATGATGATCACATCCATTCGCCAGTTGATCTCAAGGGACCATCGAAGTTTGAAAGCCCCCCACTAGAATATCCGTAGTTTGTCTAGGATGGTGAGGCACTTCAGCCTCTGCTAACAATGACCTCAGATCCTCACACCCCTGACAAACCCCAGGGACAACTTCAAACTAGGGTTTCCAAAATTAGGGTTTCTGCATTTGGATTTGCAAGCACCTCAAATTATCCTGGTGGATGCTTATTTTTCCCATTCTATCAAATTGATCATCCTCAACATCATGATGAGATTCCCAACTGGTTTGACATATCCTATCTGATGAATATATCTGCAAGAAGGCAATGTTTTACCTCGCTTCCATCGGATTTAGGGTTGTGCATGCATGGATGTGCATCATTTAAAGATGATTTTAGGTTTCAAGTACATATTTCTGTGTATTAGGATGAAAGTGAATTTCAGCTTGAACGATCCATTCTAGCACATTTTCTGGTAAGTAGCCATGACCTTCTTGTTGTTGCACATGCTTTTCAGGTAAGTCTTGTTATTAGTGCATAATTTTGGATGTTGGTTCTAATTTCAAACATTATTTCTCTTGTAGGGCAGGAACTGATGCGTTGGCTCCACTGGAAATCTGATTTCAAATAACCCAACTGCCTCTCCACCTATACTAGGGTTTTAGGTTTAGGCTAGCTAGGATCTGTTAATAAAATTTTGTTGATTCAAGTTGTTAATTAGGATTACTTGCCAAAGTTTTGCTTTATAGTTTAAAATTATGTTTGTTGTATTTTCTTACAGTCAGTAGCTTTATGCATTATAATTTTCCATTTATTTTGAACTCATTGCTCTTTCAGTTTTCTTATTGCTGCAAAATATTCAGATAATCATTGTGTGTGCTTTGCCTTGTTTTTTCACCTGCAACTAGTTGATATTTCTCACATATGGCATTGCATCGCGTCATAAGCCTCGTCTATTGCATCGCATTGTACACTTTCCTCCTCGCATCATATGCACAGGTTGTTGACCTAGCTCGGAAAGTTTATGTATATTGCATACCATTGCATGAGCCCTCATTGAACCTGAAGCCTTAAAACCCTTAGTGCCTCAACTAGCCTTCTTACTCCTCCTTTCACGTGTTTGAAGCCAGATGGATTTCACCTCTTTGCACACATCAAAACCCTAATGGTCTTTCTTTCTCCCCTTTTCATAATTGTTGAAACCCTAACATTATTTTTGTGTGAGGTTGTGGTGGTTTCCCCAAGAAGCAGCTTCTCTCAGAACATGTCATCAAAGTCATGTTCTCTGCATTATTCCTAGAGTCTAATTCATTAGCCATGAAGATACGAGCAGGTTGTTTGGGGGGAACCCTAATCAGTTTGAACGGCCTATATCCAAAACCTGATTCTTATGCCTCAACATAATCTTGAATATCTTAATGATTTGTTTTTCATGTTTCACCTATGGGTAGGAGATAGGATGCAAAGGCTTGGCATGAGGGAAAACCCAAATCAGAATATCTTTCAGTTTCTGTCAAACAAGAAACAACCTCTCTTGCCCATAAAATAATTTGGGATCCCTCATGTGCCCATGCAAAATAAGTGCCATGAGCACATACAAATCAGTGCTACAAGCACATGAAACAAATAAGGATAAGGATTGAGAAAGGCTTCCTGTGCAGGGAGGTAACGCAATGACTCCACCGAGGTACTGACCAGGTTCGCTGGCAATGGATCAACATTTTTCTGTCCAGGCCTACTGGCAGCAGAGAAACAACAAAGACTTATTTTAAAATTATGAATATAATAAGCCTACTGCCTTGCTCTCTACATCATCATCAAACTAATGGCATGCATGAACTTCTTCTTGTGTGTTTTCTAATTAAGAAGACCTAGTTGAGGCACAAGGATTGGGCATATCTGTAAAGGTATAAGTAATGCAAAAGGTACCCACAGAACCTGTTCAATATTACCTTGCATCATTATCCAGACTCAGATTATTGTGGGGACGTTGACAAAGATGTTGGATTCTACCAGTGGTTTGCCAATTGTTGTAGCTACTACAACACCACCCAAAACTCTGGGTATATTCAAAATTTCGGGTCCCCCTCTGCTCGCTCATCCCATTAAGTTTTGGATTCGACCTTCAGTTGCTAATATCCCCATGACCTATTTCTTCCAAACCTTGTCACCACACCCAATTTTCTTTTTGTCTTATGACTTCACTAGGGTTTAGGGGGTTTTGGGTGATACATGGAGCGTTGAGATTTCTTCCAAGAGATTCAAAGCCAGATTGACTGTGGTAGTCATCATCGATCCATAAGGGGCACCGAGCCTATATAGGTAAGGCTTAAATGTGACTTGCCTTAGGCTTATCATGCCATGTTTTGAGATGAACCCTGACTTATCCAAGGGGTAGTCCTCCTTCCTGTGTTAACCTAATTCACACTCCCATACAGTTGCATTCCCATCAGCATCATGGGGCATCTCAGTGAGAGACAGTACCTAGCTTATTCCCCTAATTTCTTAGCAAACCCTACCCTCAACATCTGAATTAGGGTTTGTGTGAATTTTATGCCCCCGTTTGCGTCCTTGTCGCCCGAGATGCGTGTGAGTAGTAATCCAACCTGGCTTTGCATTTAATCCCGCCCTCCAAAATCATGGTCCCATTTATTTCAAAGAGCCTTTTTTTTTATGAATGCATCGTCACCTTGTGGCATCATGAAGTATCCAGGTTTACTACCATCAATAGATATGGGAAAAATCATGGGTTTAAGCCAGTTTCTGAACTTAGGGATGCTCAAACAATTGATTTAATTTGTAATGTATTAGTTTGAATAATACAATGTTGCTTCTCCTCAAGTGAATTTTCTTATTCAGTCATTTGTTTTTCTCGTCATTTCCGAGAGCTCACTTATTCTCATACTACCCGCTTTTAAGAAATTGGTCAAATATGTCGTGACCATTATACATTGAGTTATGTAGCAATTTCACGTGGTTTTAATTGTCCATTTTGATCTGCACAAATCTTCTAAGGAGTATTGGGTACAACATGAATATCCCCTCTTCAACATGCAGCAATGCTTCAACATACAATGTGGTTAATGTTTAATATGGATAGAGGGTTAATTCCGCGGACTATAGACTATATTAGCGCACTCAAAATCCTTAGAATTTTCACGATAACCACCATAAAGGGCCAACGCACTTCAAAGAAACGCATGAGGATGAAAATTATGAAGGAGTTGAAAGGCATCTCTCTATTTTTGGTTGACATCAGAGGTGCGTGTCAGAAAATATGCTCAAGCACAGCCAAGGTATTAAGAAGCCGAGTGGGAAGTGCGTTGTTAGCGCAAAAAAGGCGGCCATGCATAATAGCTATTTCAACACCAACCCTGGAAGAAATGCCTTTGGATGATTAGTACCAATGAGGATGCATTGTAACGTAAATCCACCGGCGTGAGGAAAATTTCTTAACGCCTCCTGCCACGGCAATGTTTTCTAGCACCCACTTACTTAACTGACACAGATAAAAACAAATTATCCACAAATGTATACCCACCCCAGCTGGAACAGATGAGAGGACTCGATGTGTGCTTGAGTGATTACGTGCCTGAGGAGAAGGTCGAATCCTCTTCACCATACTACCGTTGGGCCAAACAAAACGTTTTAAAATTACGTTTTTGTTGTTGATTAATGCCACTGTGTAGAGGCAACATATGCACTAACGTTTCTTGGAAACCGGTGACCAACCTGAGAATGGTGGGTATGGAGGGACCAAAGAGGATCAAGTTTGTAAAGGTTATAATCGCTCATCCACAAGTCGAAGAAAATATGCGCATAAAGGGTAGTCAAGGCAGTGTTATTTTCTTCACTTGCTCGATCGATTAGTAGCATCTCACCCCAGTTTAGCATTTGCGAATGAGAAACTTGTGCCCAGAAGGAGATACATGTTTCGCATGGCTCAAGAGGGGTCATAGGAGACACTATACTATTAATTCACACAGTTGCATTTATTTTGCAGCAGTGGAAAGTGTGACCCATCCACAAACATGACTATGCAACCTCTTTTCAAGTCGCATACCTCCACAGGTTGCAAAGTCACAAGCTTGAGGCATGAAAACAAGGTGTGACCTAGCCCCAAACGCAACTGTGTGACCTCTTTTAAAGTCCCAGACCTCCACAGGTCGCGAAGTTGCAAGCCTGAGGCATGAAAGCAAGGTGCGACCTAACAGGAGCTGCGACTATGCGACTTCCATAAGTTTCTATCTTCGCCTAGCTCACCAAGTCGCACTACTCAAAAGGAGCCATAAATGTTGAGTTGCGACCTTGCGACACCATAAGTCACAACCTCCTTCCAATTCGGAGTCTCTCCAAGCTCTACTAGGGTCACACAGTGCAGTCTTGTTCCAACACATACAACACGTGAGATTTGCCTTGTTGTTCAGCATCATCCATGGGAAGGAAATATTAAGCTAGAGCTAGTTATATGTCTCAGTTATGTGATGAACGCCAGTTTACATCTCAATTTTTATCCCCATTCCATGATTAAATGATCTTGGTATAGGCGTTCATGAGTTTTTCATGCGTTCTTCAGTAGAACAAGACTACACAGGGGTCTAAGATGATTCTTATCTTCCATAAATATATTACGTTTTTTCTTCAATGCATCTACATGTATGAATTTAACTACCATAAATATATTTCGTTTCTTCCTCAACGTATATGTGTGTGTGTGTGTGTGTGTGTGTGTGTGTGGCTAATTTAATATGTTCGCTTGCAGGTAACATGAGGAAACTATAATGCCGATCTAGATGAAGAAAGTTTCACACTTCCTCCAGAAGTTACACAACTTGAATTCAAACCAACAAGAAAACCCACATTATGCGGATTCTCAGGATCTCACTCAAAATGGAAAATCACTCTCCCATTTATCGACTTAGGAAAAATTCCCTTGGCACTACAATGACATCACCAGCAGTTAGAAACTATTGGTGCATGTAGCGAAAGCTATGGTTGTCCTCCAGCGAGAAAGGTCCTAAAATATCCAAGAGGTAAATGTATAAGGAATAGGCCTAGATTGCAACCTCTCAAGTCGCGACTAACCCCAGGTCGTAGGTCACAAACGACTCTAGGTTGCAGGTCGCAAATGGCCCAATTCGTAACCCAACCCAATAGTCGGGGAGGTCAAGAGTCACTTCAGCCTATATGAGCGGCTTCGAGAAATGAAGCAGGGGGACTTTTAGCTCTGCAATTGAACCTAGGACGAGACATTGAATTGGTGCTTGAGAGCTAAAAGCACTCAGCTCTTGGTATCAAGTAGAGATATAGGTAGCGAGGCTAGGGTTTTGATATCATGCATTGAGATGAATAGCCCATGTTCCACTATTGGATTTTTTCAAGTTGTAAATATGTATTTGAAGTTGCAACAACATTTATAATATATTATCTTTTCTCGCACTGATTCACATGCTTTCTTGTGGTGATAATACTAGCTGTCTAATATCTCACTATGTTTGTAAGTGTGCTTTCATGCATGCAATTGGTTATGAACTAATTCATGCATGTACATTTGCTTCTGAATCAATGTTTATTTGTTCCTTGCTATCTTAGTGATCTATTGTGAACTACTTTGCAATTAACTTCTGGCATGTTTTCTTTCATGTATGTCTGACTGGGTTTTTCGGCTCACCGATCCCACTCATGACGTATCCCCCTTTTATTTTGATGCTTAGACTTTCTTCTATCTTTGTTTTTGGTTCGTCAATCTTGGGTTAATTTTCACTGATTGGTCATTTCACCTTTGCCTCTGCTTCATCATCTTCTCATCCGACAACCAAGAGTGGAAACAATTATGGCAGTAGCCGAGCCCATATACCAAATGAGGCTCCTATCCCAAACAGTGTGAGGTCCAATTGGGACCGTTTACCGAGGAGACCCCCTTGTTGTCAGCAGTACAATATTTTCTGTCAACATATGGCTTCACACATCTGTGGCTCTATTTCAGGAAACCGTTTTTCCTCTAGGGTCTTCCATCTGATCAGGGCTCTCAACAACATGAGCCAAGCATAATATAAGTGTTTTCCCTCCTCTTGCACCTCGCGCACATTCTCCAAGTATTCCTTGCACAAATATTTCACCCAGCTATAGATGACTCCCTTCTCTCACTGTCCTGCAAGTGCAATTACTTGCGCATGGACTTCCTTAGGCCTACACTTCTGCATCATCTTACAGAACAAGATGAGTGTCCCAAATTGGGCAGTTGGGTCATTAATTTCACTAACTAGAAATCCTCTACTATGGTGCGACACCTGGTAGGTCGCCTTGATTTTGTCTGCCACCTTCTTTTCTTGTGCTTTCCCTCCAAAATCGACCATGGGATCTGCACCTTGATCAGGCAGGGCAGTGATCCAATGGATCAGGGCGACATTAATGGGTATGTGCTCTCCTAGCCACAAATATTTTTCATGCACTAGCGCGAGCAATTGTCTCACACATATATCATTTATCAAGTTTCACCCGAAATGTGGGACCTATAATAAATTCAAAAGCCCTGCCTTGTGTAGGTCCAACACCCATCGTTTCGGATCCATGTGCATGAGTCCCCTTTCATAAGGTGTGTGGTCTATGTATTGCTTAGGTGCAAGCTCCAAAATTTCGCAGCAACAGCGAGGCCCCAATCCTCCATCTTCAGCTGTGGCACTTTATCGAACATATCTCCTTCAAGTGGGCCATTCTCTGGAATTAAAGGCATGTTAATATAGGCCCGCACTTTGTCAATATCCTTCGGTACCTTCACTGACGCCTTGCACAATGCGACAGAGGTCAACAACCGTGAGAATGGGGAAACTTCAACCACATCCTCCTCATCCATGATGGTCTCAAGGAGCTCCACCATGGGTCTCTTCTGCTGCTTAGTCACAGTGGAGCGTAGCTTCGAAGTCTTCTCTCTGGGGGATTTACGGGTCCGAGACGTCTGACCCTTACTGGTTCTTGCAGCCCATGGTGTCTCAGCGACCAGCACATTGGGATCCTCCTCTGAGCCTGTAGCTCTCATTCTTGGAGGAATAATGTAACCAAGACCCCTACGATGCAAATCCTCCTCAAATCCCATATCCAATCCAGACATAGACAATGAATAGTTTGTAGAAATCAAAGAGCTCATGACAGATAATTCATATAGAAAGCAAAGGGATCTAATGAGACCCCTTAGGTAATATTTATAGTTTTTGCACATTTTCAACAGTTCCTTATGCATTATTGTGTCTCCATAAATGACAAAACAGTTCCAAATATGGTAAAATCCCCTCATTAAATTCAACTTAGACGCTCCCTTAAATAGTAACAAAACTGTTTTTTCCAGATTTACTGTTCCAACAGCTAGATTTTGGCACCTCTATGACCTAGTCAACCTCCTCATGTTGCTACCACACACGCGTCGCTCCTATCTGTGCATTTTCCATCCCTTCTGTGCAGATCCAATACTCTATCCATATAGTTATTTGGTGCACACAGGGAGAGGGTCATCCCTATATGGTTTCAATCGGCTTCCATTGAAATACCCAAGAATATATTCTCTACTCAACGTGGCCAAGCACACTGCACCTTCATCAGTGATGTCCTTAACAATATATGGCCCTAGCCAATGCATCTTGAACTTCCCTGGGTGGCGTGCAAGCTTGTTGTCGTACAATAAGACCAAATATTCTTCCTTAAACACATTTTGTCTGATGTGCCTATCATGCCATGTATTTTTTCACGCCTTCTGAACTTGCTGATGGAAATTCGCAATAAAGTGATCTTCTTCCATAATATCTTCTACTGCCATATTTTTGAATGTTGTGATTCGCAGGCTAGGAACAATGTACTCCATCGGCAACACAACTTCTTGCCAATACACCATCTGGAATGGTGTCCTCCTAGTGAATTTTTTAGATGTGGTTCGATATGCCCTGAGAATTGTGGGTATGCGCTCATACCAATCATTCAGGTTAGCATTGCAAATATTTGTAAGTGCAGTCTCCAATATCTTGTTGAAAGATTCCACCGCACCATTCGCATGTGGGTGATATGGATTGACATTCTGATGATGATTACATAATTCATCTATTAATTCTTGAATGGTTGCATTCACAAAGTGTGTACCTTGATCGATTATTAGAATCTTAGGACATCCAAATCGGGTCACAATATTCTCGAAGATGAAGTGTGGACCTATATCCGCAATACAATCCTTAACGAGCTTAGCTTTGGCCCATTTGATTACATAGTTCGTTGCAGTGATTATGTAATGCACACCGCTCTTATTCCTTGGAGGGTTAATGGGCCTGACAAATTATATGGCTCATTTATCAAAATCTTGTAGTTCCACCTTTCGATGCAAGGGCATCTCATCTCTGCAAAATGGCTTTCTTCTCATCTATAAGACATCGCATTCGCAAAAATGCACATAGGCATCATTGTGCAATGTGGGCCACCATAACCCAGCTCACAAAATATTTTGCATGGTTTCCTTCTCTACATATTGACTTCTGACAACCCCTCCATGAGCTTCATCTAAGATGTCACATATTTCATACTCCAAAACATATCTTCGCAAGACTTCATCTACCCCCATATTGTACAATTGGCCAACAATAATAGTGAAGTATGTTGCATGTTCCATTAGCTCTTTCTTCTGTTGTACTGTATATTCCTCAAGAATGCATCCAATAGTTAGGAACTAAATATTATAAGGAAAATGGTCGTCAACTATCTTGATTGCAAACAACTGCACATATGGTAATCCATCCTCCAAGCTATTAAGTTCTTCACCAGTCTCAATGTGCAACAGATGGTTTGGCCCCACATTTATTCTTCATGGTTTCACAATTATCTCAAAATCATACTTTTTTAATAGTAACAACCACCTGCAGATCTTCCCCCCCCCCAACACAAGCTTATTGACCAAGTACTTTAAATCAGAGTGATCAGTAAACATCTTGAAATGTCCTCCTAATAGATAGTGGTGGAATTTCTACAACACATAGACTATCACTAATCCTTCTCTTTTTGTGGTTAAGTTATTCTGTTCTGCACTTGAGAGCTTCCGACTAGCATAGAAAATAGGGTGATAAATCTCTCCAACTCCTGGTTGTGCTAAAATGGCTCCGAGCGCGATACAGGAGGCATA
Source organism: Pinus albicaulis (assembly GCA_034641835.2). Lineage (NCBI taxonomy): Eukaryota > Viridiplantae > Streptophyta > Pinopsida > Pinales > Pinaceae > Pinus > Pinus albicaulis. Next base: position 603,030,366 of record CM076574.1, read on the forward strand.
AACATGCATATGAAACACTTTTGACCAATTTGGAAAGATCAATATGGGTGCCATGACCAAATTTTCCTTCAACAATTCAAAAATCTTCTAACATTCCTCATCCCAGCAAAATTTCGCATCCGTCTTGAGAAATTTCTCCATGGGTGCATTTATCAACACATAACCCTGAATGAACTTTCGATAATGCCTAGTGTGCCCCAATATTGAGCGCAATTGTTTGACATTTGCAAGTATCTCCAAATTAAAAATCACTACGATCTTCACGGGATCTACCATCAACCCTTGCTGACAGAAAATGTGTCCCAGAAATATCTCGAATGGCACACAGAATATACATTTCTTCAAGTTCAGTGAGATCTGATACTTTCTAGAGGTATCCATCATTAAGCGCAAATTTGAGAAATAATTTTTCAACATCCCAAAAACATTCCAATCATCAAAGTATAATTCTAGGAACTTATGGTTATATTCCTTGAATGCAGCTACTACTATGTGTGAGAAGATGGCAGGTGCATTCTTCAAGCCAAAGGGCATGACTGTATATTGGAAAGATCCCCATTATGTTGAAAAGGTGGTCTTACTGTGATCCTCTGGTGCAATCATGATCTAATGATACCTTGAGAAACCATCTGTGAATAAATAATCTTCTTATTCTCCGACATTGTCCAGGATCTCATCAGAGAATGGCGTTGGGAATGGATCATGCACACATAAATCATTCAACTTGCGCAGGTCTACACAAATCCTGATTTCTCCTTTTGTCTTCTTATATTTCACTACCATGGGAATCACCCAACCATACTTTTCCACTAGTTCTATAATTCTTACAACAACCATCTTATCCAACTCCTCCTTTACCTTTTGCTTATATTTTGGATTCAACTTGTATGGGCACTACTTCACTGGGAACACATCAAACTTCAAAGTGATCTTCATGAATCTAAGCTCGCCAATTATCCCTTTCAACTCTAAGAACTTCATGGGGAATAAGTCCTGATACTCTGTCAGCAACTCAGCAACCTTTCCTATTGTGCCATCATCTCAATAATCTCAAATCTGTGCCAAATTTGGTTGTTCTTCATATCCAATATTTACATGTTGAATATTTATAGGTTTTGTGACATCTAGTAAATTTATTAAGGGCCCAACAGCTACGCAATTTCCCTAAGATTCTGAAATGATAATATTCCTTAGATCTTCTTCATTTACTTCAACCATCATATTTCTGCAATTAACAATATCCTTCATCTGTGCATCCTAGGCTAGTGAATCCCACTCTATTGTTTTCTTTGTTGTGTCAAATATAACTTCTTGAATATCATGCAATGCTCTACCAATCTTGACAAACCCACTCTCAAAGATGAAGGTTAGAATGAAACTCTCCATCAGCGCATACCATTTTCTAGTACCTCGGCACAACTCTGTCTCTAGATGCCAATCAGTGGGTACCTTCCCAATATATGAATGAACATGTGGACCCATTCAGGTCTCGGTTCTACACTGCCATGCCTCACTCCATTTAGCCAAATTTCTATGCGTATCATCCTTTCCAAAGTAGAATTATTCCATTCTGATAGTTGGACACTCAAAGCATAATCTCATCATTCGCGGGCATTCATCCCAATTTCCCATGTTTTCTTTATGAGTCTCCCACCATCGCACGGTCTGAGATCCAGAGCATGGAATATCTGTCCTTATGGGACAATTCTTTTGAATTCTCATAAAAACATATTTACATCACTTAAACCATCATAATGCGGTATTTCACATACCTTTGATTTTATGCATCGAAGAGATCTGGTCACTCGATTGCAGCGCAACACAGATACTTCATGTAATCGTTTCTTCTAGTTCTCCAATTCTTCATCAGAATATGAGAATCAAGAGTTTTCATTTTCCCACTTAAGCCCTCCATCAGTTGTTGGGTTGATCTAATCTTCATCACCTAAAGTCAGCTTATAGATATGGTCAATGTCATCATTAGTGCACACAAGCTCTGTGTATCTTTCTCCTTCTACAGGATCTAGGGGAATTATAAATCTGGTTCCATTGTTTTCAAACTCCATTCTTCTTCTCTTCAGATTTATGATACCATCCATATCAATATCCCAATCCAATCCCAACAGCGCAGGATAAGGGTCAGTATCATCCACAAGCTATATAAATGTGAAATAAGAAAGTACCTTAACACCTTCAATACTGACTACGACTTGTGACAACCTTCCTAATGGAATGATTTTTTGTTGGTTTTCCATGCGCATTTGAATGGACCATTCCATCTTAGGATATCCCATGCGCTGCCAAGTTTTCTTAGGTAAGACATTTGCATTTGACCCTATATCTAGAATAACTTAATCCATCTCATAAGCACTAATTTGAGTGGTCATATGCATCTCTCGCCCCATTCTTTTCTTATTCTTATAGATTTTGTTGATAGATTTCTATTCTATCGGAGGCAGTTCCTTTTGTTACGGGAAAATTTACCCTAAGTTCCTAGGTTCAAATATCTAATAGAGTAGAGGCATGTCATCACAAGAAGGACTCAAATTACCAACTTCTATGCTTTAAACTAGAAAGTGAGGATTGTAGATCTAACCCGTTTATCCTTTTTTTTTAGTAGATCTCATAGGGTTCAAACCCCGTGCAACTCCTCGTTCTCCAGAACATGAAAATAAATCTAGAATAAGAACAAAAGCTAGTTTTACAACATATATGTCCTAGATGTTAGAAAAATAGAATACATGATCTCATAAAGATAACATGAAATAAATTATTCAAGACTATTAAACATGTTTAAGAGACATATAACACATGAACATCAGGAACATGATGATACTTATTTTATTTTTAACATGTATAGAAAACAATAGTGGAGAAATCACCTGATATATTCCATGGCCTTGAGAAAAATTGTCCTTCGGATTCGTCCAACCCTAGCCTCACAAAGCTTCTTCCATAAATGGTGCACAAAGGATGTCACGTAGAATGATGGTGATCATCACAAGGAAACAAGGGTTTCCTGAAACCTGGGAAGTGGAGGAGGCATAGGGAAAATATCATACTTGACCATATCTATAACAGGCTATAATATCAATAATATTCTCTCTCTCCTCCCTTAGGCTATTCCCTTGAGGTGTATTTATACTTCCTCAAATTATTTTTTTTCAGTTGGGGAACAGTTAGGCCACAGGATGGGGTAGTTAAGTTATAGGAAAAAATATAAACCCCACCTCAATAATAGGGAATTTTTGTATTTTTTAATATTTTAAATAGCATACGCGGGTCAGCTATGGATGGACCTGCGTGTGCACGCGGAAAAAACTAGGCAGAGTCGCATATGGATTTTAAAATATGGTTTTTTGAGAAATGTGATCAATTCTGAATGGAAGGGCTTCCCAATGTCAATGAATAAGTCATCAAGTATATAGAGGTGATAAATGATGCTATAATAGATTCCCCCTAATATTTGAGGTCAGAAGGGGTACATGATGGTCGAAATTAATTATGTGCATAGAAAGAATCTTGCGAGGACTAGAGAGGACTTCACCAGATTTTAGCCTGCCAAAAAACAATGATAAAAATCAGAAATATAGCTCATGTCTGAGGTGGGAATACCCATGCTCAGTGAAAGAAAATCATATCCGCATATCAAGTATGGAGCGGATCCAATATGTATACAAGTATAACTTAAATGTAAAGTACATAGTGAAACATCTGATCACTACCCAGAAGTATAATTCAAAATCATGTCCAAGTATCACATATAAAAGACTGATCAATGATGTTGCATAGATATATGATCACTGAAGTCACAAATGAATCTCCACGTACCAAATTGTAAGTGGTGGAACAAATGGTACAACACACAACTCGGGCGCCAACATATAAGGGTGGATGGTGTCACTGGCAGAAAAATGAAGGAGCTATCAAAGTGAACCAAAGAATGCTGATGCAAACTCGAGGTCTTCACCGATCACCATGGCACAACTCTACACAATGGGAATAAATGAGGTGAGGTCGACCATGTGAGAAATCATTTGATTACTGGTCATTCATGTATACCATTAACAAAAGTGAGACAACCCACTGATAATGATAATGAGTTTCAAGGTTCCCCAATAAAATATAACAAGTGCGAATAGATGATTTCAAGTCGAACACTTGAAATAATTTATCAATCAAAAGACATTGATGTATTCTTACTGTCGATAGCAAAGGAGTTTTCCATTGATGACTGCAAACCCTAAGGTACTAACAAAAGGACTCTAGAACTTATTCCCATAGAAATGAGTCAGGTTTGATGGGAAAATATTTGCTGGAAGGAAGGCATCAAGGCATCCCACATTAGTCCAGTGCGACTATAACCCGAAAGCTAAGATTTGGAAGGCAAAGTGAAGTAACCGATATGAAGTACATTTCCGGCATGCACAAAATGTAGCTAGCATGCGGCAGAAACCCTATGAACCAACCAATAATGAAAGCTGACAAAGAGGTGAGATGTCCACCGATAGGGTCAAATGGAAATCAAGGTACTACACAAATCCCAGGCGTGATAAAGTAAGCTGAAGTCAAACACAAGGGAAACCACTCAATCAAAGACCCATAATGTTGATCAAATGTTGAGCACAAGGTCACCTATCAATGATGTAAATAGGGCCAGGGTGTGGCTTTAGGTTTACTCTCAAAGAAATATGTCGAAGTTGATAAGAGACAAACCTGGCAGCAAGAAGTCAATGAAGGCCTTCTCAAAACCAACATGAGAAAATGATCAAATAGCTTATGTGATAGAACAAGATACTGACAAAAACGGGATGGATGACTGAAAAATGAGTCAAGAGACACCGCAAAAAGGCCGACTCAGGTTAACTTCCCTTGAACAAAAGCACGACTCATTTTTACTATGGAAATGAATGATAAGTTTGTTACGCAGGAGGCATAAAAAAACCCTCCATATGATTGGAAGAGATAACCAACCGGGGGAGTAATGACTCGATAACAACGTTATGGCTTCTTCTAAGTAAAAAACTAAAACCATCCCAAATGGAGAAAAGACTTATATTTTTTGTGCTCCGTTCAAGGGAAACACAACTAACACTATAGCTGCCATCAAGTATGGAAGTATTGTCCTGTTCCCGCTCTTTTTTCAAATATTTAATTTTTTTGTCTTTTTCATATTTCAAAGCCTATAAAAGAATAAAAGAATGCCTATAATACAATGGATAGAATGAGTGTCGGTAAATAGATGGGCTAGTTCCTAGGATAGGAACACTTCTATGCTCAATGCAGGGTGGTGAAAACTGGTAAGTGACACTCAAAGGGATGTTCCATCCATGGGTAAAGGTGTCAAGTCACAAAGGCTAAGTGATTGCATGGTTAACTTGTTAAGAAAGACAAGGTCAAAAGAGGGCTTAAACATGAGTCCAAATGAAGCCGACTAAAGGCCAAGATAAACAAGTAGTTAATATGAAATGTAGTAATACAACTCGACAATTATGGGAGCCTCTAAGATAAATGGCCAGAATAAAGATAGCAAAGAAGAAGAAGAATGAAGCTTCAATGTGTAAGTCATGGCGAGACTAAAGAGGACTCCCGAACCTACGCAGATTGCAGCATGGGTGATAAATGCTAGCAAGGAACTAACTAGGAGGCCCATGTAAAGGATGGCTCTACCACCAAGTCATGATTTAAAAATCAGCAAGTGAAATTGGTTAAATAATCATGACATGATGGGGCCGACCCTATGGCAAGGGATAAAAATGGAGGCTAGTATGCAGAAATGCAATGGAAATTGAGTTCCCTAACCTATATATAGTTCAGAATCAAATACCTATCATGACAGGTCAACGATCATGGATCCGAAGAAAAATTGGAAATATCTCAAAATCACAAGAACGTACCTGAAAATAACTTTTCCCAACACTTACAAGAGAAAATATTAAACACCCTTAACCAAATTTGAAAAATAAACACAAACAAAATTTGCAAAAAAAAATCAAATTCTAGGCATAAATAAGCATTTTGACTCATATTTTGGTCATTTATGCAGTGCAGAAGTGGAAAAAGAGCTCTGGAGAAAAAAAAAAAAAAAAACCTTTTTGCAAACGGAGAAACTGGCCACTGAATCAACTCAAAATAGTCAGGTAAGCCTTGTACTCATCTTGTTTATCAATTTAATTCCTATTTCAAGAGATGTTTTATATTTTTGACCGTAGGCAATAAATTTTTCTTGAAACCCTCTATGTATACGCGGGTTCGCCATGAGGAACTCACGTATAGACTGAAATGTGTCTGAATGAAGTTGTGTATGCACTGGAGGGAAAGAGAGCACAGTGCAATTGATATTGAAGTCACAGAAGACCACAAATCATTAGATATACTTTGGAGCTGTGGTTTATTGAAATTTTTCAAAATGCCAAATATGAAAACCAATACTCGATTGCTCAAGATGTTTCTCAATTATTGGGAACTAGATGAATACTGCTTTATGATTGATCAAATGCCATTGAGGATTGAGCTATAAGACATCTCTTTTATCACTAGACTTTCTTGGAGGGGAGAACTAGTTGATTTGCATGGTAAGCCCACTAGAGGGCTTAATGTAGATAACTATGTCCAGGTCTATTGTATATATGGTGCAAAGAAGGTGGGGACTCAAATCCAAATCAAAGATGTACGAGAATTGTACAGGAAAATCCTTCTTTTCACTATTGGCAGAGTGGCGGGGTCGACATCCCTTCACCAGGCCTCACTCACTCATATGAGCCTGGAAGTGGAGTGCTTGGCCCATCTCTATGATTTTTTCACAACCTTATTGGCTAATATGAAGAAACAACTGACTTCCATCCGACAAGTAAAGACAAAAAACTTTGGATATGGTACTATTCTACTGACATTCTTCTTTGACATTCTATTCTACATTCATCTCCTCCATTAGTAGCCCAAGAGATCCAAGAATAGCCAGATGGGAAGACTTGATGAAGAGACTGGGGAGAAGTGAAGTTCCCCAAACTACATGGGATGATGAGTTCTTCCAATGGTGGGCAGAATAGGTCATCTCAGTGGAGGACTATCTCTATGCTGGGATGGATTTTACAGCAGATCCTAATTTGGTTCTTCCACCCGAAGCAGCATGGGGTGCAATTGGTAAGATTGTGAAATGATTTTTTGATTATGTGATTTTTTTTTTTTAAATTATATGAAAAATGATTTTATTTTTTATAGGACAATATGAATTACAAAATTTTGATGATCATGATGCAGACATGGGACCAGTTAGGCCTGAGGGTTAGCCTAGACATAAGCGCCACAGAGTAGAGGTGGGACATGATGAAGACTAGGGAAGAACCCTAAGTTCCATCCAAAGAAACTTGGAGATTTTAACTCACCAAGTACCCATGGTAGCTATATAGGATCTTCCTTAGGTTTGGTTGGAGTACCATGAGACTGGGTTCGGTTATTCCGCCGTGTAGCTACAGCTATTGTGTTCTATCGAAACACAAATGCTAGGCAGGGGCCTCAGGAGTAGATTTAGATTTGATCGGATGACTGTATTATTATTTTGGATGACATACATGATAAGACATATGCCCTAATTTTGTAGGACATAATGATTTTATATGATGTGATTGTCCCAACTGTACAATGATGAATGATGTTTTTATAGTTTTAAAGTATTGAATGATTAATGTGCCAATCAAGTGTTCGATTATCTAATGAGCCTACTAACCAATTATCAGATCGAGGAATATGAAGGAACATAATAAATTGAAATGAACATTGTAACAAACATACCCTAAAAAACAATCGATGCAAAAATGGGTCTCTGACATGATAAGTATTATTTAATTTCGAAACCACTAGTTGTGAATCCAAGTAAACTGCTAAGAAATTAACACCAAGAGATATTTCCTCTGATAGTAGATTGACCACTGCAGTGTATTCTGCCACATTGTTCGAAGCAAGACCAATGCAGACACCTCTTGAGACTAACAACTGACCGGATGGATAGTGAATTAGCCAAGCTGCGGAAGCCAGGTACCTAGTATTTCTACTAGCACCATCATCAAAGCCAAAATGACTCATCTCATCCAATAATACCTGCCAAAGAAGATCAAAATCATCAAATTCACACCAAAAATCGAAAAACATACATGTATAAAAATACAATATATACAACAAAGAAAATGTTAGGCCGAAACCTAGGGATAATACTTCTTCAAATAGAGCCCATTTCTAGGCTCCGCCCTCTCATTCCCATCAAAATAAACCAAGCCATAACCTCCCTTTTTTACGACCTTATTGACGATGAAGGGGCCAAACCACATGGATTTGAACTTGCCCGCCCCCAAGGAATCCTTCTCTTGGGCATAAACCAAGACAAGGTCACCTTTAGAGAAAAACCTAGGCTTGACTGCATTTTCGTACTGAACCTTCACTCGTTTCTTATGCGCCTCATTCATCGTAGTTTCATCTCATCGTTGCTCATCAAGATGTTCTAGATGGATAAGGTGTTCTTTGAGACTAGAAGTGTCAATGAGAATCTCAACTTCCAGCTTAAGGGAAGGAATTCCACATTCAATAGGAAATATAGATTCCAACCCATAAACTAGTTGAAATAGAGTGAAATTGGTTGGAGTCTTTACAGACATTCGATATGCCCAAAGTGCAGGGTACAACATGACATGCTAATTAGATCTAGCTTTATCAATTGTCCTTTGAAGAATTGTCTTCAAAGATTTGTTAACAGATTCAACCTTCCCATTAGCCTGAGGATAATAAGGATATAAATGCTCCTGCCGAAAACCCAATTTGAGAGCTAATTCATCCATCATACTGTTCTGAAAATGACTGCCATGGTTAGTGAAAATATCTTTGGGGATACCAAAGCGAGAAATAATTTGGTTAAATAGGAACAAGGTTTTTGTCTCACCATCATTCCCAAAAGTAGGCATAGCCCCAACCCACTTCGTAAAGTAGTCTACAACTACAATAATGTACTTATGACCCTTAACCAAAGGAGTTTACAAGTAGTATAATCAGTACCCCACTTTGTGAATGGGCCGACAGTGATGACAGGAAAGAGAGGAGTTGGATGAGCGTGCATCTTCCAAGTATAAACTTGACAGGGTTGACACTTTTTGAATGCCTCAACACAATATTTGAAAATAGAGGGCCAAAAGTATCTTGCACGCAATATTTTTTGGGTTGTATCAAGCCCGTATAAATGACCACCACAAGCTCCACTATGACAATCATTCAGCACAACCTCAGATTCTTCGAGAGTTAACTAGAATTTTTGCTAGGATTTGAGCTAAAGTGACACAAATATATTTACTAAGACAGAAACATATAATTTTCTAGAATCAAATGAATATAAGCCTTTGTAAGGCCAAGTTTCTTCATAATAGCTTTTGGCATTAAATTATGAGACGCGCATGAATCCAGCATTGCATTGTGGCAAATATTTTCATGAACATTGATACTGAAATAAAATGGAGGGACACCTCCTTATTGTGGCTTATCATCAAATTCTGGTCTAAGCAGTGTCTAAGGATCGAATCGACCCCGCGATGATATAGAGTGTCACCAATAATCAAATAACTTTTAGCTAAGTGACACAACTTTTAACGCTAATATTTCGAAAAAGATAAGGGAAACTTCACAGTCTGGAGATAAACTATGGGATCTCCATACCAAGGATCCTGTGAAGAAATGAGAAAAATATGTTCATCGGGAAATGATTCTTCATAAACAATCTCTTCTCCACAAGGCAACTCATAGATCAACTCCACAAATACCAATGAGTTCTTGTATTTGGCAGACAGGAATCGAGATCAAAATCTTGCAAAATAAAAATCCATCAATTGTATTTGCCCTCAATCACTCGCCTACTGAGAACAAATCGAAATGGATTAATTTCCTCCAAAACATAAGTTTTGCAAAGGAGGATATAATGTTTCAGCCATTGGTTAACCTAGACAGCTTCCGAAGCTTGTTTCTCAATCAGAGAATACCGGAGTTCAGGACCCACCAAGCCTCGACTAACATAGTATATGACATGCTCACAAAGAGAATCATCTTCTTGAACTAAAGCCATACCTATGGTAGATTCTGCTACAACGAGATACAAGAGGAAATCCCTACTATAATCAGGTGGACTCAATGGTGCAGAAGTCAATGATTTTTCAAAGCATCGAATGAACATTGAGCAATTCATCTGAGAAAAATGGAACTCCTTTCTTTAACAACCTCATAAATCCCTTTGTAATATCGGCATAATTCACGATAAATATCCGTATGAAAATGGATTTTCCTTGTAGACTTTGAAGTTGATGGATCGAAGACAGGGGAGGAAACTAAATTATTGCCTCAACCTTGAAGGGATCTACCTGAATCCCTTCCATAGAGAGGATGAATCCCAACAATTGACCGGATGTGACAACGAAAATGCACTTATTAGGGTTCGATCGAATTTTATAATATCGACATCGTTCAAAAACTTGACAGATGTGTGAAGGATGAGCAATCCTCTTGCGATAATGAGCAGCTAAATCATCCAAATACGCCTCGATAATATGTTTGATGTCATGGAAGGCATAGGACATAGCTCTCTTAAAGGTAGCTCCATCATTTTTAAGGCCGAAAGGAATCCTTTTGTAAGCAAAGGTACCCCAGGGGCAAATAAAAGCAGTCTTATGCTAATCTTCAGGACGGATAGTGATCTGATTATATCCCGAGTAACAGTCCATGAAGGATAAAATCTCATTCCCCGCACACTCATCAATAATATGATCTATAAATGGTGTGGGGTAATTATATTTAGGACATGCCTTATTAAAATCCCTGAAATCGATGTAAAATCGGATTGTTCCTTGTTTCTTGTCCACAGGAACTAGATTCGAAACCCACCTAGTTAACGAAATGGGGTATATGAAACCTACCTTTAGCAGCTTCTCAAACTCAACTTTGATAACTACATCCTTCCTAGGATTGACCAGACGAAGCTTTTTCTGAATAGGCTTATCATTTTTGTATGTATTTATCTCATGTTGGACAATAGATGGATCTATACCAGGCATTTCCTCATAAGAACAAGAAAACACATCCCGAAATTCTTGAAAGAGATCGGTGTAAGTCTGAATCTCTTAAGGGGAACATTTAGCTCCAATGAAGAAATTCTCAATAATGTTTGGATCTCTGGAGATGTTCGCCAGGTTAGTAGCCGAAATGAAATCCATGTCCCCTTCAGAAAATACCTGTGTTGGTGTTAAGGGGTTCAATACTGGGTGAACAGGACCAAAATACTGAAGGTTGGAAAAACTTGTTTCAATTTCTCGCAAGTCTGGTAGAAAATAGGATCAATGATGCAAATCAGCCCACAGTCTCTCGAAACCAATAATTTCTTCAAGGATGGCCTCTTCAAATGGAAGAGTGGTATCAAGGCAATCTTGAGCAGAAGATGAACTAAGAGTCCAAGTTGGATCCACATCTCCATCCAATCCCTCCGGTGAAAGAGAAACTGGAATGGATTCTATCTATTCAACAATATTTCGATAAGAAATCTCAGCTACAGACATAAGAAATTTCATTCCACCCACTTGGCCTTCTTCTAATGTGGAGGTAGGAGAAGTCAAGGTCCAAGGGTTCGAAAAATAATGAGTTCGAAAGAACTCTCTTCAATTAGGAACCCTGGAGGATGAAATAGCATTGATATGAACCGAAGGAGGTGGAAAATCAAAAGTAGCCATCAAATATGTATACATTCCAACCCTCAAATTCTCGATAGGTTGCTTGGTATCATTCACCAAGGGAATAGTCGAGTGAGTGGATGCATTCGGATCTATAGGAGAATAGTCCATCTAATCAAAAAGGACAATCCACCCTTCATGAGGGAAACATAAAATGTGAAATAATAAGGAAGCAATAGCATCCATCTCATAAATCCAGTTGCGCCCCAAAAAAAGGTTGTATTCTAGATTTGCATCAACTATCTCGACCTCGATATTGATAGTTTTACCCCCAACATAGATGGGTAAAGCTCAAACAATGTCATGCGTCCTATGAGAATGAACATCAAACGCAGTCAGAAGAGTAGCAGAAGGGACATCTGAAGGAGATCCAATAGCCTTCCAACATGAGAGAGACATCACACACGTGGAAGCACCCGCATCGATAACTATTCAAAAGATATTAAACTTTTGATATGTAGACTTAATCTGGAAAGCAATATGATGAGGAAGTCTCTTTTTGAAAGTCGACATGTCAAATGTGATCATAAGAGAATTCTTTGGATCAACAGCCCCAATGGCAATGAGAAATGCACTTCTTTGTGTAGGACATGACTGAAGTACCTCTAACGTAGACATGGCGCAAGGACTTTGAGCTAGATATTATGCAATCGAGTAGTTTTGGGCTGCCTTGGAATTAGGATTGATCATCGTATGCTTTTTAGACCCTTTAAAAATCTGAGGTATAGGCTCAATTTCAAGCCTCTCTATATGGAGTGGGTTAGCATTATTAGGAGCACCTTTAGATTTTGAAGACTCAGCTTCCCCATAATGATAAGATATCATAGTAATATTTGCATGAGCACTCATCATGTATAATTTTGATAGATTTTCCCCTTCCTGGTTGCCCCCAGAGGGAGCTTCATTATTGAAATTTGCATCATCAAATAATTATTGCCCTTGGGGAAAAGGGTTTCTCAGTACAGCCTGGGAGCTAGAAGAACCTTGCTGAGCTAACAAGCACTGAGCATCCTGAATTTTCAGGAAAAGGTGAGTAATATGGTCTCCAGTGCACAACTTGCATGGAAATTTAACCTTATTTTTATTATCCCTCTTACCCTCTCCAACATGATCATTAAATCTGTTCGCATTCCCATTCCCATTCTTTTCTTTCTTCTTATTATTCTATCACTTCTTCTTCCCATCAGATTTTTGATTTCCTTTGGGGTTAGAAGCTTGAATGACATTAATACCCAAGGGTTGAGAAGGAGTTTATACTGAAGGCATAACCTAACCAAAAGGAGCAGATTGTATAGAAAATTGTTGCAATTGATTTAGCAGGTTAGCCATACCACTATCGATCATACTGATAAGTCCGTCACCATGAGGACCAGGTTTGGTTTTGGCTAAATCTAGCTTGGTGTGAGGAGCATATGGAAAAAATTTATTAAGGACCCTAGACTGAGAATAAATCAGTTCTAGCTGTCGAGCCATAAAAATAGCATGCTCTTCAGAAAATACACCTAAAAGGGATACATCCTTTGATATTTCTAGCTGCATAGATTTTAGAAACCATTCAAGAAGGAACTCATTCAGAATTTTGGCTTTGAATAGCCTCTTCCTTCTCCTCCATTCCTAAATATGATCAGAAATGTTAGTTGCTTTGTCCTACTAGAAATTGGCCAAGAGATCAGTCCCGAGCATCATAATGGATAGGAAACTGAAAATGGTTTAAGAACATAGTAGCCAACTCATCAAAAGTATAAAAACTACCCCATGTAATCTCAATGTACCATTTCACCGAATTCCTAGTTAGGGTTCGTTGAAATAACCTCAACCTAATTGAATCGTTGATAAGGGAGTTCGACGAACACCATAAGTGGAAAGTGGTGACATGGTCCGCCGGATCCTCACCAGTCTTCCCTTCAAACTTTGGAATGTCTAAGGGTATTTTAGTGGGGACCAGAGGCCAACCCGGACTAAAATGAATAGATCATTTGTCAATTTTGATAGATTTGGAAAGTTTAAAGTTTCCAGGAATGGTAAGTTCGGAGTAGCCTGGGAATTCCATCCCCCGTAGGAAGGATTCCCCACATTCTGAAAAGAATAGCCTAGATTTGTTGAGGCACTAGGTTTCCAGATGTTGTTCATAGAAAATGTTGAGCCATAAGAGAGGCCTTGTGACCCAACATTCGGAAAAGGACCCCCTCCCATCGTACGGTTATTATAAACAGGTATATTCCCTCAAATCGAAGTGTTAAAAGAGGAAGAAACCCCTTGGTAAGTGTTCCAAGCATTAGCGAATGGAGAAAATCCCCGAGAAGCACCTACCAAAGGGAAAGGAAAATTCCCTGCTAACCAAAGAAAAACTAACTCCCAACTCCTAGCCCTATAAAATCAGGGTTCCATCCTGAAAAAACATTAGAGCCTTGACCTCCGGTGAAAGGATTGAATCCTTGATTTTGACAGGTGAAAGGCAGAGATCCTAATGAAGGGTTCGAATGAGGAATATGCCCACTTCCAAAGGGGAAACCCTGAAATGAAGTTGATCCACTAGCCATAGAAGGCATAGGTGCGGAGACAGCTGAAGTATCAGTAAAGGATATAGAAGGAATCCCACAACAAGGCATTCCAAAAGAAAAGGGGCTGGATTGAGAAGAATATGCTTGGGTGCTTCCACTCGAAGACAGAATAGAAGTAGAGCCAAACATAGCAGCACTAGAAGTGATTTTAGAAAGGGAAATAGTACCTCATCCTTCAATTGAAAGAGGAGCATGAACACTTGTAGTGCTCATAGCCAAAGATGTGTTACCAGCCATGGCCATCGAAAGAAATGGATATGAAGGAAAGGGACTAGTTGGTCTCTGAGACTTAGGCCCAATGTACAAAGGACATCAAGAAAACTAGCAGGAAGATGATATGAAGGAGTCTCAGGAGGCTAAGGAACTTCTTCAACTTCAACTTCTTCTACCGGAAAGAAGACTCTATAGATGAGTGGAGTACTCCTCTCTACAATAGTACTAGTACTAAGACCACCTATAGAAACAACAAGCCCAGAGGGAGGATCACACTCTGTTGCGTTTGAAACCATAGGATAAAAATCACCCACCGAATTACTCCTACGCCTTCTTGAAGAAGGCTCGGCACTCGCAAGAGAAATCCCACGAAGCCTCCTTGATCAATGATGTGATCAGTCATCCACTTTATGAGATTAATTAGACTCAAAAAATATAAGAATCTAAGCAATCTAGGAGCAAAGAGCACACTTTATAAAGGTCCCTAAGATACAGTAAATTAAGCGGCCTTCAGGTATTTCCGCTCCGGGTGATTAGGACCGAACACCAAAATACAAGAAAGAAAATAAGAGGACCTTCCAAAAATAGTCTGGGGTAATTACGCCCCAGGCCTACTAGCGAAGGTAACAGAAATAGTTACGTTGACCTCCTCACAATAGCCTTTACTGGTGCTAGTCCCCGAGCTTTGCAAGGGCACCCTCCAAAAGTACTGATGAAAGTGATGCAACGTCTGTCTCATGTACCACGATTATTCCCCCCCCCCGCAGTCACTTGTGTGGTCCCTAGGAGAGGAAACTAAGGGCAATAATGCATATCAGTAGCCGAGCAGAATGGTCTTAGGTCAAGATTGAGTAAATAGGAAAGGGGGTATCTCTCTTCTTTGCCTTCACTCTCCCTCATGCTTAACTCTCTCGAGGTAGAGATTTCCCAGTCCACTTAACGGAATTGGATTTCGCTCATTAATCAACTTTCTATGTTTGACAGTTTTGAGCGGCCTTGGAGAGTTAACTCTCCACTCACCTATTCCAAGGCCCTATGACTTAGCTAGTTGGTGTATGATTAATGACCAATACAAAATATTCTAGCTCATTTCAATTAAAGCACTTGATTTTAAATGGTTGTTACTTAAGTTTAAGGTATATGAAAGTGAAACTGATGGTGTTTATCGACACAAAAGAAATCAATGAAAACCTACTACATGCAAATGAAATATTTTTCTTTCGACGAAAAGAGATTTCTAAATTGGGTTCTACGAAAATAAATAAGCAAAAAATCGTTTTTCTTTTCATTTATCACTCTTCACACACTTCAGAAAACTATCAAAAAGACTAAAATGCTTCAGTGCAACTAGTGCAAAAACTACCAATGATATGCAAATTCTAAATTACCCGCTAAGGAAGAAAAAAGAGTTTCTAGGGAGAATTGTTTCAATCACTTTTGACAGAAAATAAAGGCAAGTCTTAACAAGAACTCCTTTGCACAAAAAATGCCAAAATACACTTGATATAAAAGAGAGAGAAATCTAGAGAAAGACTCCTTTCAAGACCAAGAAAATGAACCAAAAACAAGAAACTAACAAACTGCTTCAAAATGTATGAAAACTGTAAAAACAAAACCAAATAAAAAGAAACGGAAAACAAGAAATGTTTTTTGGCTTTTCACTTTTAAGGTAAACAAAAAGATTTCAAAGAGACAAGCACAAAACTACACAAGGACTAGAATCGAGAAAATGAGCCACAAAGAGACTTCAAAATGCATAAGAAAACTATGCTACTTTTGTAGCAGGTCTCAAACAAGAAATAAGAAGAAAAACACCCAAGAACCGATTCAGAACAGTAGCAAACACTTCCAGCGAACAAAAACCCAAAAAACCAAGAAAATTTCACTTCAAGATTTCCTAGAAGGCTAGTCCCAAGAAGTCAAGAAAACCAAAGAAGTTAAAAGAGGAAAAAACCAAAAGCGAAGCAATGCATAAAGCCAAGACGAGCAAACAAGTAGAGGCTCACTATTATGAATGGTCATAATAGCCAAGAACTCCAGGAAGAGGTCTTGGTGCTACAACCGCAATTGCAACTTCACAAAATAGCCAAAACCATAAAATGACAAGGTCTTCACAAGAAAAAGAGAGGAACTGACATACAGCCACAAGAAACACAGTCTAGACACCTAAAAGTACCACAAGAGTGGCCAACCACAAACAGGAAAGGCTTACAGGGCCTCAAAATTCATATTTTCAAAATTTCCTAGACATACGCGGGTTCGTTGTGTGAAACATGCATGTATGCGCAACTATAACCAAAGAAACACGTATATACGCAGGTTATTTTGGAGAAAACAGAGGGCATACGCGACTGTGTATAGCTGAAGTAACATATATAAAAAAAAATAAGGAAAAAAAAAGAAATATTCAAGCCTAATCAAGAGATCAGGGCTTCTGCCTGATTAGTAAAATGACTTACTAGACTACAAATGTGATTAAACTATCAGGTAACCCACAAGACAGATAAAACAACCCAAAGTAGGAATTACACGAATGTAATCCCCAGCAAAGTTTCCAGTTCTATTACGGGAAAAGTTACCCTAAGGTCCTGGGTTGAAATATCTAATAGAGCAGGGGCATGCCATCACAGGAAGGACTCAAATTACCAACTTCTATGCTTTAAACTAGAAAGTGAGCATTGCAGATACTACCTGTTTATCCTTCGTTTGTAGTATATCTCATAGGGTTCAAACCCCGTACAAATCCTCGTGCTCCAGAACCTGCAAATCAATCAAGAACAAGCACAAAACCTAGTTTTACAACATATATTTCCTAGATGTTAGCAAATTATCATACATGATCTCATAAAGATAACATGCAATAAACTATTCAAGATTATTAAACATGTATAGGAGACATATAACACATGAACATTAGGAATAGGATGGTACTTATTTTATTAATAGCATGTATAGAAAATAATAGTGGAGACATCACTTGATATCTGCCATGGCCTTGAGCAAAACCGTCCTCTCGATTCGTCCAACCCTAGCCTCACAAAGCTTCTTCCATAAATGATGCACAAAGGATGTCACATAGAATGAGGGTGATCATTACAAGGAAACAAGGGTTTCCTGAAACCTTGGAAGTGCAGGAAGCACAAGGGAAATATCAGACTTGACCAGGGCTATAACAGGTTATAATATTAATAATATTCTCTCTCTCCTCCCTTAGGCCATTCCCTTGAGGTGTATTTATACTTCCTCAAATTATTTTTTCAGTTCGAGAACAATTAGGCCATAGGCTTGGGTAGTTAAGTTATAGGAAAAACTGTAAACACCACCTCAATGATAGGTAATTTCTATATTTTTTAATATTTTAAATAGCATATGCGAGTCAGCTATGGATGGACCCGCGTGTGCACACGGAAAAAATTGGGCAGAGTCACGTATGGAATATAAACTATGGTTTTTTTAGAAATGTGAAAGTCTGAATGGAAGGGCATCCCAAGGCCAATGCATAAGTCATCAATTATATAGAGGCGATAAATGATGTTATGACACCTTTTCTACACAGTTATCTATCAATTCCTGAAGGTTCTCCACCGCCTTCTTCTAGTGCAATAACTTAATGCAATCTTGTAAAAATGACTTGATTTCATCATCTACTCCTACCTTCTTCATGGGTCCACCTAATGTTGATGCGCTTCCCTCTGCAAACCCCTCTCGTGCTTCAACAACAATCTCTTTTGTGCACTGCAAATCAAATCCATCCTTGTTCTTAGGTGCCTTACAAATCCAAAGGTCAATATCTGTCTTTACTTCCTTATCCTCATTAGTGGCTGCACCACTCCTAGTGACCACATTGACACTAGGATCTTCCTTGCGGATTTCGTATTTTACCATCTAAATATTCTGCATCGGAGTTTGCATATTTTTCTCTTGCATATTAGAAATTAAAACAAGAAAATATTCTATTACATGGTCAGACTGTCTACAGTACCTGCATGATTTTCGCACTGGATTTGGATAGTCACGTGCATAGTGACCATCATCTCTGCAATTGTAGTGAATAACCTGCCCTCTTCCTCAACTAGCTAATGCACCTCCTTTTCCTCTTCCCCTATTCTAAAATCCACCTTTCCCACACAGGGATGCTAGTGAGGTAGGTTCAACCTGCATTCTATATATTTCAGCTTTGTCCAACATCATGTCAAAAGTTCGACAGTATTGTTTATCATGTCCCATCGACGAACAAAATCTACAAAACAACTACTTTAGCTCAAGCGTATATTTTCCGACCCTTGGACAGGAATCTGTTGCATGCAGACCCATAACCTGACACATCACACACCATATTAGAGATGTCCCTCCAAACCCTTCCGCGCTTATAATATTCCTTTTTTTGGTATCACCTATGACAAGATTAGGATGGATTTCCAGAGTTGGGAGTAGACAGGTCACAGATACAAGTTGGTGTCATCAGTAGGCCCAGGGGATTTTTGGAGGAGTTTTAAGGATTTTCTATGAGGAATGATGACATTCCCTTGATATATTCCATCATCCACACAATTTTATTTTCATTCCGGTGCATTCCGACAACTTTCAGAAAACTGAGTTATTTTTGGGCTTAACTCAATTAATTACGCTCAAGGTGGCATTCCAAGAGGAATGCATGACAGAACACCTTAGTGTAATAGCTTGTTGGAACCAGAATGAGGAGATCTTCAAGATGGGATGCTAAGAAGTGACTTATAGTGGCCAAAGATAGTAACATGGGCGATATACTATCTTCCTTAATTAAAAATGACTTTCATTAGTCATTTAATTAGAGGAAAAATAATATTTAGACGAAAAGGGGTCAAAAGTGACTTAAGTGAAATGTAATTAAATTAAAGTCACTTTGATAGAGTCAATGGTGAATCTTCTAGAATAATAATAAAATAATAAAATAAGATGCTTCTAGAGGATTGGAGATCTATCCATCAGTTCTATAAAAGGAGAAGCGAAGGTCATTTGGAGATATCTTAGATTTTATGATTGTTTGTGTGAGAGGTTTGAGAACTTGGATTCTCTACTTCAGTAGTAGCCCCAGGACGGAAACCCTCGGGTGCTTTAGTGAGAGTGGACGACCACCCATCTCTTCCCTTGGTGGATCCATTCAGGATTCATAGGTTGCAGTTATTTCCAGTTTTTTTTGAGAGGCCAGTTGTGGCATTGTTGTAGATTTATTTTCAGCCATTGCTTCAGCCATCCCTAGTTTTTGTACTAGAAGTTTATATTAATAAAATAAGGTTGAGATATTACATATTATTACAATATCTATTATTCAGTTTCATGTTCTATTTTCCATTTGACGTAAATATTGTGGTTAATTTTTTATAATGTTGACGACTTGGATTTCTGAAGGAATTTTTATATGAAAATCTTCTGGTGATTTTATGGTTGAATTTATTTCCAGAAAAATTCATAAAATATCCCATTTGGGATATTCAGTGGTATCAAAGCTGGTGATCTTGCCAGCCTGAGGGTTTACTTTCCAAATTACCGGAAAAACCAAGTTCAAGGGTTTTACTACACATTAACTTCATAATAAGATCAAAGATTTATTACTTTTGCATGCATTATTGCACCATTGATTTTGATCTTAGTTGTTCGAGTTGTTTATCTTCAGCTTGTACATTTTGTTGCCTTGGTTTGGAGTGTGTATTTTTGAAGGACACAACTAGGTTCTTGTTTTTGTTATTGGTTGCAAGGCTCATTAGCTTTTCAGCTATAGGTGAACCTCTAAGGGCTGAGATTGATATTCTATCTCTGGAGCAGCGTGGTAGCCTCTAGGCCAGCGCAGAGGAGGAGACTTGAGGCTGTATGCAGAGGAAGGTCTCAACCATTTGAGCTGGAATATAGAGGAAGTGCAAGAGGGATTATTTTTTGCACATTTGGAGAGTTGTTGAGTATTTTGTTGATCATTTTGTAGACAGCGTATTCAACAGCTACTGGGAGAGCGTAGAGCTTATTGGGGTCAATTTTGGAGGATGATGATTTGGCCAAACCATTTCTGGGTTTTGGTCAGATTGGCTTGAGGAGTTCAGGCGTAATTTTTGAAAATTTTATGAGGAATGTATGCAGGTGTTTTGGCCAATCCATTGCAGCAACTAGTGCAGAATCACTGCCAGAGAGCATTTTGCTAGGCCAAATTTATATTCGAGGGCCAAAATTATTCAGCTAGAATTTGACCAAAATTTTTCTAAGTTTTTTTAGTAGAGTCCACGGTTAAAATCCCGGCATTTTCTGAGCAGCAGATCAACCCATTTACGCAGTTATAAAAACTAGGCAAAAAGGGCAAAATTTGAAAGTCGAAATTAGAGAAAACCATTTATGGGTTTTTCTGGGTTTTGTGAATAGATTCCTTGGGTAAAATCCAAAAATTTTCTAAGAAGTAGATCAGCTCATTTATGCATTCCCTACTCAGCGAGTAGCTATAGGAGTAAGGAGAAAAAGGGTCAGATTTTGAAGGTTGTAATTCAAGGAAACCATTTCTGGGTTTTTCTGGGTTTTGGGCAAGGATCACCTTCCCAAATTCCTAGAATTTTCTGAGTAGTAGAATTAGCCCAACCGATAGTCTGAAGTCAGCCAGCAACAACATTTCCAATAGTTGCAGAATTTCCAGAGTCAACATAGAGCTGAGGAGAGATCATTTCCTTGCATCTGGGGTAACATTTTTTTATCTTGTTTTGCTAGGATGAATTCATCTTGTTTAGAAAAACTGATTTTACTAGAGCCCAATTTATTTTCCAGAGCCTAAATTACTTGTTGGAGCTATATTTATCTCTGTGGGTAGGGTATTGAAATGAGCAATGTAACAACATGCCAATAATGCATCATTTTTGTTGGCATTTTTTTCATTTCCGATTGATGGCTAGATAATGTATTAATGTATGTGGGGTGTTTTTATGGTACCTTTCATTGTTATCATAACTTTGTATTGTTGCCATAAACATGGAGTTCTTAAAATAACTCCTAAACCCACATGGCAGCACAATCGTTGAAGCCTTGAACCACAATGTTTCTATGGACCAAGAAGCCAAGCAAAACAATAGGCCTTTCTCAAAGGGGGTCTATGCCATTCTTTAAAAGGGGAAATCCAGGGGCCTACAGAAAGAACCAGAAATAGGGAACAAAATCCTTGTGCTTGGGAAAAATTTGAAACACATGAAGATCACATGGAGAATTCTTTCAAAACTTGAGGAACTTGATGAACTCCTTTCCAAAGTAAAATAGTCAGATGGGAGAAAATTAATTTTGGCCTTAAAACCATGTATGCTTGCTCTCATACAACCCAAGTTCTTGGAGGAAGGGTCACACTTCCAGTTGCAACTTGTTTCAACATCATCATGAACTAACTACCCCTACAACCCCTTACAATGATGAAATTATGAGGAGAGTTTTCAGACTGATGGTAGGGACCTTTCAAGATTTGGACAACAACACAAGATCTACTTTTGGGAAGACGCTTGAAGTTTTATGAGGTATGGCCACATTCAGAACATATTGCATCATGTTTGATATTGAATGTGATGGCTTGATTCTGCAAATGTTCCAATGCTTCTTCAGCATGAGGAGACATGATGCTAACAAAGTCATAGCACACACACAGTCCATCCTATCATCATATATGAGAGATTGTGAGTACCTTTACCGAGAGTTGCAGATTAAGGTGTTGAGCATTTGGAGGAGAGAGCCGTTGGTCTCACATGTTGCTTATGAGCTATCCCAAGGGTTGGTTGAATAGAATATTAGGATATTCAGGAGACAGTTGACTAAGGAGAGCTCCAGTTTGGTGGATTAGGCAACAGAAGTGAGCTGAGGAGGAAGGGACTTTGCTTTATCTACAAAGAACCTTGGGGGCCTAATTACTCATGCTTGAGTGATGCAGATGATGTGGCAGAGGCAGAATAGAAGGAAATTCCTTCTATATGCCAAGATGAGGACTCTTCATCAGATGAGTCCATGGGATCATATGAGGATAATTATGGGGAGCAAGAGAAATCATGTGGAGTTGATGACAGTAGGCCAGAGCTGTATTTCAGTGTGAAGGGTGAGCATTCAGGGGACTCTATGGGAGATACTCTGGGTGATGAGTCACTTGTGACGATTCAGCCGGAGAAGCATATGATGGAGCATGAGTCAACAGAGGAGGAGGCTATGCACATCATGCATGATAGTCCTTTGGGGGAGAGCCAGATGGAGGCTCACATTGAGTCTGCGATGGATGTATGGCTACCCTTAGGACCAGCCTTGGGTGAGGAGCAGACGGATGTACAGGCATCTAGCAGGGAGGCAATAATTGCAGATACTTATCCTCATGAGATGTTTGAGGTTGATGGGATAGTTCTGTGTGAGGATAGTATACAGCAGGAGCATGAAATTCCTGATCGGGAGAGGTATGAGTTGTTGGAGATGATGGAGCATCCATCATCGGGTCGATACATAGATGAGGTGTAGATAGATGCATGTGCAGTTAGCAGAGCAGTAGTGCGTTCAGGGAGTAGCACTCTCCAGGAGTACATTGAAGGGGCTTGCAGCATATCTCACCCACTTGGCCTTTTATAGAGAGAGGGGCCTTCCTCTATAGCAGATCTGATCGGTAGACAGGACAGAGTAGCGTGAGTTGAGTATGGGCTGGCGACAACACTCCATACATATTCCGTATGCATATTCCACTACATTGGATTCTTCTTCCAGGTTAGATTGGCAAGAGATCATGAGTTGGTACCCTCTTGATGGTACAATCTTCTTCATAGGGAGCTTAGAGGAGCAGGGGCCCTTACACATGGCAGATGCTACAGATTCTCGTTGGCAGTGGGGCACAGGCTGAAAATTATTCAACATTCCATCCCAACTTCAGGAGAGTAAGATTAGCATCAGGTCGATTTTGTAGTTGGATTAGAGAGAGGTGATGAGTTGGTATTCTATTGATAGAGTATCATTCTTAGTCCCAGGTACATTTCGGTAGGAGAACTTGGACGAGAGAGATATTACGTGTTCCATTGGGCCATGGATTGTGGACTGACAGACCATCAGTATTTCAGTAGCACTAGCTCGACATGCACAGATCAGGATTGACCTCAACCTAGACCAGGATTTGGACTGCAAAGAGGTGATGAGTTGGTACGTGGTTGGTGGGGCAGTTTATATAGTTAGAGGTACAACACAGTAGGAGCCATGGAGCATTGATGCTCAATGGCAGACTTTGCTTCATGGGGAAACAACTATATCCAGAGGCAGTACGTAGTCTGAACTGTGGGACTTGGGTGATGATTGGCCATGGTGGCATTGGTATCTAGGAGAATTGTATGATGATAGGTACAGTGAGAGATCAGTTTGGGATCCCGACATTGAGGGGTAAATTCTGGGTGGCTTGACATAGGATCATAGCAGCACCCAGGGGTTTGTATGGGATCCAAGAATTAGGTCTCAGTTGCATCAGGCCAACAGGGTGGCCCGCATATTTGTATTGCTTGAGGGCAAGAAATCTTGGGGAAAAAGGTCTGTAATATTCCTTTTTTTGGTATCACCTATGACAATATTAGGATGGACTTCCTGAGTTGGGAGCAGATAGGTAACAAATACAGATTGGTGTCATTAGCGGGCCTAGGGGCTTTTTGGAGGAGTCTTGAGGAGTTTCTATGAGGACTGATGGCATTCACATGATATATTCCATCATCCGCATAGTTTTCTTTTTGTTTTGGTGCATTCCAACAACTTTCAGAAAACTGAGTTATTTTTGGGCTTAACTCAATTAATTACACTCAAGGTGGCATTCTGGGAGGAATACATGATACAACACCTTAGTCTAATAGCTCGTTGGAACTAGAATAAGAAGATATTTAGGATGGGATGCTCAGAAGTGACTTATAGTGGCCATAGATAGTACCATGGACAATATACTATTTTCCTTAATTAAAGATGACTTTAATTAGTCATTTAATTAAAGGAAAAATAATATTTAGAGGAAAAGGGGCCAAAAGTGACTTAAGTGAAATGTAATTAAATTAAAGCCACTTTGATAGATTCAATAGTGGATCTTCTAGAATAATAATAAAATAATATGATTCTAGAGGATTGGAGATCTATCCATCAGATCTATAAAAGGAGAAGCGAAGGTCATTTGGAGATATCTTGGATTGGATCATTGTTTGTGTGAGAGGTTTGAGAACTTGGATTCTCTACTTCAGTAGTAGACCCAGGATGGAAACCCTTGGGTGATTTAGTAAGAGTGGGAAAGCACCCATCTCTTCCCTTGGTGGATCCATTCAGGATTCATAGGTTGCAGTTATTTCTAGTTTGTTTTGGGAGGCATGTTGTGGAATTGTTGTAGATCTATTTGCGGCCATTGCTTCAACCATATCTAGTTTTTGTACTAGCAGTTTATATTAATAAAATAAGGCTAAGATCTTCTATATGATTATAATGTCTAATATTGAGTCGCATGTTCTATTTTCCATTTGCTGTAAATATTGTAGTTTATTGTTTATAATTTTGATGGATTGGATTTCTTAAGGTATTTTTACATGACAATCTTCTGGTTATTTTATGGTTGAATTAATTTCTGGAAAATTTCATAAAATATCCCATTTCGGATATTACAACGCTCTTCAATGGGCTTGGTCCTCCAGCATTCAGATAATCATTGAAGACAGGACATAGATCCTTATAATGCCCAACAACTTTACATCGGATGCACCACACTTATGCACACACCTCCTTGCCCTTATCTTTGTGCAAATTCTGAATCTCCAAATGCATTGATTATCACTGACTCTGAATTTGTTGAGTTCTAAGCGCAGTAGGTATTGGCACAACTTCTAATTTCATCGCAATCTCCACAGCCTTAGACTGCATAGAAATATTCTATTGACCCACTGGTTGGCGCAGATGTGGGAGCAGCATAGCAATAAACCACTCCTTTTGCTAGGTATCATTTATAGTGAATCCACCATCTCTAATAGTGTGCTTCAGTATCTGATCTACCTCCCACACAGATTCGTTTATCGCTTGGTGAATTTCATAACACACTACGCATATGACTTAGGATTTTAAAAATTTTCTTTTAGGGCATATTTCAACTCATCGATAGTGGAATTAGGGTTTTCTTGTACATATCTGATATACAAGTCCAACGCAAAATCTTGGAAAGAAGTGTCTAACTGTGATTTATTAACATAATCATTATTAACCTATTGTGCTCTCCATACAACATCAGTCACAAACCAAAATTTCTCAGTATCTTCATTTACAATACCTCTGAAAGTAGGTAGCTTCATAGATGCAATGATATCTATGCCTGGGGGAGGTGGGGGTGGAGGTGTTGTGGACGAATTGTGGGATGAGTGTGGAAGTGGAGTGGATGGGATCTGAATGATGGTTAAGGCTCCTTGATCGTTCTAATCTGATGAAACTTCTTGAAAGCGCATAGACTCACTAGAGCTACTAGTTTCTAGCTCGTCCTCACTATCAGATCTACCCTTGAGAGGACTGTAAGCAAACCCTTATTCTAGTTCTGCACGGGAAATTATTCCACTGTGCATAGTCGGGCCTCTTTGGGGAATTCACACAATATGTTCACACAGAGAGCCCTATTCACACAATATAATCTTCAGCAATAACTTCAAAGAGCACAAGAAATTACCTCTAAGACCCTTGAAAAATCTCCTTTATGCTTAAGAGTATGACACAAACTGATCAATGGAAAATTCATTCAAAATCTTCCCAAGACATGATAGATCCAATGATCTATCACGTGGGTGATCTTACTGCTTGTATTTTCTTATTGTTGTATTAATTCAAGATTCCACCGAGGGACAACGTCATCCTTCACGCAACTAGTGAATTCAGTCAATCAAGACAACCACTCATGTAATTCAGTTGCAAAGGATGAAAAGAATATTTTTTGAACTTCTGTATAGATATACCTTTGAACCCACGTTTCAGCAGATAGCTTAGAAAATTTATTCTCTTGGATAGCAAATTAAAGGATCTTTCAATGCAGCCAATCTTGCAATTCATTCTGCGTAGGATGCCACAACATTAAATCTCCCTCAAAATGATCCTGGTCCTGACAACAGAACCATTTTTTGGATTGACCAGGTTTAGAGTTTATCGCGCAACCAAAAAAACCCTCCAAATACTGGCCCTTTTGGAAATGACCTGCTGGCGTAGATCGATATCTCACCCGAAGCAGTGTGGGGGAGTGCTAGAACAGAATTTTCACACCCTGAGGTAGAAATTGATGTGGTGGCCCTAAACAGGTTTATAACAAAACTTATTGCATATTGAAAAAAAATTCATGCATATATAGAACAATACTTATCATATCAGTTGGTCGCAAATATAGATAATATATATAACAAATGTATCACAAATCAACTTCATCGCAGATATATAAATAACAAAATCAGATCTTTACAATGCACAATAATTTAAGCAGATATATTCATGTACTTAACCATCAATAGATACTCATGCATAAAGAGAAAATTTACTCACGCAAATATAATCGATCATAACAGAAGTAAAGCGATCTCAAAGCAATAACAGTAAAAAAATAGTTCAAATATCAGACACATAACACATTTGCTTCACCAAAAACAGTCTTTGTATTAGATTCAAAACAGTTTAGTACATTTTGAATTTCCCTTACAATTACCCTTTCATGCACACAGCCAACGGATTCTGCACATAACCAAGACTAGGTCTCCACGCACACAGCCAGTAGGAGCCTTTATACCCAACCCAGACTTATAAAATTGTATCATAGAAGCATGCACACTTACTTAGATCGAAAACATTATCTGATATATTACTAGACTCACTCTATATATATTTATATTCATCTAGCGCGCAGATACTATGGTCTCAAACCATGGTGAGGCTCACATTTTACCCTTTACAACCCATTTATATAAAAGAGGGACTATGACCCACCCCAAAGCCCCTTGACCTTTCTGTGCAGTGCGCATATCCAAAAATACATACAAAAAGTTACTCAAAATTCATCCTAGGGGAGCTTGCTCCAACAACTATCAACTCCACAAAGTGTCGTCAGTATGTTCAAAATAAGTCCTTCAATTTATATCTACTATGACACTCTTAAGCCTTCATTCATGTTTTTCATTCCTGAACCAGTTCCACATCAATATTATTCTGTCTCAAATATTGATACATATTTCATGTCATTGATGGGGGATACATCAAGGCCCTCCTACGATGGGTCACTTCCTATTGATATCATATTATTATCTAGGAAGTTAACTTAGAAACTCCCATTAGTACCTTGGATCTTACCTACATCACCGACAAGTTTCATCACTCTCAGCGATAGGTCTTCATCGCTGGCCTTCGACTAGAATATTATGTGTGATGTTTGACTTCAACTCATCTATTCACACCATATGGATTGTATTGTTGTAACTTGAGATCCACTAACATCATCAATGGTTTCTCTCGCATATGTTAACGACTTACATAATTTCCTGGTAATCAGATGGTGTCTACCATGTTCGACTCCAGCTTATTTATTCACATGGTTAGACTCATACATTGGATGATCGAACGAACGAGATAACAGACCCTGGATCTAGTTCGATCTATCTAGGTTTTGATTACAAAGATTAGAAAGTATGATGGTTATTATCACACAAAGAATCATCCAGCATGGTTCCAAATTGTGTCATTAGTGGACGAGATTTCTTGATCATTGTACATGTAGTGTTAGCTTATGTGCTGAGCATGGGTATGCCTCCCTCAATAAAGATATCATGATAAAAATGTATTTTAACATATTATGATATCGACCATTTTTTCTTGATCCAGACTTGTCACAAGGTAAATAACTTCAGTCATTAGTTGTTTCTTCTGACTTTGAACTTTAGGGGGGAATATGTTATAGGCCATTTTGTCACATCTAATTAATAGGAATGTAAACCGGATCAATCAACATCTGTGAATATGTTTTCTTCATTGATATAGGTGGATATTGGTGGCCACCTACCTATTCCACTTGGACCTCCACCATTGTTTCTTTTAGTTTTTCGGTTTCCTTAATGTAGCACAATTTACTGTTTTTGGCAATTTTTGGGCCCTCGACTTCCAGTGCCGTTTTGTGGCCCTAAAAAACATTTCTTGGGAAACTTCTATCGAAGATAATATGAGTCAAAGAATCAATCATTTTTATCATTGTATTCCTCGAATATATCTTTCTAACGAGGTATCATGTGCGTCAAACGGGGATCATATGCCAAAGTTACCACCCTCAGAAATTGATGTACTAATTTATCCCAACGGGGCCCATAGTTTGGCGTTTCATCTCATAGGGTTAGGTTTTTTGATGTTTAGGTTTTTTCATTGGTTCTAAATAATAAATAGTCCTTCGAGCCTCATTGAACACAGTTCAGAGGCCTATATCCACCACATCTCTCCTTAGAGATAAGCTACCAGTGCCCTAGCTAGTTATTTCCATTTTGTCTGTAAGCATATTTTAGTTATGTGATATTAATGAAATGAAGTCTTATTTATGCTGCATCTCTACGTTTATGTGTATTTCTGTATTTTATTGTGTTCCTTCATCAGTCTGGATCAGTGGTATCAGATTGGTCTTCTCTTTCGTTGTCCTTCTTTGCATGTCCCTAACAAGGTCGATGTATAAGGATTTAGGGCTCGATCTGGTTGAAACTTTGCAAGATTAGCCTCGCAAAACCTGACAGCCACCCATGTGGGACAAAAAGAAATATGAGGAGCAGGATATCCTATCAAAATATTACTCGAGGAGGCTCTCAAGAAACAAAGGAATGCGATGATGGATAACTTTTCCCCAATTCTTCAACGACTACCCACCGGCGGTGCATCTACATCCAACAACCACTTTGGAGGCACAACTCCTTTTAAGGTACAAGTAAACTTGGCATTCCCATATTTGAGGGAAAAATAGATGAAAACGTTGTATATAGGTGGTTGAATCTATTCTAAGGGTACTTATCGGTTCATGAATTTTCCAACTGAGAAAATATTACTTTTGCACTCCTCAAAGCTGCCCCCCATTTCAAGGACTAGTGGGAAACCTACTATGAGCAAAAGGATGAGAGGTAATCCTCTATGTTTTTGTCCACACCCACTTGGAATTATTTCCGAGATGTCATCGAGGAAAAATATTATCCCATGGGGAGCTATGAGGATAAGTACATACAATGGACTACACTACAACAACAAAGGGATCAAGGTATGCATGAGATGATGAATCTATTCCATACCATGTCCACAAATTTGGTATCAAATATTTGGAGGAACAATTGGTGTTGAAGTACCACAGTTTTCTGTACAGATACATTCAAGAGGAAATGGAGTTCCTCGACATCTCCTCGCTTGGTGTAACATACTGGTATGCTGTAAAGATTGAGAAAAAGTTCAAATAGAAGAAGCGAGACTTTGGATCTATGAATCATAAGTAAGGGAAAGGTTCCCCCAAACTATAGAGCAAAGGACAAAGCCAAGGCGAGGCGGCACATGATAACCCGCCAAATCCACAATCAAATAAAAACATCGTGAAGCCAAAGAAGGACATGGGAAAGCGGTGTGAGTTCTATAACAGCTCCACTCACAACACAAGTGAGTGTCGGGCCAAGTAGTTACTAGTGTCTAAGTTGAAAGCTTCTGAATCAGATGCATGCTCGGACTCTGAATCAGAACCTGACAAGGGGAGTGACAAAGGGAAGAAAATTATCAATGCGGAGCCCAACACCAATGTTTCCACCACAAAGATCTAGAAGGAGGAACCAGAAGATCCAGAGGAGGAGGAGCGCCTCTTCCATTCTGAAATGTGGGTAAAGGGTTCCCCGCTACAGTTCATTGTCGACAATGGGAGTTAAAAGAACCTCATTTCAACAAAGGTCATGAAGAGGTTGGGCTTTCTGACCACAACACACCCACAGTTGTACACCATCAGGTGGCTTCACCAAGGATGGGATCTCTGCATCAACATTAGAAGAAATTTTAGCCTAAAGGTGGCATCTTAAGGAAAAATAATAAAATAAGAGCTTTTCATTTTGGAGGGAAAAGAAAAAAACTGTTTTTTTTTAATTGTATATTTATCTTATCTCCTTATAGGTTTGTTCAAATTTCAAGTTTAGACACTCATTAGATGTAGAATTAAATTCACATCCAACTAATACTCATTATGCATACTTTTTAGAAGGCCCAAATTGATCAAAATTGCAGATACATTAAAAAATGTGTTGAAACACGTTTTTTTAATCATTAGGGGAATTTTGAGGTCTAAAATGGGCCTCCAAAAGAAAATGTACAATCAAAATTCACTTTATGAGAACCAATCATATTTTAGGGGATGACATCATCCTCAATAGTTGAGATGACATTGCTTGAGTTAAAGGTACTTACTTGTCACATTTTCAATGGTGAATAAAAACTCATGGTTAACCATGGTAGTGCTCTAAGTACTTTTAAAATCATAAAGTACAATACTCATAATAAAAGTATTTTCATATTTTTTTAAAGAAATAATGCATATCCTTATAGAATCTTCATGTCTTTACACACTTTTCAATAAATATTATAATTATATATTTTCATATATTTATTTTAAAATTTTATATTCATCCCATTTTATTTAATATTACAATTTCAAATTAATTATATGTTAATATCTATACATATATATTACACATGAAATAAAAACAAATAAAAATGTAACTTTGTAATTTTAGGATAAATCAAATCTACGAATAATATTACTATAATATTAATAGCAATACAAACATATTAAAATTAAAGACAAAATGGTATATTAGTTTTGAATGATTTATGGTTTTTTTTTTTTCTATAAATTGATCTTAAAAATTCTTCTTAATTTCAAGTTATTGAATAATATGTAAAATTATGTTATTATAAATTTTTTAAACAAATCAACATGGTAAGGATTATAAAAAAATTAATATATTTTTAAAAAATAGAAAATAATACAAATTTATCATGTTAATTACAATAATAATTTTATTAAAATATTTAATGATTATAAATTGAATATAATTATTGATCCTACAAATTCTCTTATATTAAACTTGAGATTATAAAATAATATGCAAATTGTGTTGTGATGTTTATCTTAAAAAATCAATAATATTGATTTTTTACACACCTATAGATATATATATATATATATATATATATATATATTTATATATATATATATATATATATAAAGCAACGTAGCGAAATAAAATTTTAAATAGCTATTTATCTTATAAAATAACATTAAAATGTGTCATGTATTATGATACTTCATCTATGACTCATACTAAAGTCTCATCATCAATATAGAAGTCATCCATCCCTTATTGTTTTCAATTTCTTTAATGTTCCACTTCATAAATAGTGAGATATTCCTTTTGTATGGAATATAAGCTTCCATACAGTACAATAAAAAAGGTCACTGGTGAGGCTCATGCCTATGATGGACCTTTAAGGTTTGTCACCAAAACCGTTTTTAGTGACACTTTTGGTGAGGTTTGTTGTTGGTCAGCTTAATTGTTGGATTAAACCTCTCAATATTAGTTATCAATCCGGGAGTTGTAAACACGATTTGTATTGCATATTGGCTCAACTTACTCGTCAGAGTATAAATATATTCCTTTGTAATGATAAACTAGGTACTGGAATGAAACACACCTTTGCTGGCAAATAAAAATTCTCGAAAAGGAAACCTATTGAACTAATCCTTATCCAGAAAACTTCATACCGCAATTAACTATAAGGAAATACAAAGCAATTCTAAATCATATGACATTCTCGCAATCAAATTCTACTTTTAAATCTCCTATGATAGCTTGAAAACCTTAATCTATTAGCTCTTGAGACTAACACTTGAAAACTAAACTTGAGATAAGAAAAAGACACACACATTATTATAATGATAACTCACACCTTAAACTAACTAGAACTATTCCTGGAAACAAACTCAATATTCAAATTAACAAGAGCCAGTTCTAACTATTGCTAGAAGAAAAATACTTCACTCTATGTAAAATAACATCTAAAAGATCCTATTAGAAATATCATGATAACCTTTCAATTCAAATATTTAAATCTAAATGAAATGATTTATTCAATAAACAAGTTCACTCTTCAAAATCAAATCATGTAATTGGATCACACCGCATTCAAATTGCTCTCTCTACCTGCACAATTAAATCCACACTCAAACTTGCGCTTCTAAATAAATTATTATACTACGAAAACAAGAATGATTCAAATTAAAAATAAATCTAATTATTAAGCAAAATCCCAGGATACATAAACAAATCAAATTAAATCTTGCAAACACTCAAACGAAAATAAGTAAGGCAAACCATTACTAAAATTCAAAGCATTAAAATCTGTTCTAACTCTGATCACTCAGAAATCATTATATTCCTATAACTAAAACGATTAAGAAATGGAAACTCTAATCAACTTTTAACCATAACAAAACTCTAGTCTTAACCTAACAATATCAACACTCGCACATTCCACTCACGACCACCATTGTCTTACCACCATTGTCTTACTTTTTCCTGAGTATTTATCACAAAATTATAATGTTGTAAACTTGGTAACGTATAGTAATTAAACAAGGCCTAAAGAATTCGTTTCTCAGTGAAGACTCTCACTTAATTCATTTAACAATTATAAAACTGGATTTGCAGCATTCTATTGGAGCTTACCGAAGTGAAATGAAAGGTTTAAGTGCATAATGAAGTGATAAATCTGAGATCTAATCTCACAACTTTTCGAATGAAGAATACATTTATAAATTAAAATTTATGATGTTTATGATTCTATTCAAATCTATGATATCATTCAGCTACAGGACTTGTCTCCAGTGGTGGTGGGCCCTTACCACTCCTGGAAAAAGCCTAGATTACCCAATCTACTTTGAGAAATCACAGCAACCCATAATATGTACGTATAATAAATATGCTGAAGCCAATTATAGATTATAACTCAGAATTCAAAATGGCGAATATAACATAAGCTGCTGCTCCCATTACAATCCATTCTCCTCTGAAAATTTGATGTTGGTTCTACATTTGAGCAATTCGACTTACATCTCAGGAATTCCGCTTCTACAACTAAGAAATTCCTCTATCTACTTGACGGACTCACTAATTATATCTATGCTATCTAAATGATGGATTAACTTATTATGCGCCCTGTCTAATTGATGGACAAACTCCCCCTTTTATGAGTGCACAACACTACATTTTATAGCAGCAGAGCTGCTCTTATTTTCCCAGAAAAATATTTACAAATAGCACAGTTTGTTACAATATATTTGAAACCAGATATTAGAAATACGATTTTTTCTAGGTATGGAGGGTGCACACATTCATCGATTTCCACAATTTCAAAACCGATATCGACTATGAATTAATTGTCCAAATAAGAATTAGTTTTGAAACAGAATGTCGAATTAGGAAATTGCTCCTCTTTTTCTGGGATGTTGTTGTTGCTGGAAGGTACAGTCTTGGGTTCTGGAGGAAATTTGACCTTCGTTCCTTTTCTAAGAAACTCTTGAACTTCTCTGGTGTATGGGTGAACATGTTATGTGTATTGTTGCATAACAGAAAATACCACCATCTCCAAATAGATCAACGCATCTTGCAAAGCCTCTTGAATGGGTTCCATGTCAAGCCAGAAATGGTGGGAGCAGATAATATTGGAAGAGGCCAATATGTCAATTACAACTCCCTTCAAATCGTCAAGCCAAAAGTATTGATTTGCATGCAAGAGAGCTTGGAGCTTAATAGTGGTCATGCGAGAGGTCCATGACTCGGCACCCATAATACTTGCGGAGAGAATTCAAGCAATAATAACTTCTGATAATATAAATCCCCTGTATTTCTACATAGAGAGGCGCTGCAATGTTATCAGTAAATCTTCACTTTGAAGATAGCTTTGAGCACCGTGCGCACTGATGCTGGCCAAGACTTGCTGCTTGAAGATCTTGAACTGATTCATCTGAATAGCAAGAGAAATTAGAGAAATGAATGAATTGAAGTCATTTGCAGTTGCACCGGAGGCAGCAAAGTTGGCTCCATGCCCATAATTAGAGCCCACACTTTGCAAATATGGACTCATAAATGGCATTCCCAGCGTTGTTGCAAAGAAATAAATGGAGAGGCGTCCATCAATGTAGCGAAATGCAGGTCTACTGAAGTAGGTTTGTCCATAGAAATGACTCTTGGAGCACCATAATATCAATATACCCATCAAAACCATAGCACGCTGGTTAATACTATTCATGGCATGCGAATCCAGTCTGCTTAACCCCATTGTGAGGTCCAGTGAAGAATTGGAGGCAGGTTCCATGGATGAATTTGATCAACCAGACAACTTCTCCACCAAAGTGTAAACCCTGTCTAGCTCATCTTTTAGGCGAGCATTCTCATGTCGTAGCTTCTGTTCATCGAATGACATGAGATCCCCATTAATTCCTCGCTTTCCACAGATTGAACATATTGGATTTCTGAGTGACTCTCTGCGGGACACATTCTATGATTGAAGTTGTTCGATTTCTTGCCTCAACAGCAAGCTTTCATGTCACTCTTGATTCTGAAACCAAAATTTAAGTTGCTAGGTGTAAGGCCCAATTTTTTTTCTGATTTGTTTCCTTTTCTTCTCATCTAGATGAGGGAATTCCTTGAAAAGTGCTTCCATTTCTTGAATTTACTGAGGGTTATGCCTATGGTAACGCTTCTTCTGAGGATGGTCAAGGTATGCAATATCATCTCCAGATCCATCCTCCATATTTTCGCTACTCTCATAATCCTAATCCTCATCATGCCCACTTCTATTATTCCCTTCTATGCATGAATCCAAATTCCTACATTGGACTTATACACTTGCCACGAAGAGGCATTTATTAATGAAATTCACACAAAATACTTATTCAATTTAAATAATAAAAATAATTTATAATTTAATTCTAAATGCCTTTACTCATCAACTTAATAATATAAAACGGATTAAAATTCTATGTACAATCACAAAATTATTTGATAAAAAACCAAAAAATTCGGACAAAGATGCAACTCAACAGTTGTTAAAGGCCCATCATTAATTCTCTCTTTGATGACACTTCTAGTGACGATATTTTATTGACCTCACCAATGCTCTTTTTGGTTACTTTTAGTGACAGTCAAAAAATGTTTGTCATCATTGATCATTCCAATGATTTTTTGATGACATTATGTGATTTGTGCTATATTTTTTGTCAAAATATAATGATTTAAGATCATTTTTATGTTGTATTTTTCAATATGTGTCCAAGGCCATAGTTGTTAGAGTCAACCAATTTGTTAAGAAGTAATTAGTGTTTATCATTTCCCTAAAGTAATGAGAATATAATTTTCTTATGAGTAAACCCATGATTCATCTCTGTTAGGTTTATTATCTAACAAATTCCTTTTAGATGAAGTTCCTCTAGTGTATGTAGGAACCATAATCAAGCTCAATCAATTATATTAATGATAGATACCTAGCACGCCTCAACACTCCTGGAACACCTTGACATGCTTTGGAAAACACTAACATTCCTTGGCACCTCACATGTCTATAACTTCTTTCCATGACTAGGACACCCACGCACATATTGACATGCCCTAGCAGAACATAGCACTACCCTGGCATGTGTTGGAATGACCTGGAACACATTGGCATGCATTAATATAAATTATTACTTGGCATGCATTGGAAATTGGAATGTATTGGAACCTATTGTTAGTGTGCCTAGCATGCCCCTTTTGAAAAAGGTGAAGTACCAACTTATTAACCCTCTTATGTGTTCATTTCCTTTAATTTTAGCTTGGTTCTCCCTTTTTTTTCCTTGTCACTCCTTAACACATGTTGGCACGCCCCGGCACCCTGCACATCCTGGCATGCCTTGGAACTATTTGGCACATGTTAGCACACCCTGGAACTCTATAACACACTGGAACTTCTTGACATGCCATAGTATTCCCTAACATGACTTACCACTACCTGGAATACCTTATCGCTCCCTCCTTGGCGTGCCTAGCATTTTTTGACACTCCCTGGCACACCCTCATTTTCATTCATTTCCATGAATTTTGACCTAATGTTCCCTTGTGTTTCCCTAATACTCCCTAACACTCCTGATATGCATTGGCACTCTGGCACACCTTATCACTCTTCAACATGCCCTGCCACACCATAACATGTGTAACACTCCCTGACACACATTGGAACTTAGCACGTGTTGACACTTGGCAAGTATTAGCATGCTTGGAAAGCGCTGAAAATGTCTTGGTATGCTTTGACATGCATTGGCATGGTTTGGCATGGTTTAAGGTTAAATTTATTTGAGATCAGTTATTGGAAATGAGCACAACAATAAAAAAGGACATTGGTGAGGGTCATGCCTATGATAGACCTTTAAGGTCTGTCGCCAATGTCACATATGGTGACGATCCTTAAAAAATTCTTGTTGTAAGTGCATATAGTGACGATCCTTAAAAATTGTTGTTGTAAGTGCATATAGTGACAGTACTTTAAGGTTTGTCACCAAAGGAATTTTCAGTGACACTTTTGGTGAGGGTTGTTAAAGGCCAATCACTAATTCTCTATTTGGTGACACTTCTAGCGATGATATTTTATTGACCCTCACCAACGCTCTTTTTGGTTACTTTTGGTGACGGTCAAAAACTGTTCTTCATCATTGATCATTCCAACGCATTTTTGACGACGCTATGTGCATGTTACTATTTTTTTTTGTCAAAAGATAACGATTTAAGACCATTATTGTGGAGTCTTTTTCATTATTTGTCCTAGGCCATATAGTGGTTAGGGTCATTCAATTTTTTAAGAGGTAATTAGTGTGTATCATTTCCCTCAAGTAATGAGAATATAGTTTTCCTATGAATCAATACATGATTCATCTCTATTAGGTTTATTATCTAAAAAATTCCCTTTAGATAAAGTTCCACTAGTGTGTGTAGAAACTATGTTATTTAATACATAATCAAGCTTTGTCAATTTGATTAATGAGAGATATCTAACACTCCTCAACACTATTGGCACATCTTAACATGCTTTGGCACACACTAACATTCCTTGGCACCTTGCATGTATTAGAACTTATTTGTACCTAGAACATATTTCCATGACTAGGACACCCAAGCACCTATTAGCAGGCTCTAACATAGCATAACACTCTCCTAGCATGTGTTGGAATGCCTTGTAGTCCCTAGCATGCCCTGTAACAATTTGGCATGCATTAACATACATGAGAACTTCACACACATTGGAACTTGGTATGTATTGGAACCTATTATTAGTGTGCTAGCATGCCCCTTTTGAAAAAGATAAAGTATTGAATTATTAATCCTATTATGTGTTCATTTCCTTGCATTTTATCTTGATTCTTATTTATTTTTCCCTGATACTCCTTGACACATATTGGAATACCCTAGCAACCTACACATCCTAGAATTCCTTAGCATCTTTCATGTCTCAGCACTATTTGGCACAAGTTAACACACACTAGAACTCCCTAGAACACTTTAGAACTTCTTGACATGCCTTGATATTCCCTAGAATTCCTTGCTAGTGCTTAACATACCTTGTCACTCCCTCCTTAGCATGCGAGGTAGCACTCATTAAAACTCCCTAGAGCACCCTCATATTCATTCACTTCCATGCATTATGACCTCTTGCTCCCTTGTGTTGTCCTAATACTCCCTAACACTCCTAATCATGCATTAGCACACTCTATCACATGTTAGCACTCTTTGACATGCCCTTCCATTTCCTAACATGTGTATCAATCCCTAACACACATTGGCACTTGGCACGTGTTGGTGCTTGGAAAGTATTAACATGTCCAGAAGTCATTAAGATGCCTTGGTATGCTTTGGCATGGTTTAATATTAAATTTATTTGAGATAAAATATTGGAAAGTAGATGAAAAGTAAGAGAGGATGATTTGGCACTTAGAATGCACTAACACTTGGTACTTGGCACTTATTTTCACCTAGTGTTGGTGTGCCTAGCATGCCCCTCCTCAAAAAGTTAAATTGCTGACTTATTAACCCTCTTATGTGTTCATTTCCTTGTAGTTTAACTTGTTTCTCCTTTTTGTTGCCTTGATATTCCCTGACATGTATTGTCATGCCCTTGCACATATTGGCATGCCTCGGCACTTGATGCATCTTAGCATATTTCACATGCCTTTGAGCTATCTGGCACATGTTAGCATTCCCTAGCATGCTTTGGCATGCATACCCTCATAAATAGCCTTAAATTTTTTCACGATTTGGGAATTGAATGAAGTCCTTAACTACTGCAGTTCATGTGACATTGGCCTACTTCAGCCGCAACAACTTGACCAACTGCACCTACTACAAGTTGATTGTGCCTTGTTCACCTAAGAACTACCTATACCTCATCTTAGGCCACCCATGTCCAAGATTAACTTATCCCACTTAAGAACTTACCAATACAAGGATGACATCTAGCCATGGCCATAAAACAACTAAGCAACATAGCTTACATAGGCAATATTTCACATGTATGTCCAGTTCATATAAATAGTAGAGCATTAACTGAGAGTTTACAAGAACCACATGATACACAAGGCACATAATATATAAGTTGGCATAATCCAAGTTCCCCAAAAAGTATACACAACAATGTATAATATGAAATTGTATAAAATAGATTAAAACATGAGCATTTGGCCAAAGCATTCCATATGTCAT
Source organism: Pinus albicaulis (assembly GCA_034641835.2). Taxonomy (NCBI): domain Eukaryota; kingdom Viridiplantae; phylum Streptophyta; class Pinopsida; order Pinales; family Pinaceae; genus Pinus; species Pinus albicaulis. The sequence goes on from CM076574.1 coordinate 603,069,696, forward strand.
TTAAAAATAATAGATAAAGGAAAAACAGTGGTGTGCCCACCACAAAGTATCCCTTTGTCTAAAAATTCTTTGTCAAGCCCCTTACCACAATCGTAGGTTTTCCTCTTGCAAATCCTATTATGAACTTATTCTAACACACTTCTTCCTTGGCACACTTGAATTCACTAACACTCCATGAAACACACTCTTTTTTGTTCATTTCCATGCACTTTGACCTAGTTCTCCCTTGTGATGCCTCGACACTCCTTAACACTCCTCAACATGCATTGAAATTGTTCAACATGTGTTACAACGCCTTTTCATTCCTTGGCATTCCCTAACCCTCCCTAGCTATCATGCCCTCACAACTACCCTTACTTAATTTTCAACTTGGGAACCCAACCAAGTCCTCGTTTGATTCCAAGAGCTTAACCAAGTTATGATTACTACAACTATGCTATGTTGTTGAATTGTGTAGCTTGGGAGGTACTCCACAAGCCTAGTGAGATGGGTTTGTGTGATTTTGGTCACAAAAGGATTTTTCGGCAAAAAACCCAAGTGAAGGGGTTTTGGACCCAAGATGGGGTTTAAAATATAAAAGAAAATTATAAAAGAAAATTATAAAAGAAAAATATTATTTCCTAAGGTCTAAGTGGATAAATGCCGTAAGTTCTAGAGGGTTCTTAAAAGGCCTAGCTAGGAAAATATATTTAAGGAGGCCTTAGTATGAAGGCAAGAACATCGAGTGAGAAGGAGCTCATTTAATCAAGGAGGCTAGGAGAGATGTAGTCCTAAAGTAGGTCGAGTTAGAGGGCTGAGTAAGGGTTGCTAAAGGGAGGCCATGATCATCCACCAAGAGTAATATAATCATGTGAGGGTTTACAAGAATGTCACATAACTTAATGGGTTCGAGAGAGGAAGTAAGATGGCATATTGTTGGTTCTATTATGGCAGATCAAGCTCAAGAAAGGCGTTTCATGAGAATTTTGGCATGTTATTTCAATGGTTTTTCTATGTGAAGGCCTCATCAAATTTTGAAATAGTAGAGAGGATTGAGACCATATCTTGTGGTGGTTAGTAAGATACAAGGTCTGTGATAAATACCAGCAAAAATGGAGGAGGTTCTGCACTAGAATTTAGGGCCATAATAGAAGTAGCCACAGGTGTAATATTGGCTGAGGTAACTGTATTTTGATGGTTGTAGATATCTAAAGTTCAGGTAAAGATTCAGTCAAAGAAATGCCCAGAATATATGGATCCATATAAGCTAGGCCGAGTCTATTATGGAGGCAAGAGTTTTTGTTTTTTCTATGGTTGGATAAGGTTTGTCTAAAGAAATTATTATAGAAGTATAATTCCTTAGTTAGGGAGGTTTCCTAGCACGTGTTGAGCCCCAAAGATGTCCTTTCCCTTCACCAAATTTCACTTCATTTCCTTTGTCCCTTATCAATTATAGGCTTAAATGGTCAATAGGATTGGTTAAAGACACTTTAGGAATGTATAAAATGACTGACTGGCAGATGCGGGCTGGCATGGTTGTAGGCATTTTTTATTATATTTACCAAGGGACAAAACATCTCCAGAAGCGCCGCCTATTCCGCAGCTATCTTCATGTTCTCATAGGTTACAAGTGTCACTTCAGAGAAAAATGCATATGGTTGAATTCCACAATGCTCCCACATCATTTATTTCTCTCTACGAAGTCTGAGCAAGAATCTATAGGTGGTTATGCACGTGGAAGAGATCAAAGCTAAGAAGAAGATTCCTACCAGGACAGGGACTCTACAGATGTCTCCAGCAAAGTACAAGGCTTCCATAAGAGTTCTAATTTGATTTTGATTGAAAAATACACTTGTTCCTATTTATTCTCAAGGGTAGTTATGTATTTCTTTTATAAGAATGACTCGGGAGACCGAGGGACAGTTAGCTAGATTGATGTTTTGTTGCTAGATCTCAAAAGACCGTAATACTCTGTTTTTGAAATACTTTTTCCTTTAATGAAAGAAGCACCACTTTATTGCAATATCTGAGGCAATCTTAAGGAGATTTGTATGCTAATCCGGTGGTCGAGGGCCCTTACTGCCCGACAAGCTTTGTGCACATTATTTAGATAAGTAACTTTAGCCTTGTTGCATTCCTAGCTTAAGCAATTTTCTGAACTTTGTGTTTTATACTCATTTGCTTTGCATGCTATAGCCAATATTATTCTTACAAGTTGTTCCAAAATATCACTAACATTGAATGAGAGATAACTGTAGTATTTTAGGAACTAGTTATATTTTTCTGAAATTTATGTTTTTTTGCTCAATTACATCAATTGTTACAGCTAGACTTGTTCTTCAGAATTGTTCCAAAATATCACTAATACTAAACGAGATAGGGCTGTAATATTTTAGAGATTAGTTGCATTATAGTGTAGTTGTAATACTCCGAAGATTAATGGCGCGCTAGTTCAATTTCTATTCACTGTATTTCAAGTTAGATTAATGGCACTCTAGTTCAGTTTCTGTTCATTGTATTTCAAGTTAGGATAATGGCATTCTAGTACAGTTGAGGTCACTGTATTTCAAGTTTGAATTATTGCATTCTAGTTCAGCTTTATCCATTGTATTTTTAGTTTTATTAGTCAGTTGTATGCTAGTTTTGTTCCATTAGACTTCAAGGCCTTCATTATTTACAAACTACTCTTGTTATTAATCTCTTCTAACACATCATCATATGGACAGGAATTAGTGATATCAGTTCAAGGCCTTGACTGTTCTGCAATCTCTTATAACTTTACAAATAGCCTTTTCCAAAACTATTCCAAAAGATTTCTAACTTTCGAATGAGGCTTAGTAGTGAAAATTTGAGTTGCAGAATGGATTAATTTCAGTGTCATAGGTTAATTTAGAGTAGAGTTCCTTACTATGCTACAAATAATCTTTTCCAATTGTGTTCCAATAAATTTCTAACCATGGATGAGATTTTTGTGATATTGTAAGTCATTTTTTACTTAGAAGAACCTCATTGCATTAAAATTATCCTTTTCTCAAGATATTCCAACATATTTCTAATGAATGAATGGGACTGAGTTCATGTTATGAGTTATTAAGTTCATGTTATGAGTCATTTAGTTCTTGCTATGAGTTATTTTTCTTGTTAAAATATTGCATTTTTTGTTCTCAAGTGCCATACATAATTTAGAATAGGTTTTGCTCTGTTTTAGTGTGACCAACAACTTCTCTTTGCCAAAAATTAGTTCTTTTCCTCTTAGAATAAAAACACAAAACCAAAAACATTGGAAAAACACTAAACACAACATAGTGAGAAATAAATACCTAGGCACATAGTGCACTTCACTTCAATAGTTTACTAGCCCTAGTTGACAATTTATGACCTCAATTTAGGAACACTAAGTTGAGCAGAAAACACGTTCACTTCATAATTTATTCCCTTAATACTGGGACAAATCTACATAGAATAAGAGGGGTTGTGGCCCTTAGAGAGAGGCTTATCTCTGAAATATACACCACAAATTTGGAAGATGGTTTGCAAAAGTATGTGCGGAGATAGAAAATCTAAAGGAAGGTGGAACCTGAGTAGAAGATTTAGGACAATAAATGTGCCATGTGAGGAATGGATTGACATGAAGAGGAGTTTATTTTTGTGGATTTTCCATTGATTTTTGGATAGAGATATGATGCAGCCTATAAACAATTAATCAATGTATTGTTAGCAGATGATTTGTGACCCTAGTTCAGTCATATACAAATTGTTAGGAGGATGATAAGAGTAGTAGTTCATATTTGTTCATAGATTGGAAAACAAAGAAAATGGTACACAAGAATAGTGATTTTGAGAGGACTCAAATCCGTAGTAGGTGGAAAATTTGAAGAGCCCTAGATGAGGGCAGTGTTGTGGGAAATAGATCAATAAAATGATTGACTTTGGTTGGGAAAATTTATGGCAATCCAAGTACAGTTGGAGGGTTGTTACGTAAATTTCAAATAAGAGCCCTAATTCCTTTACTTGTGAAGGAAAACAAGACTGGTAGAATGGTAGGTGTATTGGGCCTAAGGACATGCATACTTTGAAGGAATAAAGTAGCAATCATGTGGGCTAGCCAACCAACCCTAGTTCACCGTATTGTAGAGGATTGAGTCAATCAGAAGAAGGGAAACATCCATAGCCCTATACTTGTCTTCTTGGAGTAGGAGTATGGAAAAAGTGGGCATACCAAAGAGTTTTTCACAAATGGAGTTGTGAAAAACTGATCAAAAAAACTAATTATTGCAGACGTTAAAGGAAAAAAGAGGTAGATAGAGGGAAATTGTTTTTGAGTTGAGTTCAGTAACCTAAAGGAGTTGAGTTCATTGATAGAGGTAGATTGAGGATTTTCATAATGGGAGGTAAGAGAAACTTCCATATGTGTTTAGGAGATGTGGACTGAAAGGGATATGTGTGGCCACCATCAAAAAGTGGGTCAAGTGTTGTCTTGTTCAAGGTATATTGGTTGTCAAAGGACTAACACCAAGCCCTAGTTGTATTCCTTGTATCAGTGTGATTGTAAAGGGCATTGATCCCTCATATGAGAGCTCTAGCTTATTCTATTATAGTTTGTAATTTAATGAAGAGCGGTTTGAAAATTTTAATATTGTCATGTGCACTAGTTGATTCCCTGATGTGTGTATATTTCATTGTGAAAAGTAGACATGTTGTGACACTTGAGTGTGTTTGCATCAAATATTCTAAGACCAAACCCAGATTCTCATGTGTCATAGAAATTCAACATATGCCTTGTTCACCTAAGAACTACCTTTAACTCACCTTAGACTATTCGTGTCCAATCTCAACTCATCCCACTTAAAAAGTTACCAAGACAAAGCTCATCACATCCAACTGTGGTCTTAAAACAACTAAGCAACACAATTTACATATTGACATGCCATACCACTTGGCATGTCTTAAATTCCTTGGCACTATGTGGCATGTGTTAGCATCCCCTACATTCCTTGGCATGCTTTTACACTCTCTAACACACCCTAGCACTTCCTGACACTCTTTGGTAGTTTAACATACCTTGGCACTTCCTATCATATAACCTTGTCACTCCCTCTTTAATAAACCTAGAACTCATTGACACTCCCTGTCACACACTCTTATTCATTCATTTCCATGCATTTTGATCTACTACTTCATTGTGTTTCCCTGACACTCCCTAACACTCCCTAGCAGACATTAGCACACCCTAACACCTGGCACATCTTGGCATGTCGCCCTAGCGCTCTATCATTCCTTGGAACTACCTAGCATACCTTGTCACTCTCTCCTTAAAACACCTAGAGCTCATTGACACTCCTAGTCACAAACACTTATTCATTCATTTCCATGCATTTTTACCTAGTGCTCCCTTTTTCTTCCATAGCATTCCTTAACACTCCTTGGCACGTGTTGGTACACCCTAGCACCTAGGAAATATTGGTATGTCGCGTTGGCCTCTAGTATGGCTTAACACTACCTAGCATACCTTGTCACTCCCTCCTTATCACACCTAGAACTCACTGACACTTCCAATCACAAACTCGTATTTTTTCATTTCCATTCATTTTGACATAGTGCTCCCTTGTGTTTTCCTAGCACTCCCAGTTAACACTTTCTTGTATGCATTGGCATGCCTTGGTCGCATGCCACCCTAACACTCTAGCATTGCTTAGAATTGTCAGACATGCCTTGCCACTCCTCCTTAGCACACTTGGAACTCATTGACACTCCTTTTCACACAGTTTTATTCATTTATTTCCATGCATTATGACATAGTGCTCCCTTGTGTTTCTCTAGCACTCACTAACACTCCTTGGCACACATTGGTACACCCTGGAACTTGGCACATATTGGCATGCTTTCCTAGCACTCTATCATGCCTTAGCACTACCTAGCATACCTTTTAACTCACTCCTTAGCACACATAGAACTTGCCAACACTCCCTATCACATACTCTTATCATTCATTTCCATACAATTTAAACAAGTCCTCCCTTATATTTCCCTGGCACTCCCTAGCATGTGTTGGTGCCACACCCTAGCACCTAGCACATATTGGAATGCCTAACATGCATTGGAACTTCCTAGCATGTGTTATAACTTTCTTGGATTCCTTGCACACCTTGGAACTCCATATTTGTCATGCCCTCATAGATAGCCTTAATTTTTGTGTGACTTGGGAACCCAACCAAGTCATTGAAAAAATAGTGTTGTGTCTAGCCCAAAGTTTCCCTTTACCTAAAAATTATTTTTCCATCCCCTTATCGTAATTTTAGGCTTGCCTCCTGAAAGTCCTATTATGAAATTCTCCTAACACACTTCGTCCATGGGACACCTTGAATTCACCGACACTCCCTGGAAGACACTCTTATTCATTCATTTCCATGCACTTTGAACTATTTCTCCCTTATGATTCCTTGACACTCCCCAATGTATTAGAATACATTTTCATTCATTGGCTCCTTAACTATCATGTCCTCATAACTACCCTTATTTTTTTTTAGACTTGGGAACCCAACCAAGTCTTGCCTCAACTACAAAAACTTGATCAAGTTTCGTTTACTACAAACAAAATATGCTTGTTCACCTAAGAATGGATTATAACTCATCTTAGACTACGCATGTCCAATATTAACTCTTCCCACTTAACAAGTTACCAAATCAAGGCTCACATCCAACCGTGCCCATAAAACACCTAAGAAACATAGTTTACATCTTGACATGCCAAAATACCTGGAACATCTAACAATCCCTTGGCACTATGTGGCACATGTTAGCATCCTCTGCATTCCTTGGAATGCTTTGGAACTCCCTAACACACCCTACTATTCCTTGACATGCCTAGGAGCTCTAGCATGCCTTGGCGTTTCCTAGAATATAACCTTGTCACTCCCTCCTTAGCACATTTGGAACTTGCTGACACTCCCTATCACACATTCTTATCCATTCATTTACATTCCTCTTGAACTAGTTCTCTCTTGTGTTTCTGTGGCACTCCCTAACACTCCCCAGCATGCATTGTCACACCCTAACACTTGGCACATCTTGGCATGCCGTCCTGGCACTCTAGCATCCTTGGCACTACCTAACATACATTGTCACTCCCTACGTAGCACACCTATAACTCCCTAACAATCTGTGTCACACACTCTTATTCATTAATTTCCATGCATTTGAAACTAATGCTCCTTTTTTTTTCCCTGGCACTCCATAACACTCCCTAACATGCATTGGCACACCCTAGCACCTGACACATCATGGCATGTTTGGCCTCTAGCATGCCTTAGCACTACCTAGCATACCTTGCCACTCCCTCCTTAGCACACTTCAAAGTCACTGACACTTCTTGTCACAATCTCTTAATCATTCATTTGCATGCATTATTTTCACCTAGTTCTCCCTTGTGTGTCCCTGGGACTCCCTAACACTTCCTAGCATGAGTTTGCACACCCTAGCACCTGGCACATCTTGGCCACATGTCACTTTTTCACACTAACATGATTTAGAGTTTCCTAACATGCCATGTCACTCCCTTCGTAGCACCTAGAACTCACTGACAACCCCTATCACACACTCTTATCCATTCATTTCCATGCATTATGACATAGTGCTCCCTTATGTTTCCATGGAACTCGCTAACACTCAAAACACAATGGCACTTAGCACATCTTGGTATGCTTCCCTAGTACTCTAGCATGCCTTGGAACTATCTAGCATATATTTTCACTCCCTCCTTAGAAAACATGGAACTCCATAGCACACCCTATAACTCCATGGAAGATATTGCCTCTTGGAACTTGGTGGCACTTGATAATTCTTGGCATGGGTTTGGATGCCCTAGAATGCCTTGGCATGGTTTAAGATATAATTTATTTGAGATAAATTATTCACAATTAAATGAGAACTAATAGAGGATGATTTGGCACTTAAGACACACTAGGACTTGGCCCTTGGCATGTATTGGCACTAGTGTTGGTATGACTAGCATTCCCCGCTTGAAAAGGTAAGGTCATGAAATATTAACCCTCATATGTGTTCATTTATTTGGATTTTAACTTGGTGTTCCCTTTTTTCGCCTAACACTCCTTGACACGCGTTCACATAATCTAACACTTGGCACATCTTGTCATTCCTTAATACATGGCATGTATTGGCATGCCTTGGCAGTATATGGTGCATTTTAGCACACCTTGAAACTTCTTGACATTCTGTAACATTCCCTAGCATGTGTTGGAATATTGTCATTGATGGCAAAGGATATGGCAAAATAATTGGCAAAGGCATGGGCAACAAAGAAGAACAGCAAAGTTGCAGAAAACAACGATCAGCAGCAAAGAACAAAGGAAGAATGCATCTACAGAGATAAGCAGGGAATTGAAGCAAAGTTGTCCAGAGACAGAGGCAATTTGAGAAGAATGAGTGAAACTCTTATTCATTCGTATATGATGATGAGGGATTGGTTCTAAACTCTCCATGACTTATATATTCAGCAGAATATTTGAGTCTCGGTGGACATTGGTGAAATCATGTGTTATTGATAGTTGGGATTATGCCCGTATAGACAGCTTGAATTGTGAAAAAGCATGAGAGTGATGCTCAGACCATCTCGCTTCTGTGGAAGGAGGAGATTCGTGAAGTTGTATACGATATCAGGTTGCTAAGGTCACAGCACTGTGAAGTAAATATACATATTGTTCGAGGAACCAATACGATCGACAGTGGAATTATACGCCTCTGCCTCTGTGTAGGTATGGAAGGTCTACAAGTCTCGGCGTTGTCTGTGTAATAGAACCTGGAGCATGAATAAATCGATTATATAAAGAAAACATTGAAGCGGGTTTTTTAATCGTTTAAACAATAAGTTTGATGGAACCATGTGCTTAGACGGAACCGTGACCGAGAGGAACAGTGACAGCGGGTTGGAGCGAAACCGTGGGTTATTTTGCACCACCTTTCATCGATACGTGGTATTTCGTGGATTGGCAGAGATTCCATACAGATGTTGACACGCGTCTCTGCAAAACCGCCAAGCGCACGATAATGATAGTCCTTCGCACGTTAATAATCGACCCAGGACGGCCAGCGAAATTGCTTGTGCATCATCGATCTGAAAGGGGGTCATCGGACGATCATTATTTGTGGAAGATGCGCGAAGGTTAAAAAAGGTGTGCGAAGATTAACACAGTACGACGTGCCATCGCGCGTTATTGCCCGTGCAAATTTCCCAAGCGAAATCCGTCGATCTTGGAGGCTCGCGATCCAACGGTGATCGGGCAATGGACCTGCACGAAGTTTAGTTTGGTACAGAGGGGCGCATATGTGGGCCAGGGGTCAAAGTTTTATTAATATTAAACTATTCGAAAGAATTGGATTTTTTATATAAAGCCCGGATTAAAATTTCATTGAATTTTTAATTAAAAATAATATTACGGGGGTAGTATAAAGATTTAAAAATTCAGAAGGGGTACCCCCGCAGTTGAACAAGCAATCAAGCGTTGACCAGAAATCGACAGTGGAGATTAAGTACGGGGGCACCAGCCAAAATTTTCTTCCGTACCACAAGAACCCCCCGTAGTGACGTAATGATGACATACGCAACGGAATTTGATTGGTCTTCTGACTATAATTGTGGGCCCTGGGGGTCAAAGGTTAATTTTTTTGAAAGCATTGGATGTTTTATAAAGTCCGAAGGGTTAAAACTTTATAAATATATTTATTTATCAATTTCTTTAAAATGATAAATAAATTAAAAGAAATCATAGAGGTACGTAAGGGTAATACCGTCCAGGAATACCATTAGTTTTGACCCATGGTTTTTAATAAGGACGAAAACAATATAAAGGAATGAAGATTATAAAGAAAGTGTGTGCGTGAAAGGGTTGACAAGAAAAAAAAAATCTCCTTTGGAGATATCTGTATGTATAAACCCCTGATATATCTGAATCTTGTGTGCACCTGTAAATATGATGATCAGATCGACTAACGTGTGCATGCATAAGGGTGATGAATGAATGAAGCTCTTGAAGGAATGTCTGGATGGGTGAACTCTGTTCTTAACTGAAAAATCTGAATGAACCTCTGGTCTTGAACGACGGACGAAGAAATAATGAAGAGCTAGTGCATGACTGCTGAAGAAAATATATGAATCCGATGAGTCTGAGGGTTGAAGCCTCCATTTTGGAAGTAGAAGTTTTCTGCCAGTAGAAACTGGTGTTACGTTCAGGGGGTTGAAGCTCCCTTCCAGGAAAGGCTGGTAAACGAGAGAAGGTTGTAGCCTTCTGCAGGTGGGTGCCTGCGTTCTGGTATGAGTCTGCACCAACATATATTGTAAAAGGTTTTCTCTATAATAAAATATTGAAGAGTGAGATTTCAGCAGCGGTGGTTTTCTCCCGAATTGGGTTTCCACCTTAAATCTTGATGTCCATATGTGTTGTTCATGGTTAATGGTTTGTTCTGTTATTTCTGTTCATGCTTAATGCTTATCTGATGCAATTCTCTAAGTAAAGACATAATAAGATATCTGGACATACATGTTGAATGCAGTACTGTAACATATGGTTTTTTAAGAGAAAGGAAAGAAAAATTGTTCAGCCTTAAATATTGATTCACCCCCCCCTCTCAGCATTTTTCCCAACAGCATGCCTTGTCACTCCCCCCTTGGCACACTTGGCACTCACCGACAGTCTCTGAAACACCCTCTTATTCATTCATTTCCATTAATTTTGACTCGATGATTTATGTTTTATGGGGTGCATGTCTAGAAAGGGTTCCTTTAAGAGAATAAAAAAATTATCGCACCATTACTTACATAAGCAATTGTGATATTCTACTTGAATGACATTAGGAAACTACACAAGAGATTTTAAGAATGACATTTTTAGGGTTTTTTTATGGTGTGGGAATGGTAAGAAGTGAGTGCTAAATATTATTATTGTATTTCTAATTAAAGTGCTTATCCTTATGAGAGACTCATCTTAAGAAATCACACCCTCTTCATGCTACCCTCCAACTCCTAATCTTCTCAAAATAAAGGCCAACTTGCATAGTGAGGGAAGGCATGTTGGTCTATGTTGTGTTGAGTGACTGGGTGAGAGTGTTAATGTACTATAAGAGGGTCTGGACCATTTTGTTTGTGTCCTCTATGGATAACATGTTGTAGGCATGTTTCATGGAACCACAAGGCCACTAGAAATATTGTGTAAGATATAGCCCAACATAATCAATGCCTTGAGAGAAGTCTCTGGAGAGGGATCAAAATAAATTATATTAGTGAGTCCACCAAAAATATTTACTGGAGAGTGACACCATGGTGATCAATTCCATACATGGAGTCTTTTGAGCTAAGCATTTTTTTTTCTAAAAATTTGTTTGGAGTGTCGCTGAATTGGTGGAATTCTCAAATTCATAACATTGTAAATTATGTAGGAACTTTGTTGCTTTTGTTATAGAGGCTAAGGTTTGCAAGGAGAATATAAGGATTGTAGGGTCTTACGGGAAAAGTAGCATCCATTTCTAGCTCTTTGATATACTAAAGAGTATGGATTATATGAGTAGTTGATATGGATTATATGACATTGAATCCACCTTGATATGGAGGTTGTTATGTGTTAGAGAAATTAAGGATATGGAAATTAAACAATTTCTCTTATCATGACATTATCTTGTGATGTTTTATTATTATTATTTGTTCTTTCAATTTATCTTTTCTTATCATCAATATTAATTCCAATGAACAAATAGAAGAAGACACAAGATGTAGGAGCATGACAAGGAAAAACCCCACTCTTTGGGGAAAACCCAATCAAAATTCTCCCTTCAGTAGATTTAAGATGAGACGACCAAGACCTTTAGACTAATTCTTCAACAACTACTTTGAATTTTCCAAGTTCTTTATTTTTTTCTCTCGATTTCTCTTTTGTATAATGTAATTTAATTTTACTAGGAAACCCCCAATAGTTGTGATAAGGGGATTAGGGGCTCCCTTATCACAACCCATAAATCCTAATGCATTTAAGCCCTTAGCCAAGGGGGGCCAAGGGTGCAGTTGTAGGGAATTGGGACTAATTTTTGGGGATCATAACATTAGGATAAGTTGAATGGTATGACTAAAAAGGTGGTATGGGTATCTTATTTTGTATTGAATGGGGCAAGGGAAGGTACAAACATGGTTTAATAAGATCTGTAATCCTAACATTAGAGAATGAGAAGGAAACTTAGGGCCTAATGTCATATGGGCTAAGGAACTTGGAGGGAAGGAAACAAGAGAAATTGACATGGGAATCCCCAATAGTGGTGATAAGGGGATTAGGAACCCCATTATCACAACCCATAAGCCCTTAACACATAACCACTAAATTTCCTATCCCCTTAACCCCCAAGCCACAATCCCTTAATATGTACAGTCATAACTCATAACTCATTGACCCCTTGACCCATTAAACCTTAAACCACTAACCCCCAACCTAAAATCCATGAATTCCCTAAGCCCTAAACCCTTATCCTCTTAACCTATGACCCTTAACCCCTATCCCTCACTAGTACATATGGGGGGAAATCCAGCATTGTACTCTGATAGCTCGGTCATACTATCAGATTTTACTTGCAAATACCTTTTGTATTTTTTTTAAAGCCCTGATATTTGTAGGATGTCTAACAAACACAATTATATTCAGATATCCGATGATATGTTAGTCATATACTTGATGATAATTTTGTTTGTTAGATATACAACAATAATTGAATGTTCATTAGATATCCAACGTTTGACTAGGTTAATTATCTATATATCAAAATACCAATGTTTGACAAAGTCAATATTTTTCCAGTTGGACAATGTCTTTCTCATTAAAAACCTTTGAAATTCCAACAAAATGGCCATTTTTTCATCATAATACAAAAATATTTTATTTTTTTAATTGCATTACAAATAGCTAAACATTATTAAGGTTTATTTTTTAAGATAATCATCACTGAAATTTTGGTAAGGAAAAATGTCACATAATATTCCTTCAAGAGGAAAAGGAGATGTGAGATCTACATTGGAGGCTTTGGGTGATTTCGTTCCCTTGTTTCATCCATGCTTATCATCCTTAAGCCCTCACATAATTCAAAATTACTCAAAAGATCATTTCAAACTATGAAGTTTGAAAATGCCAAAACTTGATTTGTTTCCAACCCATTTTTTATAGTTGAACATCACACAACATTGACTGCAACCATCATTCTTCCTAAGGGATGGGACTTAGGTATGAACACCTTGACAAATATAAAGGTAACCTATGTACTAAGGCTTGGTTGGACCAACATATAGCACAAAAATTTTCATCTCAATTTGGAAATGACAACAAAAATTGAAAATTTCCCACTACTGACATTTTTCTTGGCATTCCTAGCTAACAAATAAAACATCCTCACATGCTAGCTAAATAATAGTGAGGAAATGACTTACACTCAAAAATGAAATGACCATAGAAGAAAAAAAGAAATCAGCTAAGAGTATTCATATGAATCTAGGGCGCTTTGAGGCATGCAAGAGCATTGCCCTTAACGTTGTACTAAAATTCGTGTGTTTGTGTAACTATAGCATTAGACTATATCATATATGTAGTGCTTACAGAAACTAGGGCGAACAAGTCTCTCATGATCCATGAAGCTACCAATGATTAGGTCTGAGGAATTAACAGTTATTTCATGCTTGTTATGGTGTATAACACGCCCCAATATCTTATAGTTGACCTGTACACAAAAGTTATGATAGACTTGGATTACCATTTTTCTCTTATTATAAATTAAATAAATTAAACATGGGCCAAGTAAGAGAGACATTGATTCCAACGTTGAGAAGGAATTTTTTCTTAGGACATACCTTTTTTTTTAACAAATCTAAATATTGATAGATGGAAAAAAAGGGGTAGGTGGTATTGAGATGATTGGTCTACAAGACCAAGCAGACATACATGAAAAAAAAAAAGGCTGAAAAATCTAATCTACAGGAAAAAAAATTTGGGAACAAAAGGACACTGGGGAAAAACTGATTGGCACACATGATTTGGGTGATGATGGGAAATAACAAGGTGGAAGTGGAAATCGAACAGCTATAAGGACGAGGGGATCTTAAGTTATAACTCTCATATATATATATATATATATATATATATATATATATATATATATATATATAAGCATATCCTGTTAGAAATCACAGGGGGGAGGTGGGCGATACTCATTGTTAAAATATTAACGCTACTTAGATGATCCAAACCACAGTTACAACGGGACTCTGATGGGAAAATAAGAACGATGTTATCTAATTAATGAACCTATGTAGCATTAGCATTGTACATCAAAATTTTAGTATCACACTAGTCTAGCTATGGTTGTTAAAAGGTTGTTCATTTATATGCAAGTGAAATTACTTGGATATAGATCAGCCTCCCACATCAAACTAGAAGGAGGAATGGCCTCTTCATATAACACATTATAGATATACTATATGGTCATCTCATTCCATAAAAAAAAATGGTTTGTATAGTGTATTAAAAACCTGATGTGTGTTCATTGAGCCACCACACATAGTATAAATCTAAACAAATTTGGAGATTAGACGCTAATCATCGTTGAGACCATGAATAAGGCCTTAAGAATAGAGATGGTCTAGAATTGAATGTTGACATATGCCTGTAAAAGAAAAGAATGTATTCTAGGCACTGGGTATGCAAAATCCTTCTTGTCTGCATAAAGTGTTGACAAAATGAGTTATTGTTTGACTATGGCCAAAGAAATTCTCAATGTATTGTGAAAGTGATTGTGAGTTGGCCATGCATAGGAGACTTGGGACTAAAAGAATACAAAGGCTAAAATTGGATGTGACCATACATTGTTCCCACTTAAGATGTATTAACTTTTTTCCAAATACTAGAACAATATGGGCATGAGGGTTGTGAAACAAGATACCTGATGTCTTCAAGTAAATTTTACAATAGTGTTGATTGGATTAACTAAGTGACCTGCTAAGTGCAGTTCAAATCCTATGGGTCATGTTTGTAGATGGAGCCTAAGGTTGTTACATAAATTACTAATTATGTTTCTCATAAGGTTATGGATAAGTATTGTGACCAATCTAGTAACCAATGGTGAGTGTGATTATTATGACAACATTCTCCATCATAAGTAATCCTACTTATGGGTTGGATAATTTCGAAGGAAGGTGTAAATATCTGAGTCTTTCTCCCAACATAGACACTCCTTGTAAAAGCTAGGATGTCTCTTATAATTTTCCGTTTGATTGGGTGGAGGTAATTGAACCTCTCGAGTCTGTGGTTCAACTGGTATATTAGTTTTGTCTCTTGAGAAACCTTCTCAAGTCTTGGAATTTGGCTCAGGGGTGATGGTTGCATGAGAGACCTAGTTGCAACTCATTTATGGTTGGGAGAAGAGTCGTAGTACCAGACTTGGTTGTTCAGTATATACCCAAGATAATTTTCCATTCCATTTAATATGTGTCGTGAATTTCATATTATGATTAATAATTTGATATTTTTTTCTCTAAACAATTAAGAAAGGTCTTGTTCAAAGGGTTATTAATGTTATGATACTCCTGAAGTAGACACACGATAATTTAAACATTTAATAATTCCATTGTTAATTTTGGATTAAAAACAATGTTGATCACTTGTTTGCACAACTAAACTCTCACTCCCTCTTCTTCTTGAACTCTTCTTCATTTGATTGTATATTTGTAAGCTGCTCTTAAATAGTGAATATTCAAAATTTGCATCTCTAGCTAGATTGTTGTAGCATTTCAAGTCCAAATTCCTTTCTAAGTCTTAGATGCCAAGATTTGTATATAAGTTATGGAATACATCCAAATGTACTGCACAAATTTACCTTGGCCATGAGGGACTTATGTTCCCCCCTTAGGTAGGGAAGATAGTTTCAAATAGGGGATTTTTGGGTTGTATTCTACTGTAGCTTGATGAAAACTATTGGTTTTCCTCTACCGTATCTTGTTAACAATAGATGCCTTGACCACCACCTATCATTAATATGGAAATCCTCTTTCAATAGGGAGAAGGTGATATTCTCTTTATATAGAAATATATTAACATGAAGTACCCTTTTCTGCAACCTTTTTATCTATTTACATGAACTCAAGTAGATGAATCCAACATCTAAACGTTTTGTTGCTTAAGGGCTTCCTGGAAAACCTTTTAATGGAATTCATTGTTCTTGAGTTTTTTTGCAATATGAGGTTGTTTGAGTTGGTATTGAGGAAGGTTCTCCATCTCTATGAAAGAGGATATGTATAGCATGCTTGTGTGCCAACAACCAAAGAACTAAGAAAACATAAAAGAGGGATACACCCTTATTTTCTCCAATGTTGTAGGAAAATAAGACAAGAATCAAAGATACCTTTTAGTTATGAAATGAATTTTATACATGATGGATGAGAAACACATGATGATAAAATAAATGTATTAATTTTGATGTTGCTAAATCCTTATTAATGTTATTGTTAATATTTTCCTTAGCGAGATATGACTTGTTGCAAATCAATTAAGAATTGTTGAAGGGTATATCACCAACTTTGAGTAAGTGAAACTCATTTTTAATCTCTGATCTATTTTCTTATGATTTGTTGTCATATCTAGTTCTTCCTTAATGATCAAAGGATTGTGCCATTTTGAAATGGTAACCATTTTTCGTCTTCTATGGTTAGAGTGGAATTATACATTTCAAGCTTGTGTTTATAAATGGTCTCCTAGAAAAAGACTTTTTCATGAAATTAGGGCAACATAGAAGTGAAATTAAGTTTGAATTTTGAGACTAATACTATTATAGCATGACATATTAAAAAAAAAAACTCAATTGTTTCATCCTTGCCACAGAGAGCACACACAACATCTGTTATGCCTTCTTTATAAAGCCTTCTCTTAACAACCAATCCTTGTTGGAGAAGTTACCCCCAAATTGTAATTGGAATCTAAACCTTAACACTAAATTGAATAAAATATTTTTACTTTGATTTAGATATATTTAAACTAAGAAACAAGATACTATGTAATATTTCCAATTAGCCCAAGCTAATGGGAATATACAATTTTGTCTCATTTTTCTGTTTCATGAATAAATTGTAAAGGAGGATCAATAAAACTACAAATCAGCAAAACAAATCAATGCCACATGTGAACAAATTTAAATCTGGACTATTTACATTAGCACACTTAGGTGTGAAAGAGGTTGGATCATTTGACCAAGTGAACCAGGACCAAATCAACAACATTTTCTAGATACAGTGAATCTCCTAGATGCACATTGCAGTTTTAGTTGGAGGCTCCAAATGTGAAAGGAGCTAAATCATTGAGATGGTTTAGGGTTTGGCATGAATTTCATCTTATAAAAGGAAGAGGAGGACAACAGAAGAAGATTTTTGATTATCTTATATTTATGAATATATTTTCTATTTAGACATATATCATTCTCTGTTGTTTAGTTGAGGATAGTGTTGTTTAGCACTACGGTGTTCCTCTTCGAGAATCCCACCTCTTCCATTGAGTAGCTCTTGGAGGAGTCTTGCTGACCTTATCCACTATCAGGAATTTGGCCAAGCTCATCTTCCAACTACAACGCAGATCCTATTGAGGGTTTGTTTTTCCTTGTAAGTTGCAGCAAGTGGAGGCTAGATCTGCTCAGATCTAGGCGAATCTAGTGCCTCTTTTCAGTGGGAAAGCCATCTATCCCCTTGAAAATAGAGTATTAGATACTTGGAGCTTCATTTTCAGATCTTGGCATCAGGCCAAACCAGTTCTAGTGCCTACATCACAGTTTACCTTCCAGGACTGTGTTATTTGCAAGTGTACAGTTGCAGGGTGTTTTGACACACATTTGGAGGAGAGATCTCTAGTGTTGGGGTTCTGCCCTTCATTATGGTGATCCATGGATTATACTTCTGATCCATTTTCTGTTCAGATATGATCTACTTCTATTGTATTAATCTTCATAAATTTCTGAATGTTACTACAGATCTGCTACTTTAGATCTCAGATCTACTCTTTGTGTTTCATGTTTTGCTCAAAACCCCAAGCGGAATTTGTAAAGGAGCTCTTCTAGTGTACAGATCTGATATGGATCTAATATTTTGTACATAGATCTACTCTAGATCTGGAGTGTAATATACAACTTCTACAGTTCTTTAAAATAACGTTGTCAAGCCATTTTTCAGTCAATACATGTGTTGCAGCCCCTATTTTTAAGGAATTTCTTCTATTCTTATCTTCTGTATCTTGTTGTACATTGTAAGGGCCTCATTATGGATATGATTTATTGTTGTATACATGAATTTTGAGCCTTATTTTTGGTCTCTTTCTGTTGCTCAAAAAAACTGCATTATTTTCCTGCAGTATTGTTGCATATAGCTGCAGCCCCATTCTTGGGTGTTTTTCAGCCATACCATGTGTGGGAAGTTTGTTTACCTCTCCTAGTTTCATTTGTTTTTTCTCTCATATTGGATTTAGATGATAGATCTACAGATCTAAGGGATCCAAGAGCTGCAAATCCATTTCAGTGCACATACTTCTGAAAAATGTGTTATTTTAGCAGGCATTGCTGAATCTTCACTTTTGGGGATATTACAGTGGTATCGGAGCAATCATCGTGGCACAACCTGCGATTTTATTTCTTAAAGAGCCAATATGTATTTAGAAGAATATGAGCCTCTCACTGACAAAGAGAAGAGGTGCCTGAGAAGAAGACAGAAGAAATTTTATTACACTAATGATGATAAAGACAAGGGAAAGGCCCCTGAATCTGGAAGTGATGAAGATGGGAAGGAGTTTGCAAAAACCCTTCTGAAATCCATGCAAGAACTTTCTATAGATATCAAAGAGATGATATTGGACAGAATCAAGGAATCTCCTAAGAGATCTCATCCTGGAGAAAGCTCTGGCATGTCTCACCACTGGAATGATCAACCAGTGAACCAACCACAAGCTCCACAATGCTCTACCATGCCTACTTTTTTGGCTGTGGAAAATGAAGGGCCTCATGAGCAAGCATCCCTTGAAGACTACTTTGAATAATATGAATCTCAGAATTAGAGATTCAAGAACCACTTGAGTTTTCAATATTTTTGTCACCTCAAGGACAAAAGAAGACCAAGGCATCAGTATAGAGATGGCAGATTCACTCAGAATCATGATCGACATCACTCTATGGGCAAATTATTTTTACCCAAGTTTGATGGGTCATCCACTTGTTCTGCCAAAGCATGGGTAGAAAAACTGGATATCTACTTTCAGTTGAACAAAGTCCCTGAGATGGAAGCTATCAAGATTGCAGCGCTGCACTTTGAGGGTGAAGTACACAGCTAGTGGTTTCATGGCTTGTCTACATTGGGTCATGCTAATGTGACTGCCTATTCTAAGTTCACTAGAATAATGGTGGAGAGGTTTGACAGAAAGGATCCAAAATCACCTTTCATGAGCCTTGCAAAATTGAAGCAATCAGGTAATACAAAGTCTTATATCTCTGAATTTTTGAGATTATCTGTTACGGTTCCTGATTTATCTACAGCAAGAAGGGTGTACCTATTCATCGATGGCTTAGATGAGCCTCTACATGTGTTGGTTAAATATACCGAGCCCAATAACTTGCATGATGCCATTGAGAAGGCTAGATATCTTCAAGATGCCTTGCCAAAAGCAAAGGAAAACTTTCAGAACAAGCCCTCTTTTCCTTCTAAAGGAAAGGAAGAGAAAGATGCTTCTTCAAAAGAGAGCTCATACAAGAAGCCTGTTGATGATGAAGTCTGGAGAGATCTAAGAAATATGAAGCTATGCTTCACTTGCCAAGAACCATGGGTACTTGGACATAGATGTGCTGCTGGTAAAGCACATTATATAGAGGTCTTCTCAAATCTTGAAGAGGATGAAGATGATGAGCCAATGAGGGGTCACAACTTTAACAATGTTGGAGGAGATCCAACACCATCAGGAAATGGGAATGGGTCATTTTCTCCTATTGGAGGAACTCTTTCATATTTGAGGGGAGTACCTACGTACTTGACCTTAAGGGTTCCAGGTTCAATCATGAATCAGAGGGTTTCTGTGTTGGTTGATAGTGGGGCTACCCAAAATTTCATTGATGCTCATCTTGTGCAAAGGAGGGAAATACCCACTGATACTTTTGAGGTATTCTCTGTTTTGGTCCTAGGAGATAGAACAATGAAATGCATGCATTATGTCCCATCACTTTCGGTCACCATGGGATCCTACACTTTGTTGGATCACTTCTTTGTAGTTGAAATACCAGACACCAATGTTATTTTGGGTGTTCAATGGTTGATTACATTGGGAAAAGTCACCACTGATTGGGAGGCCTTGCAAATGGAATGGATGGACAAGAAGAGTGGTGTACCTCAAATTATCCAAGGCATGCATACTTACCCCTCACACAACACTTCCACACTGGAAAGAGAGATGGATTTGCGCAGTCGAAGCATGGACCTCATTGTCCCATCTATTATGTTCATGAGATTTATGCAAGGGACACTCTTATCTAGTGGAAAACCACCTGGGAGGCCACCTGATTTAGTTTTGGTGAGAGATATCTCACTAATTGATGCTCCAAAATCATATCCAAGAGGGATGGGAGAATTAGAAGAAACAACTACAGTGCTGGAGGGTTTGGGCAAGCACAAGAAGGAGGGAGAATTTCTTCTCTCATCATCATCACCCACCTTCATTTATGATTCTGCACTGTTGGAGGAGAATCAGAGAAGGTATGTCCTTCCTACATGCACCTTTGAATAGGAGATTTCAAAGAGAAGATCAGCAACATGGAAGACATTCTTGTCGATGTATCATCAATGCTGTCACTATTATGGAGTGTAGATTTGTATTGGAAATCCCAGATGTTGGTGGATTATTCCAAAGATCTTCACACTTGTATGATGCTTGATGACCAGCTGCATGAAGAGGGCTATCGAGTCCATGAGGGAGTCATCTATAATAATGATAGGATCTAATTACCTAGAGCCTCCAAGCTCAAGGAGAGGATTCTACAAAGGGCCTACAAAGAGTTATGTTTCAGCCCTACCTATTCTATGAAGATCTACAACACTATCATGAGATGCTTTGAATGGGAAGGCTTTGGAAGAGAGCTACATCAACATTTTCTAGAATGCATGAGCCATGTGGAGTTGGGGCAGCCAAAGGACTCTATGAAAGAGTCATTTCAGCTATTTCTTCCTTCTTTTGAAAGAGGAGAAAAATCTATGCACAACTCCATCTATATGAGAGACATTGTTGGTGAAAGATCTGATCATGTAAAGCAAGTTTCATTTTCTGATTTGGCATATTCTTTCACCATGTTTATGTAGGCCATGACTCCAATGAGGAGTGATATATCATTTAAATCTCATGGAAAACATTGGGCCACTCAAATTTCTGAATTTGGCCACTCCCTTGTTGTGCAAAGGGAGATTTTCTTTCATAATGGGTGCTTCCCAAAGGCACCAAACATATCTCACATTTTCAGCCATGGTGAGATCACATGTGCAGCAAGTAAGTGGTGGGGAAACCACTTACCATATCTAGATCTGATGCAGGCATGAGATGCTCTGCGCTGGTATCATATGTGGGACTATGACCCACCTCCTCATGCTCCAATTTCTGTTTGCGTATATGTAATTTTGCTTCCATACCTTGATGATATAGTTGTACTTTTTATGGGATTGTATGGAGGGAGGATGGGAAGTTTGTATGTATCACATGGGATGGAAACTCTCTATCTACCTTATGCTACATGTTTTAGAGAGAGTATTGGTTCAGCCATGTTTGTTTCAGTTGAGTTCTTGACTCGTTGTGGGATGGATTATGTACATCTCATGATGAATTTGGAGGAAAAATTCATGGAGGTTTGGATTGGTGAACACTTAGCTTGTGAAGAAAGCTTGATCCTTGATGGTGTCACCAATGAAGGAGGAGAAGTGTTGAAACACTCACCCTATCAGTTGCTTGAGGACAAGAAACATTTTAGAGGGGAGGACTGTAATATTTATAATTAGCCCAAGCTAATGGGAATATACAGTTTTGTCTCATTTTTTTGTTTCATGAATAAATTGTAAAGGAGCATCAATAAAACTCCAGATCAGCAAAATAAATCAATACCACATGTGAAAAATTTAAATTTGGGCTATTTACATAAGCACACTTAGGTGTGAAAGAGGCTGGATCATTTGACCAAGTCAACTAGGACCAAATCAACAACATTGTCTGATACACTAAATATCCTAGATGCACAGCGCAGTTTTAGTTGGAGGCTCCACATGTGAAAGGAGCTAAATCATTGAGATGTTTTAGGGTTTGGCATGACTTTAATCTTATAAAAGGAAGAGGAGGATAGCAGAATAAGGTTGTTGATTATGTTATATTTCTGAATATATTATCTGTTTAGAAATATATCATTCTCTATTTTTTAGTTGAGGATAGTGTTGTTTAGCACTAGGGTGTTCTTGTTCGGGAATCCCACCTCTTCCATTGAGTAGTTCTTAGGGGAGTCTTGCTGATCTTGTCCACTATCAAGCATTTGGCCAAGCTCATATTCCAACTACAACACAGATCCTGTTGAGGGTTTGGTTTTCCTTATAAGTTGCAGCAAGTGGAGGCTAGATCTGCTCAGATCTAGGCCAATCTAGTGCCTCTTTTCAATGGGAAAGCCATCTAGCCCCTTGAAAAGAAATTATTAGATCTTTGGAGCTACATTTTCAGATCTTAGCATCAGGCCAAACTAGTGCTAGTGCCTACAGTGCAATTTACCTTCCAGGACTGTGTTATTTGCAAGTGTACAGTTGCAGGGTGTTTTGACACACATTTGGAGGAGAGATATCTAGTGTTGGGGTTCTGCCCTTCAATATGGTGATCCATGGATTATACTTCTGATCCATATTCTGTTCAGATCTTATCTGCTTCTATTGTATTCATCTTCAGAAATTTATGAATATTACTGCAAATCTGCAACTTTAGATCTCATATCTACTCTTTGTGTTTCATATTTTGCTCAAAACCCTAAGGGGAATTTGTAAAGGAGCTCTTCTAGTGTATAGATATGATATGGATCTAATACTTTGTACACAGATCTGCTCTAGATCTGGAGTGTAATATACAACTATTGCAGCTCTTCAAAATAATGTTGTCAAGCCATTTTTCAGTCAATACATGTGTTGCAGCCCCTCTTTTTGAGGAATTTCTTCTATTCTTGTCTTTTGTATCTTGTTGTACATTGTAAGGACTTCATTATGGATCTTATTTGTTGCTATATACATGAATGTTGAGCCTTCTTATTGGTCTCCTATTGTTACTCAGAAAAACTACGTTATTTTCCTGCAGTATTTTTGCATATAGTTGCAACCCCATTCTTGGGTGTTTTTCAGCCATACTAGGTGTGGGAGGTCTGTTTACCTCTCCTAGTTTGATTTGTTTTTTCTCTCCTCTTGGATTTAGATGCTAGATCTCTAGATCTAGGGGATCCAAGAGCTGCAAATCCATTTCAGTGCACATACTTCTGAAAAATGTGTTATTTTAGCAGGCATTGCTGAATATTCCCTTTTGGGGATATTACATACTATGTAGCACTTGTTTGATTATATTATAATATAAAATAATAACGTTACATCCAAATAAATTATTACACTATAAAATAATTCATTTTATATAGGAAAAACCCACTCTTTACAAATCAAATCTTATCTTAAATTATAAATGTCAATAAGATAAACATGACTACCATCTCTTTATAAACATTGACTCTTAATTCGAAATATTAACAAATTTTTTTTAATAAACATTCACTCCACCTCTTCACAAGCACTTAGTGCTAACTTAAAAGATGAAAAATCTAAATTGTCACATTTAAATGATTTTAAAAAAATAAAAAACTACAATTTTTTTTAATAAACATAGATTTCACCCCTTCATAAACATTTACTCCCCAATTAGAAGATGAAAATCCTAACCTACAGCTTTTAGTTTCATGGAAATTAAAATTTCATTTCATTTCATTTTTATTTAGTGACATTTGATAAGAAAAACCCATATTAAAAGCAGAAAATTAGGGGCTACGTACACAACAACTTATTTGTAGTTGTGAGAAGGGAATCTGAGGGCCAAAAATGGCGCATTATGATTTTTTAAATAGAGTCAAAGGTGAAAGGAATTGAAAAGAGGAAATCCTTCAATCGTACTTCGCCCTATAAAAGAAATATAGTCAAAGATAAAAATCACCATATAAAAGACATATAGTCAAAGCCAACAATCACCATATAAGTTCCCGCCCAAGCCATTCAAATTAACCCCACATCCCTTCTTGGTTTCAATGAAAGTTAGTTTGGACTATACAAGTAGAAGTTGCAGAGCTGTACAACAAGAAATTGATAAAAATGGCCAACAGGCCATTGATATCTCTTCCATGTGCAAATAACATTTAAACACCAACTTTACCATATTAAATTCCGATATTACATACTATAGAAGAAAAAATTCGATTCAGAGAGGAGTGGTCCTCAATTGGACAAATTCTTTACAACCAATTGTAAACTGAATAGACATGCAAGAGGAGCATTAGGATCCGACGATCACAACACACAAAATTAGAACACTCAAGATTTTGAATTGCAATGGACTTCTCAAAATGAAAATGGTGTCTTGGAAATCACTGTCAAAGATTCCAAGACTCTCCCTAGTAATTATTTCATGGCCTTAGAGTAGGCACCCATGAATTTGTATTATTTTTTTTAATTCTAAAAACCAATATGATTTATTTAAATAAAATGTGGAAACCCCAACACATTGTTTCGATTAAATTCATGTTGAATTACCAAAGGAGTCTTCATTTGCTGGATAAGTTAGGGAGGATTAAGCCGTCCACTAGGGTTCCATATCTGAATGTGTTACACCATTTTTTGTTCATCTAACCTATTATCATTAGATGGACCCAAGTACACCATGTAAGGCTAGTTTTACCCTAAGTAAAATTGCTTTCACTATGAAAATAACTTAGTAAACCACCTTTATTAAGTTGTTTATGGTCTAAACAGGAAACCCCATGAGGAAATATTAAATAAATCTACATTTGTTAGATTTTCCTCAAGGAATAATTAGTTAAACAACAGTTTAATTAATATTCTTGATTATATTTAACCCAAAACAAGGAAATTAATTAGATAAATAAGTATTTATCTTATTATTTTCTAAGAATAATTATTTAAACCTTATTTAAATAATATTCTTTGTTAAATATGACTAATCACCCTTAAATAATTAAATAAATAATTATTTATTTGATTATTACTCGACCACATCCTTAAAATGATAAATAAATCATTTATTTATTTATTGTTTACAAATAAAGGGATTTGACCCAAGTCAAATTCCTTTTCGCTCCAAAAAATATAATAAATTATTCCATAAAAGTTGGATCTTGATTTGGTTAATAATATTTTAATTATGCACCAATATCTAGACTAACTCAATATTTTGTTATAAATACAAGGGTTTTCCCATTCATTTACCACCTTTTGTTCCCTAAATATCACTCTGGATCTATACTTTTGGTCTGACTATTGATCCACCATCATAGTCATATTTTGCTACCATTTTTTTCTAGGTTTTCTACACCATCAAGAGAAAGGAGTTTTAGATTTGAAGTGTTGAGGACTTACAAGAACCCATCCCATTGAGGAGAACTGGTAATACCCTTCTCTGTTTTCCTCTCGGGTGCCATTAATACAAAATTCATTCACCATATTCCTGTCTTGTCTATTGGATGCATGGAGTAAATCTTTTTTTTCTACTTCTTAATGTCTTCTAATGCATAGATCTAGATTTTTGCAGCATTTATCTTGATCACCTAACTGCAGATCTGAAACTCCTCTCTCTTGATGGTGTAGAAAACCCAGACAAAAATGGTAGCAAAATATGACTGATGGTGGATCAATAGTCAAACCAAAAGTATAGATCCAGAGTGATATTTAGGCAACAAAAGGTGGTAAATGAATGGGAAAACCCTTCTATTTATAAAAAAATATTGAATTAGTCTAGATATTGGTGCATAGTTAAAATATTATTAACCAAATCAAGATCCAAATTTTATGCAATATTTTATTATATTTGTTGGAGGGAAAAGGAATTTGACTTGGGTCAAATCACTTTATTTGTAAATAATAAATAAATAAATGATTTATTTATCATTTTAAGGATATGGTTGAGTAATAATCAAATAAATAATTACTTATTTAATTATTTAAGGGTGATTTAGTCATATTTAACAAAGAATATTATTTAAATAATTATTCTTAGAAAATAATAAGATAAATAATTATTTATCTAATTAATTTTCTTGTTTTGGGTTAAATATAACCAGGAATATTAATTAAACTGTTGTTTAACTAATTATTCGTTGAGGAAAATCTAGCAAATGTAGATTTATTTAATATTTCCTCATGGGGGTTTCCTGTTTATACCATAAACAAATTAATAAAGGTGGTTTACTAAGTTATTTTCATAGTGAAAAAAATTTCACTTAGGGTAGAATTGGTCTTACATGATGTACTTGGGTCCATCTAATGATAATAGGTTAGATGATCAAAAAATGGTGTAACACATTCAGATATGGAACCCTAGTGGACGGCTTAATCCTCCCTAACTTATCCAGCAAATGAAGACTCCTTTGGTAATTCAACATGAATTTAATTGAAACAATGTGTTGGGGTTTCCACATTTTATTTAAAATAAATCATATTGGTTTTTAGAATTGAAAAAAATAATACAAATTCATAGGCGCCTATTCTAAGGCCATGAAATAACTACTAGGGAGAGTCTTGGAATCTCTTACAGTGATTTCCAAGACACCATTTTCATTTTGAAAAGTCCATTACAATTCAAAATCTTGAGTGTTCTAATTTTGTGTGTTGTGATCATCGGATCCTAATGCTCCTCTTGCATGTCTATTCAGTTTACAATTGATTGTAAATAATTTGTCCAATTGAGGACAACTCCTCTCTGAATCGAATTTTGTCTTCTATAGTGTGTAATATCGGAATTGAATATGGTAAAGTGTTGGAAATATGATGCAATGTGTTGTCCTTGATGGCAACCTACTTGATGAAATTTTCCTTGATGGAAACTAACTTGATGAGTTGTCTCTGGATAGAAACCTATTTGTTAATGATGTAAATCTGATGTATCTACAAAGAAGTTCAGAAGAAACAAAGAAAGAAATTCCAGTAAGTGCCAGAGTAATGATGAATAAGATATGTCACAAAGAATACGTGGGTTTGTAAAGGCAAAGTAGCGTATGTACACGTAAAAGTACATACCAAGTAGCGTATGCCTATTTGCGCTCTAAATTTATAAAACCAAGGGACATGACCATGGTATTGGCCCACAGTATTGAGCGTTGGATTATCTATTTGATCCCATCTAGGAATACCATCAGCGGTTAAGTGGTTTTGACTCATGGTATTGATAAAGGGTAAAACTATATAAGGAGAAGAGGATCATAGTGCAAGGTGTGCATGTGTCCGGGTATTGAATGAATACTTCACTCTGAAGTATATCTGCATGGAATGGGTTACAGTTTATTGATAGATTTGAATCAATAATGCACCCATGGATATAACGATGGTTCAAGATCTCTAGATCTGATGATGATGAATCTATAGAATGACCTACTGAAGGAATGATGAAGAACTGGCGCAAGTCTACTGAAGAAAATGAATAAATCTGGGTAAGTTTTATAGATCTGGTCTGTTCTACAAAAAAAAAATTTACAGATCTATACACAGTTTGATGTGCAAAAAATCACGTATATACGTGGGTTCGCTTCATGAAAAGTGTGTATGCCAGTTAGGGTTTTCTGAAGAATAAAATACACAGAAGTATACGCGGGTTGATGTGCAGGAAAGCATGTATGTACGCGGATTCAGAGAAGAAAAGTAGTGTATGCTATTTGAATCAATGACTGTTCAGGGTTGAGTTTGTATCTGCATATCTTTCTGAAGTCTGGGTTATTTCTAAAGTTCTGGTCACAGTGTTTTCATTGTTCTAATTGAAGTGTTGGGCAAATTTTATGATTGTTGATAAATGGTTGTGTTGAAGCTATTTGATCTAGGATGAAAATTGATGAAACGTGGTCTGCAGTGGGTCTGAGGGTTGAAGCCTTTAGTATGGAAGTAGAAGCTTTCAGCCAGTAGAAGCTGGTGTTGAAATCAGGGGGTCGAAGCTCCCTTCTAGGAGAGGCTGGTAAACGAGATCATGGGGTTGGAGCTCCCTTCCAGTTGCAGCTGGAAAACGAGAGAAGGTTGCAGCCTTCTGCAGGTAGAAGCCTGCGTACTGGTATAATTCTGCATCAATACAATGTTGTAAAAGGTTTTCTATATAATAAATATTGAAGACAGAGACGACAGCAGCAGTGGTTTTCTCCCGAATTGGGTTTCCACCTTAAATATTGGTGTTCATGTGTGTGATGCTTTATACTGTTGATTATTGCTCATAAATTCTGATTATCTAGCCTTATTCATAACTGATAAATCTGTTTAAAAGACTGTTCCTGAGAAATTCTCTAAATCTAAAAGGTAAATCAGTATACGCTAGTTTCCTTCTATATATCCGCGTACATACGCTAGTTCTGTTCATAAAAACCGCGTATGGAAATTTGCTCAAAGAAAAGGTTGAATTTATTTTATAAACTCTAAATACTGATTCACCCCCCCCCCCCTCTCAGTATTTTTCCCAACATAAAGTTGGTGTTTAAATTTTATTTGCACATGGAAGAGATATCAATGGCCTGTTGGCCATTTTTTTCAATTTCTTGTTGTACAGCTCTGCAACTTCTACTTGTATAGTCCAAACTAACTTTCATTGAAACCAAGAAGGGATGTGGGGTTAATTTGAATGGCTTGGGCAGGAGATTATATGGTGATTGTTGGCTTTGATTATATTTCTTTTATATGGTGATTTTTGTCTTTGACTATATTTCTTTTATAGGGCGAAGTCCGATTGAAGGATTTCCTCTTTTCAATTCCTTTCACCTTTGACTCTATTTAAAAAATCATAAATGGAACTCCTCTAGTCGTGCCCTTCACAACGAAAAGCTCTACTATCTTCCATGGGCAATGTAGATCCCTCCGACGATCGATTGATTGTCTTTGATGTTGACCGGTCAGAACATCCTCCTCTCCCTGCTTCCATCGCCTTGCAAATCCAAGTCAAGATCCAAAACGCCAGCATTTCCCGGTGCATTATTGATGAGGGGGCGTCCACTTGTGTGATGTCCACTTCGGTTTGGAAGCAACTTGGATCACCTGAGTTGGCTCCTTCCACGATCACTCTCTGAGTGTGGGATGGCCACGCCTCCCAACCCATTGGCTTATTCAGCAATTGTCCTATTACTCTTTCCGGCAAGACTGTTTGTGTTGACGTAGAAGTCATAGATTCCCCCTTAGATTACAACATTCTATTGGGTCATAACTACACTTATGTGATGTTTTTTGTCCCATTCGCGGTCCACCACAAGATGCCCTTCCCTCATAACAGAAATATAGTCACCATTGACCAGTTGACATATTACGAATCGAAGTCTCAGACCTCCCCTGAGTCCACTATCTCTTCAGTGGCCACCAAGAAAACCGTCGATCCTTTGACCAGTGTCTCACCCAAATTCTACAAATATTCCTCATTGCTTGGTACATTCTCTAGTCTTCCTCCTCCTATCTCTGATCCCAGCTCATCGAATTTTTGCATGATGCAATCGTCTCATGTTGCTCTCAAGCGGCCCACCTCAGCTACTCAGTAACCTCCTCGCCCTCCGTAGCCTAATCCTAGCCCTTTGATTCAGCCTCTTGGACCTCCTCCTCCTAGCCCTTTAGTTGGGTTCCATGAGCCTCTCTACCCTTCTGGAACGGTTCCTCCAAGCCTTAAACATTTAGGAGTCGTCCCCCCTGGCCATTACCCCTCCAGTCCGATACCATTCCTAGCTCCCACACTAGGAGTTTATATGGAACTATCATGGCCACCTTCTCTCTTCCTAACTTGACCCTCGGGATTCCCGTCTGGTACCTTGATCCTCCAGCCACTACCCCGCCTGGTCAACCCAAACCTTATCTTGATTTGACCCTGGTTCAACTGGTACCCATGACTTCTCCCACTGCAATAGTGCCTCAGCCACCTCAACAGGAACCACCTCTTATTGCGACTGCTTCGGGTAAGAAGGGAAAAGCTTGCATAGGGGAAACCAAAGACAAGGCCACTCCGACAAATCTTGCCCCTCCTCGGCCACCAAAACGCACTATCCAGTGTGCTTTGTGTGATGTTGTCAGTCACGCCACCCACACTTGTCCAGAGTTTCCTCACCTTAAGTCCATGGTCAATGAGACGTTTCCGGAGTCTGATATCCCTGAGGTTTATGTCATTATACCCGATTCAGTCCTAAAACTAAAAAATTTGCGCACAAATCACCCCTGTGCTTTGTGCGATTTCCATGGCCATTACACTCACCTCTTTCCCCACCTTGAAGAGTATCGCTCCTCTTTGGAAGTGTTCCGCTAATTTGAGGCCAAGCATGACAAGTCCACCTCTCACTTGTCTACGAGTTCTGCTCCAGCAGAATGAGAGGATTTTCCTACTCCCATTGACATTCCACCTCCCGATGTTAAGACGACAGAGCCTTTGACCCACATTTTCTACCTATCATCATCCATGAGACCCTCGATAGAAGTCCCCTTGGAGACTTCCCCTGACGTTTCACCTGACCTCCCTTCAGCGATCACCCTGGGCTCAACATCGGTAGATCCTTTATCTGCTTACTCTTCTGTCATCCCCCATGACATTGCCCATGTGAGCCTTTCTTCACATGATGATGAGTCAGGTAGTTCTACTATGTCAGGAGGTCTCTCTTCCTCCAGTCACCCCATATTCCATTCCGATGAAGACATTATGGAAGCTATGTTTGAGTCTGACTTTCCGTGGGATGATATGCACCACCGTGCATACATCCTCCCACAGCAGTCCCATGACAAATATGTCGTGGAAACTAAAGACTTCATTCCTGATGAGGTCGATTGGTTTAGAAATCCCATCCCTTCACCTGATGCTTTTGAAGAAGGAAATATGGCCAATATCTCTCCTACCATTAAAATTTACATTTCTGACAAACCAGGGATAGAAGAAAATATCACCTTGGGCGCCCATTGAACCCCGGAAGAAGTTGAGGCTTACACCAAGCTATTCAAATAATTCCATGATATTTTCACCTGGTCCTATTTAGAAATGCCTGGACTTGATCTTGCCATTGTCGAACACCATATTGATACATGGCCTGATGCCAATCCTGTCCGTCAAAAGTTGAGACCCATTAATCCTTCTAGAAGAGAAGCTTTCAAAGCCAAAATCGATAAGCTCAAGCAGGCTGTTTTTATCTATCCCATTGAATACACCACTTAGGTGTCCAATCCGATTCCCGTTCTCAAGAAACAAGGCACCATTTGTGTCTGCACTGACTTTCATGATCTGAACAAAACTTGTCCCAAAGACAACTTCCCAACACCATTCATTGACCAAATCATCGATGAGTGTGTTGGGCATGAGGTTCTATCCTTTATGGATGGTTTCTCCGGGTACAACCAAATTGTTATTCGTCGTGCTAATAAACTTAAAACCGCGTTCATTAGTCCGTGGGGAACCTTTTACTATCGAGTCATGCCATTTGGCCTTAAAAACACAGAAGCCACTTTTCAAGGGGCTGTGTCTTACTTTTTCCATGACTTGGCTCATATTATCTTTGCTTATTTAGATGACCTCACTGAGCATTATAAACATCGGGTGCATCACCTCCACGATTTGCGTACCGTCTTTCTCCGATGTCGCAAGTATAATATCCGCCTCAACCCACTAAAGTGTGTCTTTTGTGTACCTGCCAGCCATCTTCTAGGCTTCATTGTGTCTAAAGATGGTTCACACTTGACCCATTGAAATTTCAAGCAATCCTTGCGCTTCCTATCCCCTGTAATTTATGCTAGTTAAGAAGCCTCCAAGGCAAAGCTAATTTCCTTCGCCGGTTCGTACCTGACTATGCCACCACCACGCATGAGTTCCTTAGACTCCTCCACTCTAATATCCCTTTTGTATGGGATGCCTATGCTCAAAAGTATTTTGATGCCATGAAGCATGCTCTCACATCCACTCCCTTGATTTCTCCCCCTGAATTTGATAGGGATTTCATCCTGTATATCTTCGCTTCGACCTACTTGGTCGCTGGAGTCCTTATTCAAGAAGATGACAACAGAATTGAGCATGTTATTTATCATGTCATTAAGAACCTGGTAGGACCTCCTGTATCCTACTCACACGAAGATAAATTAGCACTGGCTGTCGTGTTCTCAGTCCAAAAACTTTGTCATTACATCCTCATTCGTTCCACCAAGGTCGTGACTAATTCCAACCCTATGGCCTTCCTATTGAGTCGTCGAATCATCAGTGGGAAGTATGCCCATTGGATCGTGATCCTCCAACAATTCGATCTTGAATTCGTCACACCAAAAAGTAAGAAAGGTTTAGCCCTCACTGAAATCAATTCCGAACTACCTACAGGTACGCAGGATCCTCGAGTTAATGATAATTTCCCTGATGAAAATTTATTTTCCATTACCACTGATGACCCTTGGTATGGGGACATCCTCACTTATTTGCGAACTCAAAATTTTGCCCTCCATCTTGACCGTGATGCTTGACGACGTATCCAACACCAGGCCCCCTGCTACCTTCTTATCAATGACGACCTTTATTGTCGCAGTGTAGATTATGTCCTTCGTTGTTGTCTCACACACGCTGAAGCAGAACAAGTCATCAATGCCTGTCATAGCGGTGCTTGTGGTGGTCACCTTTCTGGTCTGGCCACTTCCCAGAAAATCATGTGCGCTGGGTACTTTTGGCCTTCTCTCTTTGGTGATTGCATTGAGGCACTCAAACACTGTCCCAATTGCCAACATTTTTCCCCTAAGGCACGAGCCCCTCCGGTTCCCCTCCACCCTGTCATCTCAGCTGGTCCCTTCTGTAAGTGGGCCATAGAATTTAGGAGTGTCGACCGTCATCAGTTGGTAACCATAAGTATATCATCGTGGCGGTTGACTATTTCACCAAATGGGCTAAGGCCATGCCAACGTTTAACAACACGGCAGCTACCACATCCCTCTTTTTCTTTCACCATGTGATCGCTCAATTCAAAGTTCCGAAACAATTGGTCTCTGACCATGGCCGACATTTTGAAGATGAGATATGGTGTGAGCTATCCTCACTGTTGGCATTTAGCCACCAATATTCCTCCTCTTATTACCCCCAAGGTAATTTCCAAGTTGAAGCAGTCAATAAAATTTTAAAAACATTCTTCAATGGATGGTGGATAAGCACAAAACCAACTGGAACCTTATGCTCTTCCCTGCATTGTGGACCTATCGAACTTCTGTTAAAACCGCCACTGGGTTTACTCCTTTCCACCTTGTCTTTGGAGAGGAGGCAGTCTTACCGATCGAGTGTGAAATACCTTCCCTTCATCTAGCCGTCGAACTTCTTCGTGACACCTAACCTTTAGAATAGTGACTTATCATGCTTGAGCGTGCTTCTAAAAACTGTCATGTTGCATTGCAAACCATTGAGGTGGATAATAAACGTACCAAAGCTCAATATGACCAAAAAGTCCACCCTCGTACTTTTCACAAAGGTGATCTTGTTCTAGTGTATGACCAAGCCCATCATGTACTTGGTCATGGGAATTTTGACTCATTATGGCTAGGACCTTACATCATCAGTAAGGATTTAGGTCGGGGAGCATATATATTAGAGGACTTCGAAGGCCATCCATGTAATATCCCAAAATAGGGAGATTATACAACAAATAGAATATATGAAGATGGATCCCCGTTGGGATTCGAAACGTCGACAAGTGTTTTGTAAGACTGTGGATAATCCAGCAAGCTCTTCAGTAAGAAATAACCACGGGAACTTGAAAACCAGAATATCTGAAGATATTCCAAAGTTGGAGCTTAAAAAAATCATGAGCTTGGAAATTTAAATCAGCTCATTATATGTAAAAGAACATCTCACCAGCAGATGAATGGATATCAGCAAGAATATGGCCTACTTACTCCTTCCCAAGTGGGGAAATGCAGCAATATAGGGCATAAAATGGCTATATTCGGAAAATAACACTATATCTGGGAGAAATGGGACTTGGATCCCGTAAATATACCATATAAAACTCATATCCAGAATTGGAGCTAAAACAAATCATTCTAGCCAACATAAACAGATCTCCCCAAGTGAATTTGTCTCAAATAAGCCCAAACCCCATAGCTTAACTCATGCAAAAGGGACTGAAGCATGTACAACATTATTTTAATAAGGGTTTATGTAGAAAATAATGAGAAATAGCAATTCTGGAGATTACAGTCATCCAATGGATAAAAAAAGGGATATTCCTTCCTTTTTATACAAAACAAGAGTAACCCGGTAGGGTTTCATGAGAGTACAATGTATAAAAATGAAGATCTACAGATCTGGATCTGAAAAATGTAGTTAGACTGCAACTCTATATAAATATGGCTGTAATATACAAATGACAGAAGAAGAATGAGATATAGAGCTTTCCGAGAGAAGGTTTGGCCCTTCCTCCTAGGAATAAGCTCATCGGCAAGGGTTCAAACCCTGCTGTTGCAGTACTCTGGAAAATGATGCAGTTTTTGCAGATAACTATGCTGTAGGAGATGAGAAGTGATTTGGCCACATGCCAAGATGTAAAATATGCTCCAGGATCTCCTGTATATATCTTGCAAAGCAAGGGGAGCTCCCTCCTCTGAAAGATGAGTTCAGGAGCTAGTGTTGTAAGTCTCCCACTGCAACACCCTGCAACACAATGTCCCCTGCTATAGGAATAACATTGTGGCTGAAGGAGGATGCTTAGCCTCAATCCTAGATGTGGGAAAATGAAGAACATAACTCCTCCAAGATATCACTCAATGAAGGAGAAGGAACCCCTAAGCAGGAATGCCTTATGTTGAACAACACTGCATACTCAACTCAACAACTAAAGAATGCTCAAGGGTCTAAGCAGACCAAAATCAATAATCCATAAGCTACCCCAAATGTCTACTATCTTCCTGCTTATAAATTTTGTGAGCCTCCTCACCTTGGGTCCCACCCATTAGGGTTTCCAACACCACATGGTTGCCTTCCCTCCAAAATTGTGTTGTAGCTCTATCTAAGCTACTCATCCACACTGCGTTGTTGACTTGGTCAACTTGACTAAATCAACATGAGCCTTCTCTTGCTCATACATGGAAAGTGAAAAATCCAACCACTAGAATGCCCCTTTTTCACACCAAGAAGGTTTTTATGCTAATACAAGACAAGTATGGGTCTTTTTCCCCATTTATTCATATACTAGGTGCAAATATCAAAATTTAATATTCCTATTAGTTGCATGCTAATTTTAGGAATATTACAATCCCCTTCCCAATCCTCACAATGCACTCTATCTGAAGAGATATTACCCTTAGCATTCCCTTCTGGGAAGGCATGTTTTATTTTCTTTAGGTAGCCAACTCATGCTTTTTGTGATTTTATACTTCACCAGGACACATTTTTTCCATGAAGCGTCACTTCAATATTCCCCAAAATCGAAATTTCTTCACTTGCAACACTCGTACTTGGAGTCACCACTTTGCCTCCATACTTGCCCATGCTCGTGTCGATATTCATTATGAGTAACCACCATGTATTCATGTTTTTATGGTCCCCATTAGACCTTTTCTGTGTGGCATCACCATCGAGTCACCCTTGTTTAGAGCATCCGAGTTGAGTCATCATTGCATTCATGGATTCTATCCCATGTCCCTTTGTATCCCGTTATATTCCTTCATCCTTCATTTCTTGGTTCCTCTCTCGTGTCGCACATTATGGCCTTCAGTCCCACCGTCCCCTATCCCTCATGATATTTTTTCAGTTGCTGTCAGGTCATCCATGCCCTTTATGCTCTAACAAAGGAAGTCATTCGTCCGCTACTCAGTACCCCCCATTTCATCATCATCCCTAATGTCAGTCTGTCAGTCGCTCTACTATTTTCTCTTGCGCCTTAGTTGAGGATCCCTTATGGCCTCACCTATGGCAGACCTCCTTCTGTTGACATCAGCTCATTCATTCCAGAAGACAGGTCTAGAGGGTGGTGTACCTTTGTTCCAGCTTCCACTCTTGTTCGGTGCCTCAGATCAGGAAAAGGGACTCCTTATTGCCCTTTGAATTGATTGTTTCTCAGCTCCAACTCATTTCAACATGATCGAGATCCGTATACTTGATGGTTCAATGATGCAACAGCTGATATCAATGATTCCCAGGTTTGTGTGAGATGTCTCAGCCCTCATGAGGGGGTGGCCCTACAGGTAGCCCCCCACATGCTCGGAGGACCTCTTCCTTTCAACCTTCGATGCAGCTCCATAGATTTGATGATGTCAGCCTCAGCCGCTTGCAGCGCCTTTTTGATTGCATGTATCAATCATATTTTCAGAGCCCTTTCCTATTTACAAGGGCATCTGGGTTGTATTTATATCTCATGTACTCAGATATTATTTTATAAGTCCTGGCTATTATCCCAGGCACAATATGTATGTGGGATTCATTATCATGTTCTTTATCTGGCTCATGTTTATGCCAGCATGTACTATATTTTTCAATCCCTTGTTTACTGGACGCCTTATTCTTTGTACTTCATCTCGGTGGGCACAAGTATGCCTCCCCCGTCGCCTATAACACGGGTACTCAATCATAAAATAGACTTGTCGGACCTCTAAGTCTCGCCTCCGCAGGGTCTAGTCCTTTCAGCACTTTGGTCTACCTTATACTTCTCTCTCTCTGACTTCCCCTTTGGTGTCTAGTGATTGAGTTCTTACAACGTACTTCGGTCATACGATTAGCTCCTAACACTCGCACGTTGGGGAGAAATCGGTTACACCATTTTTTGGTCATCAAACCTATTACCATTAGATGGACCCAAGTACACCATGTAGGACCAATTTTACCCTAAGTAAAATTTCTTTTACTATGAAAATAACTTAGTAAACCACCATTATTAAGTTTTTTATGGTCTAAACTTGAAACCCCATGAGGAAATATTAAATAAATCTACATTTGTGTGATTTTTCTCAAGGAATAGTTAGTTAAACAACAGTTTAATTAATATTCTTGGTTATATTTAACCCAAAACAAGGAAGTTAATTAGATAAATCATTATTTATCTTATTATTTTCTAAGAATAATTATTTAAACCTTATTTAAATAATATTCTTTGTTAAATATGACTAAATCAACCTTAAATAATTAAATAAATCATTATTTATTTGAATATTACTCAACCACATCCTTAAAATGATAAATAAATCATTTATTTATTTATTATTTACAAATAAAGGGATTTGACCCAAGTCAAATTCCTTTTGCCTCCAACAAATCTAATAAAATATTCCATAAAATTTGGATCTTGATTTGGTTAATAATATTTTAATTATGCACCAATATCTAGACTAACTCAATATTTTGTTATAAACAGAAGGGTTTTCCCATTCATTTACCACCTTTTGTTGCCCAAATATCACTTTGGATCTATAATTTTGGTCTGACTATTGATCCACCATCATAGTCATATGTTTCTACCATTTTTGTCTAGGTTTCCTACACCATCGAGAGAGAGGAGTTTTAGATCTGAAGTGTTGAGGACTTACAAGAACCCATACCATTGAGGAGAACCGGTAACACGTTTTACTCCCAAGTACCATTAATACAAAATTCATTCAACATATTCTTTTCTTGTCTATTGGATGCATGGAGTAAATCTTGTTTTTTATATTGCTTAATGTCTTCTAATGCATAGATCTAGATTTTTGCAGCATTTATCTTGATCACCTAACTGCAGATCTGAAGATATTGGCAGCCATCTTTGTTGTTAGGGTTGTTTGTTTTGCACAGCTAAAGTGGTATTTTTTCATACGCTTGGAATTAAGTTTCATACTAACAGAATGACAATGAAAATATAGTATGGCGTGCAAGTCCTGTAGAAAATTTGAATAACTGATATATTATTCACCGAGATTCTCCTGATCACACACTATTTTAGCTTCATATAGAATCTCTTCTACCATTGATCATTACATGCGGAAATAAAATCGATTGCATGCACACATTAAAACCATAAACAATCACACATATGAACATAGTATTTCATGGGAAATCTTAAAGCTAAACAACCCAACTATCTGTATATTATATGTCATAGAGATCATGTAACAATCATTGTACAAATCTCCTCACAAGCTCTCAGCACAACCTCCAATTGCTACACACTAATCAAGCTAGATCTAGAAAAATACATGCTCCAATATCTGCCACCTGATAGCCAGCCTCTATTATGTAATCAATGTTGTAGGATGGCTCATTAAATAACTTGAACCACCAGGCTTGTACTGCGCAATCCTCAT
The DNA here is from genome assembly GCA_034641835.2 of Pinus albicaulis. Lineage (NCBI taxonomy): Eukaryota > Viridiplantae > Streptophyta > Pinopsida > Pinales > Pinaceae > Pinus > Pinus albicaulis. The sequence continues at coordinate 603,108,265 of CM076574.1, forward strand.
GGGCTCCTCCAATCACTGGTTGTTGCAAATATGCAACAGTATAGTCACAACTGATATTTAACCTGCTCTTTCACCTATCTCTTCACTGGTCTCCACTGAAACTGTCCATGCACTGAAGCTAACTAATGTATTCTTTAGTTGATTAATGAGTTTATAATTAGTGAATTAATTAATAATTAATTCACACCACTCTTCACTAGTGTATTAATCAGTTAGACTAAATACAACTAGCTCAACTATGTTTAGATTAGTTAAACTAAACACAACTCCATTAACTCCTCAATCAACTCCACCAAACTCTGTCACGTGAGTTCTAACTAAAGTATCCATGTAATAGCTCCACTTAACCCTTAGGAATAGAGTAATTCCTTATGTCAGCTCCTGTGCCACATCTGTGCACTTAACTGAAGTGCTCCAAGAGAATAAGATAATGTTTATAGTCCAAATATTATTAAGAGCTAATAATATTCGACATATCTATTTTTTAGACTGGTAATCTAAAAATAGATTCCACCCAATATGTCTAAAAATAGACTTTGCGCCAAAAATAGCCTGCGGGCCCACTTAGTGAAGGCGACTTCTTTCCACTAAGCTCATAATCTTGTTGCAATCTCAACACTCCCTCTCAACAAGATAAGGATTATCTGCCACCCCTATCCTGCCTCTGTGGTATTCGAATTTGCTCCTGGTGAGCGCCTTCGTCAAGATATCAGCATCTTGATCCTCCATGGGAATATATGAAAGTAACATGATCTTTCGCTGCACACAATCTCTGATATGATGATACCAGATTTCAATGTGTTTATATCTATCATGAAATAATGGATTAACCGAGAGTTTGATGCAACTCTGATTATCACAATAAATCACAGTAGGCTCTAAGTGTGAACTGAACAACTCGGCCAGGATCTTCCTCATCCATATAGCCTCGCATGCAGCCAAACTTGTTGCCATATACTTGGCCTCTACTGAACTGAGTGCCACGGATCTATGCTTCCTGTTGTACCAAGAAACTGCTGTCAACCCGATACTGAAAATCCCTCCAAATGTGCTCTTTCTATCCGTTGGGCTCCCTGCCCAATCTGCATCCGTGAAGCCACACAGCTTCACCTCATCTGACTGTCTGTACCATAATCCATATCCCGATGTGCCTCTGAGATATCTCAATACATGCTTTCCTGCCTTCCAGTAGAGCTTGGTAGGCTTAACCATATCTTGTGAAAGCTGGTTAACAACATAGCATATTCCGGGTCGTGTATTGACTAGATACATAAGCAACCCCACCAACTGTCGATAAACAGTGGCATCCACTACCTCCACCAAAGTAGCATCCTCCTTCCTCCAACCACCAGGAAGAGGAGTATCAACAGGCTTGCAGCCATGCATGTTGAACTTCTCTAATATCTCTTGGGCATACTTGCCTTGAGAAACAAACAGTCCATCACTACGCTACCAAATTTCCAATCCCAGGAAATAATGAAGGAGGCCTAAGTCCTTCATCTCAAACTCCTTTGCAAGATCATCCTTGCATGATTGTATCAACAGTTCATCACCTATCAAAATAAAATCATCTAAATAAAGTACAATGATCAGCAACTTAACCTCCACCACTATCTGGTATAGGTTTGGATCCGCCTCACTCTTGGAGAATCCAAGTCCGGTGAAATAACTGTCTATCCGTGTGTACCAAGCACGAGGTGCTTGTTTTAACCCATACACTGCTCTCTTGAGCCTGCACACATGCGACTCGCTGCTGAAGATCTCAAAACCTTCAGGCTGCTCTATGTACACCTCCTCCTCAATGACTCCGTTGAGGAATGCAGTCTTCACATCCATCTGATGAATGTGCCACCCTATCTGCACTGATAGAGCAATAATCGTCCGTATGGAATAATACCTTGCGATAGGTGCAAAGGTCTCCTCATAATCGATCCCCTCAATCTGTGAAAAGCCTCGGGAAACAAATATTTCCTTGTACTTCTCCACACTCCTGTCAGCTGCCTGCTTTACTTTGTAGATCCATCTCGAACCCACCACTGATTTCCCTTCCGGCCTTGGGACAATCTCCCATGCACTGTTTCTGACAATTGAATCATACTTTTCCACCATGGCACATACCCATGCGGGATCCTCCACAGCTTCCTCGAAAGAGGATGGCTCCGTCACGATACACTTTCTCATAAGAGCCATGTATCTAGTATACCGTTCAGGTGACTGTCTCTGTCTGCGCTATGATGTAGGTGCTCCTACAACCTTTTCTGCATCTTGAGCCAGTCGCTCAGCTTCTGTAGTGCGCTTCCACCTTCTGATGGTTGGCGCTGCATGAGTGGTCTCTTCCACTCCATAAACCTCCTCTTGTGGCTGATCCACATCTAGAGACTCATCCTTAGGAACTAATAGCTCCTCATCTACATGCAAGTGTAGCTCCCTCTCAAGCAAACACTTCATGGCTTTCTCCTCATGAAATTTGATATCCCGTCGCACAATAGTCTTGCGACTGTCTGGAAAATACACACGATAGTTGTGGGGTGTATCAGTGTACCCCAAAAATATCCCAACCTCTGAATTCAAACTCTCCAGCTTTCTTCTTCTTCCGGCATCCTTCATCACAATGAATGTAAACAAAACCAAAATCCTCAAATGGGGGAAATATCGTGTCATTTCTACGTAAAACGCTCCTGGGTGTGTACTCATGCCAAGTATCTTGTGAGGACAATGGTTCTGCACATATACTGCAGTATTGCATGCCTCCACCCACAAGTGAATGGGTAGGCCCTGATCATGCAACATCGCCCATGCAGCACCCACGATCATTCTGTTCTTTCGCTCAGCAACCCCGTTCTGATGTGGGTTATGAGGTGCTATGATCTCTCTTCGAATTCCTTCTGCGCTATAAAAGTCCTTGAATTCACCAGAGATTAATTCACCACCATTGTCACTCCTTAGAGCCTTCACCTGCTTCCCCGATTCTTTCTCAACCAGTGCCTTGAACTCACAGAACTTTGAGTATGTCTCGCTCTTCTTCTGCATGAAGAAGATCCAACACTTTCGAGAAAAATCATCAACAAAGATCACATAGTACCTGTGCTTTTCTGTCGAAGCTACTGAGAAAGGTCCACACACGTCTGTGTGAATTCTCTCAAGGATCGTCGTGGCGCGACTATCCTTCTCGTGAAAGGTGGCTTTCACAAATTTTCCCAAGGTACATCCCTTGCACTGATCTGACTACGCAAGAGTACCATTAGGAAGCCCAATAGAAATCTGTTGCAGTATATTCAAAGCTCCATGGTGAAGGTGGCCCAATCTCTAGTGCCACAACTCACCATCATCCCGGCTCACCACTCCTTCTGCCTTGCCTACCATTGCTGCACAGCCATCTACCTGTAATTGATAAAGGTTCTTAACTCGAACCCCTATCCTCTGGGTCTCACCAGTTGCCTTACTACGCAGGAAATCCTTTCCCTCACTAAAGACAACATCATATCCCTTATCTTCTAACATCGCCACAGAGATCAGATTATTATTCAATCCTGGAACATGCATCACTTCCTTCAATACGAAGGGTTTACCAGACTCCCTCTCAAAGGAAATGGTAGCGATATCGGTTGCACTGTATCTACCATCATCGCCCATCTTGATGTGCACTCAAAGATATTTCTCATCCACATCAGTAAACAAATCTCGATCTCCTGTCATGTGAAAATATGCACCATTGTCAAGAAACCACACTGAACCCATCACACTTGAGACAAAGCATGCGATCAGTGAAAAATCTAGCTCAAACTGTGAGGCTAAGGCCTCTCCAGCTGTAGATCCAGCAGCCTACTTATTTTTCTTCTTTTGTGGACAACTAGTGGCATAATGTCCGTGTTGGTGACAGTGAAAGCACTTCACCTTTGACATGTCCTGCTTCTTGCCTTTCGCACCGGATTGAGAATCATGCTTCTTGCTCTTCCCCTTCTTTGCTTTGGCAGCCAAAGCGCAATTTTCTTCATCAAATTTCTTTCATGAAGATCTGTCCCTGGTACTTCGCCTTATCTCCTCTTGCACAAGATCCGACCAAAGTCACTCCCATCCTGGCAATTTCTCCCTGTAGAAATTAGCTGAATAAATCACTTATTCAATGAAGATTAACCCGATCATACATCAATTTCGAATTGCATGCATAACACATAACCTTCTTCTACAATTAATTGTCACATGCGGAAATAACAGAAGCAATCTCACATCAAATCAATCACACATTAACTCAGTATGTATGGGGAAAGCCTATAGCTGAAAAACCCGCAGCTATTGTGTATATTATAATGGAGAAATCATGTAACCAACCAAGTACAATACTCCTCACAAGTACTCAGTACTTTCTCATAAAGTCACACACAATCTAACTCAATTTTGAACAAGTCTCGGGTTCAAAACTCACTGCTGACTGCCTTGCCTCTATTGCGCAATCATGGCCTGTATATGAAGAGATCCAAGGTTCGAATCCCCTTGTCTTGACTGCGCAATTGTCATGGACAATTCCTCCAAGTGTAATGCAAATCTCATGCAAAACCAATCTACCAACTGATAGCTTTACTCACCCTTTCATCTACCTCTTCCACTGGTCTCCACTGAACTGATCATGCACTGTAGTGAACTGAAGTGTTCTTGAGTTGACTAATGAGTTAATGTTTAGTAAATTAAATATTATTTAATTTACTCCACTCATATCTAGTTGATTAGTTAGTTAACTAATCCCAACTAGTTCAACTAAAACAAACAGAACACAACTCCACTATCTGTCACGTTAACTCCTCCAAAACTTCTGCCACTGAAGTCTAACTGAAGCCAACCATGCAAGATGCCATCAAACCCTAGGAACCACGTGATTCCTTGTGTTAGTTGCATGAGTCACCTCCATGACTCAAACTGAAGTGCGCCAAGAGAGTAAACTGTTGTTTATAGTCAAAATATTATTAAGGGTAAATAATATTTGACTTCCATATTTTTAGGAGATCAGTCTAAAAATAGCCTGGGTCCTAAAAATTAGGGTCTCATATATTTTTACCGACATGTCACATACTTCAAGAATCTCTAAGTAGAATTCCCAAATTATGCTCCGTATGTCTAAAAATAGACATAGTCTAAAAATAGACTTTGCGCCAGAATTTGCCTGCGGGCCCACTTAGTGAAGGCGACTTCATTTCACTAAGCTCCATCATCTTGCTGCATTCTCAACACTCCCTCTCGGCAAGATATGGATTATCTGCAACCCCTATCCTGCCTCTGTGGAATTCGAACTTGCTCCTGGTGAGCGCCTTCGTCAGGATGTCGGCATCCCGATCCTCCGTGGGAACATATGAAAGCATCATGATTCTCCGCTGAACACAATCTCTGATATGATGGTACCTGATGTCGATGTGTTTGGACCTATCATGAAATACTAGATTGGCCGAGAGTTTAATGCAACTCTGGTTATCATGGTAGATCACTGTAGGCTCCAAATGCAACCTGAACAATCCTGCGAGGATCTTCCTCATTCAAATAGCCTCGCATGCAGCCAAGCTAGCTGCCATGTACTCGGCCTCTGCTGAACTGAGTGCCACGGATCTCTGCTTCCTGCTGTACCAGGAAACTGCTGTCGACCCAATGCTGAAAACTCCTCCAGAAGTGATCTTCCGGTCCGTTGGACTCCCTGCCCAATCTGCATCAGTGAAGCCAGAAAGCTTCACTCCATCCTCTTGTCTGTACCATAGACCATATCCCGATGTGCCTCTGATATAGCGCAATACATGCTTGCCCGCCTTCCAAAAGAGCTTGGTAGGCTTAACCATAGCGTGCGAAAGCTGGTTAACTGCATAGCATATATCGGGTCGAGTATTGACCAGATACATCAACGACCCCACCAACTGTCGATAGACAGTGGCATCCACTACCTCCTCCGAAGTAGCATCTCCCTTCCTCCAACCTCCAGGAAGAGGGGTATCAACAGGCTTGCAGCCTTGCATGTTGAACCTCTCCAGAATCTCCCGGGCATACTTGCCCTGAGAAACAAACAGTCCTCCACTGCGCTGCCAAATCTCCAATCCCGGGAAATAATGAAGGATGCCCAAGTCCTTCATCTCAAACTCTCGTGCAAGATCCTCCTTGCATGAAAGTATCAACTGCTCATCGCCAGTCAAAATCAGATCATCTACATACGGTACGATGATCAACAGCTTCCCCTCCACCACAATCTGGTACAGGTTTGGATCCGCCTCACTCTTGGAGAATCCAAGCCCGGTGAAGTAGCTGTCTATCCGAGTGTACCAAGCACGAGGTGCTTGCTTCAGCCCATACGGTGCTCTCTTGAGTCGGCACACATGCGACTCACTGCTGAAGATCTCAAAACCTTCAGGCTGCTCTATGTACACCTCTTCCTCAATAACTCCATTGAGGAACGCAGTCTTCACATCCATCTGATGAATGTGCCACCCCATCTGCGCTGAGAGAGCAAGGATCGTCCGTATGGAAGAGTACCTTGCGACGGGTGCAAAAGTCTCCTCATAGTCAATCCCCTCGATCTGTGAGAAGCCACGGGCGACAAATCTCGCCTTGTACTTCTCCACACTCCCGTCAGCCGCCTGCTTCACCTTGTAGATCCATAGCGAACCTACAACTGATTTCCCAACCGGTCTTGGGACAATCTCCCATGCACTGTTCCTGATGATCGAATCATATTCTTCGATCATGGCATCAACCCATGCGGGTTCCTCCACAGCTTCCTCAAAAGAGGATGGCTCCGTCATGACACATTGACTCACAAGAGCCATGTATCCAGTGTACCGATCCGGTGACTGTCTCTGTCTGCGCTGTGCTGTAGGTGGTCCTACAACCTTCTCTGCATCCCGAGCCGGTCGCTCAGCTTCTGTAGTGCGCATGCGCCCTCTGATGGTTGGCGCTGCCTGGGTGGTTTCTTCCACCTCCTGAACCTCCTCTTGTGGCTGATCCACATCAGGAAGCTCCTCCTTAGGAACTAACAGCTCCTCATCTGCATGCAAGTGTAGCTCCCTCTCAAGCGAACACTGCATGGCTTTCTCCTCCTGGAATTTTATATCCCGTCGCACAACAGTCTTGCGACTGTCTGGCACATACACCCGATAGTTGTGAGGTGTATCAATGTACCCCACAAATATTCCAACTTCAGCAGTTGGATCCAGCTTCCTTCTTGCATCCTTCGTCACATGCATGTAGACAGGAGATCCGAAAATCCGCAAATGGGAAATATCGGGCCTCTTGCCAGAATAAGCCTCCTCTGGTGTACTCATGCCAAGAACCTTGTGAGGACAACGGTTCTGCACATACACTGCTGTATTGCATGCCTCGGCCCACAAGTGAAGGGGTAGGCCCTGATCATGCAACATCGCCCGTGCAGCACCCACGATCGTTCTGTTCTTCCGCTCAGCCACCCCATTCTGCTGTGGGTTATGGGGTGCGATGAGCTCTCTCCGAATCCCTTCTGCGCTGTAGAACTCCTTGAATTCAGCCGAGATGAATTCACCACCATTATCACTCCTTAGAGAAATCACCTTCTTCCCCGACTCCTTCTCGACCAGTGCTTTAAACTCACAGAACTTCGCGAATGTATCGCTCTTCTTCTGCATGAAGAAGATCCAACACTTTCGAGAGAAATCATCAACAAAGATCACATAATACTTGTGCTTTGCTGTCGAAGCAACTGAGAAAGGACCACACACGTCTGTGTGAACTCTCTCAAGGATCTTCGTGGCGCGACTATCCTTCTCGTGAAAGGTGGCTTTCACATACTTCCCTAAAGTACACCCCTTGCACTGATCTGACTGCGCAAGGGTGCCCTTAGGAAGTCCAGTAGAAATTTGCTGCAGAATCTTGAAAGCTCCATGGTGAAGATGGCCCAATCTCTTGTGCCATAGTTCGCCCTCATCATCCCGGCTCACCACATCTCCAGCCTTGCATGCCATAGCTGCGCAGTCATCTACCTGCAACTGATAAAGGTTCTGAGTTCGAACCCCTATCTTCCGGGTCTCTCCGGTAGTCTTACTGCGCAGGAAAGCTTTTCCTTCGCTGAAGACCACATCATAACCCTTATCCTCCAACATCGCTACTGAAATCAGGTTCTTCTTCAATCCGGGTACATGCATGACATCCTTTAAGACAAAGGGTTTACCAGACTCCCTCTGAAAGGATACGGTACCAATACCAGTCGCACTGTATCTACCGTCATCGCCCATCTCGATGTGCATGCCCAAATCCTTGTCCTCCAGATCTGAGAACAACTCCCGATCTCCCGTCATATGAAATGACGCACCGCTGTCCAAGAACCACACCGATCCCATCACACTTGAAACCAAGCATGCAATCAGTGAAAAGTCAAGCTCGAGCTGTGAAGCCAAAGCTTCTCCATCTGCAGATCTTCCCGCTTGCTTGTTCTTCTTCTTCTTTGGACAATTGGTAGCATAATGTCCGTGATCATGGCAGTGAAAACACTTCACTTTCGCCATATCCTGCTTCTTGCCCTTAGCACCAGAATGAGAGGTTTTCTTACCCTTCCCTTTCTTTGCTTTGGACACCAAAGCGCAGTTTTCTTCATCATCTCCCTTTGATGAAGATCCATCTCGAGTAGTCCTCCTTATCTCCTCCTGCATGAGATCCGCCCAAAGGCGCTCCCATCCCGGCAGCTTCTCCCGACCATTGACACTATCTTGATATGAGTGCCAAGCCTTCGGAAGACCAAGGAGAGCCAGGTCGACCATATCCTCTTCATCGACGGTAACTCCCACACTTCCCAGTTCATCTCTGCATTGAGTGAACTTCGTGAGGTATTTGGCGATACTGTCGCCCTTCTCCATCTTGATGTTCCTGAGCTTGTCTTTGAGCGCCAGCTTCCTTTGGTCACTCTTACTCTGGAATAGATCCGTTAAAGCTTTCCACATTAAATATGGAGTAGCCTTTCCATGCAGGCTGGATACAATATGATCCTTGACGCCCTCCAACAGGATCCTTCGACATTTCGCGATCTTCTTTTGCCATGCATCGACCAAAGCTGCATCGGTGGGCTTTGGGACATCCGCATCCACGAACTCCTTCAGACCATTATCTTCTAACACTGCTTCCATGCGATCCTTCCATGCAACATAATTCGAACTGCCTTCAAGAGCATATTCGAGTCGCAAACCGTTGAAAGAAGACATCTTCAACACTGGCACCAAGAAAACAATTCTTCTGCAAAATTTCGAATTCCAAACTCCAAGCTCTATCGCTTCCGATCTACACTTGAAAACAAATTATTTCCAAATCAGAGATTGACTGCAAAGGGCATTCACCAGATATTTCACCTTACAAAGAAGGATGAATATTCCGGAGGCTACCTGGCCCGCATGCAGACTCTGTCCGAGGAAATAAGTTTGAAATCACCGTAATAGATCTCGACAATTAATCTCGCTCCGATACCATGTAGAAATTAGCTGAATAAATCACTTATTCAATGAATATTAACCCGATCATACATCAATTTCGAATTGCATGCATAACACATAACCTTCTTCTACAATTAATTGTCACATGCGGAAATATAGAAGCAATCTCACATCAAATCAATCACACATTAACTCAGTATGTATGGGGAAAGCCTATAGCTGAAAAACCCGCAGCTATTGTGTATATTATAATGGATAAATCATGTAACCAACCAAGTACAATACTCCTCACAAGTACTCAGTACTTTCTCATAAAGTCACACACAATCTAACTCAGTTTTGAACAAGTCTCGGGTTCAAAACTCACTGCTGACTGCCTTGCCTCTATTGCGCAATCATGGCCTGTATATGAAGAGATCCAAGGTTCGAATCCCCTTGGCTTGACTGCGCAATTGTCATGGACAATTCCTCCAAGTGTAACGCAAATCCCATGCAAAACTAATCCTCCAACTGATAGCTTTACTCACCCTTTCATCTACCTCTTCCACTGGTCTCCACTGAACTGATCATGCACTGTAGTGAACTGAAGTGTTCTTGACTTGACTAATGAGTTAATATTTAGTAAATTAAATATTATTTAATTTACTCCACTCATATCTAGTTGATTAGTTAGTTAACTAATCCCAACTAGTTCAACTAAAACAAACAGAACACAACTCCACTACTTGTCCCGTTAACTCCTCCAAAACTCCTGCCACTGAAGTCTAACTGAAGCCAACCATGCAAGATGCCATCAAACCCTAGAAACCACGTGATTCCTTGTGTCAGTTGCATGAGTCACCTCCATGACTCAAACTGAAGTGCGCCAAGAGAGTAAACTGCTGTTTATAGTCAAAATATTATTAAGGGTAAATAATATTTGACTTCCATATTTTTAGGAGATCAGTCTAAAAATAGCCTGGGTCCTAAAAATTAGGGTCTCATCTATTTTTACCTACATGTCGCATACTTCAAGAATCTCTAAGTAGAATTCCCAAATTATGCTCCGTATGTCTAAAAATAGACATAGTCTAAAAATAGACTTTGCGCCAGAATTTGCCTGCGGGCCCACTTAGTGAAGGTGACTTCATTTCACTAAGCTCCATCATCTTGTTGCATTCTCAACACTCCCGACCATTGACAAAGTCCTGATAGGAATGCCAACTCTTCGGAAGCCCAAGGAGAGCCAAGCTCACCAAGTCCTCGTCATCAACAGTAACCCCCACACTTCACAGCTCATCCCTACATTGGATGAACTTCATGAGGTACTTGGGTATATTGTCGCCTTTCTCCTTTTTTATGTTTCTGAGTTTATCCTTGAGTGCCAGCTTCCTCTAGTCGCTCTTGCTTTGAAATAAATCTATCAAAGCTTTCCACATCAAGAATGGATAAGCCTTACCATGAAGGCTGGACACTATGTGATCCTTCACACCTTCCAACAAAATCCTTCGACACTTTGTTGTCTTCTTTTGCCATGCGTCAAGTACGGCAGCATCACTAGAAGTAGGTTTTGGAATTTCTGCATCTATGAACTCCTTCAAACCATTGTCATCCAGCATCGCCTCCATCCTGCCCTTCCATGCAATATAATTTGAGCTGCCCTCAAGGGCATACTCCAATCGCAATTCGTTGAAAGACATCTCAACTTCGACACCAATAAAACACTACTACAAATTCGAATTCCACCAGCACAAAACTCAACCGCTTCAATGTTTTGCAATTGCTCCAATGATCAATATCGCTCTGATACCATGTAGAAAATTTGAATAGCTGATATATTATTCACCAAGATCCTCCTAATCACACACTATTTTAGCTTCATGCACAATACAAAATCTCTTCTACCATTGATCATTACATGCAGAAATAAAATCAATTGCATGTGCACATTAAAACCATAAACAATCACACATATGAACACAGTATTTCATGGGAAAGCTTAAAGCTGAAAACCCCAACTATCTGTATATTATATTTCATAGAGATCATGTAACAATTATTGTACAAAGCTCCTCACAAGCTCTCAGCACAACCTCCAATTGCTACACACTAATCAAGCTAGATCTAGCAAAACACATGCTCCAATCTCTGCCACCTGATAGCCAGCCTCTATTGTGTAATAAATGTTGTAGGATGGCTCATTAAATAACTTGAACCACCTGGCTTGTACTGCGCAATCCTCATGGGCTCCTCCAATCACTAGTTGTTGCAAATATGCAACAGTATAGTCACAACTGATAGTTAACCTGCTCTTTCACCTATCTCTGCACTGGTCTCCACTGAAACTGTCCATGCACTGAAGTTAACTGATGTATTCTTTAGTTGATTAATGAGTTTATAATTAGTGAATTAATTAATAATTAATTCACACCACTCTTCACTAGTGTATTAATCAGTTATACTAAATACAACTAGCTCAACTATGTTTAGATTAGTTAAACTGAACACAACTCCATTAACTCCTCAATCAACTCCACCAAACTATGTCACATGAGTTCTAACTGAAGTATCCATGAAATAGCTCCACTTAACCCTTATGAATAGCGTAATTCCTTCTGTCATCTCCTGTGCCACATCTGTGCACTTAACTGAAGTGCTCCAAGAGAATAAGATAATGTTTACAGTACAAATATTATTAAGAGCTAATAATATTCGACATATCTATTTTTTAGACTGGAAATCTAAAAATAGATTCCGCCCAATATGTCTAAAAATAGAAGTCCATCTATTTTTCTCGACTTGACCAACCATCCACAAATAACATCCTGCAACTCATAGAACATGATCCATATGTCTAAAAATAGACTTTGCACCAAAAATAGCCTGCGGGCCGACTTAGTGAAGGCGACTTCTTTCCACTAAGCTCATCATCTTGTTGCAATATCAACAAGTCCTAGGTGGATTTGGAAGAATACATAACTTATGTGAATCCATATAAAAATGGATGAAGACAGGGGCAAGTCCCGACAGATCTCGGCTGAACAAGTAACTATTATTTGGGTGACTATGGCAGAACAAGTAACTATTGTATGGGTGACTATGGCAGAACAAGTTACTTTGGCACCCAAGCCTAAAGTAACTCCCTATTATGGAGTGCAAAATCATATTTTGGAAGAAATGAGGGTGTAATGAGCATAATCCACTTGATCCATGAAACCATTTTTAAGCGCCTTTGTTTAGGAAATTGCGTGATAGGGGTTTTTTGGTTGCATGGAAGCTTTTTTTACATATATGTCTAAATTGGACCTGTAATATTTGTGCATGGTTGAATTCCATACAGTTTAGTCTTGACAACTTGATGGCATGCATCTGCAAGTGGTATTTAGATTGGTATGTCTAGTATGGTATTTTTATTTTTGAAGGAAAACCTTCCAGGAAAATTCCCGGAACTTCCACGCATTCTTGAATGGTACCTGGTGAAAACCTATTCACAGTGATTATGGTGCATATACACATTTCCACCTAACGTATTGAGGTAGGTTTTTACTTTGTGTCCTTTTTCGATCATCTCTATTCCGGTCGCCTTCTGTCCACCCAATAGAATAACGATGATGGAAATAGGACACAAGGTCAAAACCTGATTAGAAAAAGAAAATATTTTATATTATCCATGCCTGTGGTGAGGAGATATACAGATTTACAGAATTTTTTGAGGCCTCTGTATAGTTGGAGTAACGAATACTCTATCATTATAAAATAACTTCTCCATGGCTTTCGTCAACAAACATAAACATTCAAAGTCTTTTTAAGTTATTACAAAATATTTTAACCGTAGAATGCCAAACTCTAGTGGACTCCAACTGATATTTTCTTCAATAAATCAATATTTAAGGAGACCATATAGTAACATACCATAACATGAATATCAGAAGATATCCAAAACCATGGAAATGAAATAATGCACCTGATCCAGTCACTAGTGAAGTGGCATTCTTCTCTTCGATATTGAATGAATTGTACATGATTTCATCAAGCAGCATATCCAGTTATCTATCCACTCACTTTTCCACTTCCTCAATCATATTGTACTTGTCCACTGGACCCTTTTAATAGTAATTGGAAAATCCTAAACCCTGAGTTTGATGCACACATATTCCTTTTATTCTGTTAGCTCCTTCTATTGTCTTCATTCCATTTCTCCTTCTCCTCCAAATAAAGTACAAAATTCTAAGCCCTGAGTTTGATTCCCACATATTCATTTTCTTCTGTTAGCATCTTTGGGATTTCTTCATTTCATTTCTCCTTTTCCTCCAAACAAATTTTGCAATCCAAAAGATACTATTAGACCTCTTCCTTCATGGTCGTGGCCACTGCATAAATACTATGAAAGGGCTACAAATTTTTATGGTCTTCAACACTCAGATCCCCTCCCTCTTGAACTAGTGCCTTCAAATATTTTTGAATTCGTCAATAGAAAACTTCTCCCTTCTTGTTGATCTCACTAGGCTCCCCCGTGAAACCTTGTTTTTTGCACTAGAGTAAAGGTGGAGGACCCCCTTTCCACATCCTCACCTCTTTATGCTCTCTCTTCCAGGAATCCCCTAAAATTTCCATAGACTCAAATGAATCACCATCTCAAAATTTCAGAAAAATACAATTTATTTCTAGGTTGCGACCCATTTTTGCTATACTACAAAATTATTTAAATTGCAACAATTATTCATGGCTATATGATTGAGGATTTGTAGATGGAGACAATAAGACCTCTGCAGGTCTGTACTGCCAAAGGGAGGGGAAGGAAATAAATTTGATATCCTGCAAATCTTTCACTACCCTCTAAATTAATTGTAGAACATTTGGAATTCTGACTTTTAATGCAATTCTAAAATTTTGACTCACACTAGAGGTTTCCTAGATCCAATTACTATGAAAATTCAGTCTTAGGGTTGAGCCGGAGTATGAATTACAACAACAAATAGTTGAAAATATTTTGATTCACTTCAACTCCAATCCACTGGGAAAATCAAGAGTAAGGATACCAAACAATGTTTCACGAAGCGGGGACAAAGCGGGGATGATTTTTGGAAGCAAGGACGCGGAAGCAACATTTCCAAAAAATCTAGGAATCGAAGCATCTCGAAAGTGTGTGTTTGTATATATATATATATCATTTATATTAAAAAAACATACAAAATACCAAATTAATTGTAGAATATATGGAAGCATGAATATTTGTACATAAATCAAGATAGATATGACATCCATTGTACATTAATGATTAATTATTCGAGCATTAACCATTTAGATGCATCAACCATCTATAATCTATATTCTTCTCCTCTTGTCTAGCCTTTGTCTCGACCTTGATTATCTAGGCACATTAGTCAACATTTCCCAATTTTGATCAAAACTACCTAATGCAAGCCTTAAAATATGGTAGAAAAAATTTAACATGCTTGATTAATGATTTTGATTTGATTGAAATGTAATTTTAACTAACGACATGACAAAGGAGTTAAATAATTAAGACCACCAACACTAGGGTACATATAGGGCTTTGTTCTCTTGATTAAATGATAATCACATTCCCTCATACATGATATAATCTAATGAAATGCCACAATACCATTGATCCTAAATTCCTGAAAACTCTTAAGTCTGTTGAATTTTGAATAGGATATGAAATTCTATTTTCTCCATATGAAATCTGATCAGGCTGGAGCCACTCTCAAACATCCTGAGTCATTTCATGGTAATGTTAAAAATCTAAGTAAAAGGATGAAAATGAAAAATAAAGGATAATGTCACTTTTACTTCCAAGAATCGTCTTCGCCGACTCGATCCGCGGTTCTGAAATTTTGAACCATGATTCAGAAATTCTAAACTATGGATCCAATGGTGGATCCCCCACGGACCCGTCCGAGACGCGATTTCTGGTTTGGATCCTTGGGGGGGGGGGATGTTTCCTGCAACACTGATACATAACATATGCAAACAAATTTCAACCTTGGGGCACACTTTCCAAGCATAAAATTGGATCTGGAATCACTCCAATTAATGCATATTTACATCAGTAAATATGCCCTATTATCTATTATATCAATGTGTAATCACTTAGCAATTTCAACCTTCACTTATGTCAATCAGCATGGCAAAGTTGCAAACTAGCACAAGAAATTAACAAACCAAGAAGATGACGAATACTGAAAACCAAATTTTCAATTCAGAAAATTTTGTACAGCCGGAAATTTCATATTTATGTATAAAAATGAAGTATAATGTACATATCATAGCCTCATCACAATGTTAGAACAATTTTCTGCTCTCCAAAACCCTTGCCGGAAAACAATGAAAAACCCTAGCTTTACTAGAGGTCATCTACAAATCAATATAAAATTATCAAGTCTTTTGGCTTCATGCAAGATGTCTCCTCTTTCCTCTTCAACAGTACCACCCAAGGTTTAATCATAAAACTCTAATCTCCGAGGGATGAAACCTAACCCTAGTATTAAAGATGCTCTAATTGCTCCAAGAAACCATAGAACCTCCAATACAAGAGAGAGAATGTACCAAGAAAAAAACCTGAGAGAGAGAGAGAGAGGGGTGGGGGGGGGGGGGGAATCAAAACAATCTTATCACCATATCCTTCCTAGGGTTATCTCATGAAACCCCAATGCGCCATCTCTAAATAGAAGTTGAACAATAATTAGTGAGTGAAAGAAAATACTATCTTCTTCTTTTATATATATGAGAGGTAAGGGAGACCAAAAAGACACAAGTGGGCCTAAATATTTACAAGAAATATACTACAAACAAGTAGGTCTGCATTTCTGAAACTGCTACACTTTAAAGGTACACATGTTAATCTCCAAGGATGTATTCCTACAAAATCAAGGTTCTAAGGTGATGTTTCTACACAAGGTGTGTCCACACTTTTTTTCCATAAGCCCACATAGACTCTATCCCTTTTCCTAATCCATGTTCTCCTTGTCATCCATTCCACTTACTTAATCATTGTTCCAACCCAAGTGTCCCTAAGTCAACTCCAAGCCTCAATGAAAGTATCCAAGTAACCCAATTCCATCTAGGGCTAAATGCATTGCTTTAAAGTGTCCAATCATCCTCTAGTGTAAGGTGTCCTCCAAGTAAGTAACATGTTCTCACAAGATCTCCTGATGCTCCAGAGAAGGAAGCCACATGAGCATTGAGTTGAGGTCTAGAAAATCAAGAGAAAACCACCTCCACATGTGCATGTCCATTACATACCAACCAAGGGCCCATTCATATGTCATATACCTCATATCACATTGTCCAAATTCCAAGGGTTAAGTGACCAATGCTCCTCTTCTTAGGCTAGTACCTCTCCTTATTGAGTAATCAACTCCGTCAATGTGTGCACCCAGTGGGTTACTTAACAAGCTAATTGGAGAGTAAACCTCCTAAGAAGAGCACCATATTGGTATTTTAACCAAACTAATCCATCCATGCGCCCATGAAGCATTGCCAAGGGTCTAGGAAACATGGTGTT
This sequence comes from Pinus albicaulis, assembly GCA_034641835.2. NCBI lineage: Eukaryota > Viridiplantae > Streptophyta > Pinopsida > Pinales > Pinaceae > Pinus > Pinus albicaulis. The sequence continues at coordinate 603,125,188 of CM076574.1, forward strand.
TTCCTAGTAAGGTGAAACACTTTTGGAAAAACAAAAAAAAAGCTAAAACTTCCTTCTCACGAGAAAAGTGTTTTATAAACACCTATAAAATCCCTCTAGAAGTCCACCAAGTCTATTATTTGCAAATATGTAGTTTCTACACTCTCAGAATTAACCCAAACACCTCCATTGAGGTATCAAACCTCTGCTCCTTAAGACACTTGGAAGACTCATAGATGGAAGAAGCCAATGCAACATGGCTAAAATATCTCGTGGGAGGTATAATTGTCCTCATTAAACATTTGGGTGTTCCTACATGCTTTGGAGCCTCCTACAATGTCTAGGTAGGCCATCTTCGTCTTGTACATGGTAGGATAGTGGCTGAGGGCATATTTACCCTCAACCTCACCACATCTACTTCCAAATTTGACTCATCTTGAGTCTTTAAACCTATCTTTGGAAAAAAAGCATCCTCTTTCTTCTCAATATTTGAAGGAGAATCATGTGAATTGAAAGAGATCACATCCTTATCAAACTTCACATCTCTACTCACCATAGTCTCTGAATTTGCCAAAATATAGATTTTGTATGCTATAGAAGTATTTCCATATATTAAATCTTGTATGTTGTAGAAGTATCACTATATTTGTTAACATAAGATGTTATAGTAGAATCTCAAACCTCTAAATAATGTTGGCCACATTTTAATTTGAAGGAACATAACTTTGGATCATAAGGCACATGCCAACCTCCATCGTCCCTCAAGCCATCATCACAGGGAAAAATCCTATGGAACCAAATCAAGAGCTACTCAAGATATCCTGTATAGATAATCATATCTTCATAGAGGACCAAGATAAGTGGAAAATATCCATTAAAGCATAAGATGAAATCTTCATACAACTCAACTCTTTGATCCTAAAATATCAAACTCAATGGAAAAGGGAAACAAAAAAACAGAGACATCATCAAATGAACATGAGAATCCTCTCATGTACCTCAAAAATTCTAGAAATTGAAGCAAAAACATCATCACAATCGACTCCCTCTATATTATGGAATCTCAGAGTGAGATTAACATTATGGTCAACCTTGTTTATCTGAGAGAATCCAACAACCCTATCTGTAGTACTCATCACTACTTCCAATAGCTACAAGCATGGAATCAATCATCGATTCCACCACCATAGGAGCAAATGCAAAATATCATCAATATCCTAACATCATGCTAGCTATCTATTTAAAATGTAGTGATTAAAGGTCTTCTGGCTTGTGCCTTAGCCAGTGAATACCTCGATTTGTCTCTCTTTGTGGACAAGATGCATGATTTTTTTTCTATCCTTTTTAGTAATAACAAACTTCCACTTTAACCTCCAAAAGGTGAACAATGGAATATCTCTAAGTTGGTTCCAAATCCCTCATAGGGCAGAGAGCACAAGGTATGAGTAATTTCCAAATTTTGCAGTATCCAATGCACTTTTTCCTAGAAGAAAATTGATTGTGATCCTCAATGTCCTGCTAGTAGTCTCTTGTACACAGGCAATCCAAAAAGATGTGTTTCACTTTTCTCTAGTTTACCACAAATATATCAAAGCCCATATGTCAACATGCTCTTAGCCAAATATTTCTTTGATGGCTTTGGATTGTTGATGACCAACCATGCAAAGACCCGTAGCCAAACACTATGAAGCCTGTGAATCCACTTATCTTCGAGATTGAAAAGTTGAGAGCAATAAGAATCAACTGAAACCCAAAACAAATTACAAAAGAACACATAAAAGTGAAAAGGACCCAATAAATGATAAAAATTAACCACTAAATAATCCCCCTAATGGTTGCCACAAATTCCTAGTTATAATATAGAAGTATGGTATAACGAAAAAATGAGAAAGATAGGATTCTTATAGTAGTACTTTGCAGCACTGGGTATTCAACTTTAATGCCCTGTTTGACACTAATCCAAGGTAATTTGATGTCTATGAAGTCTTTAACACACCTTTCAGAATGCTTTCTCATCATCTACGACCTTGCAGGCTTGCTGCCCAGTGAGAGATTCTTATACCCAGTTGCAAGTTATTACATTACAATATATGTGGCACTGGAATCAGACAGCTTTAAAATAACCAAGCATGCAATGTAAATGTATCCAAGTGTTGTTGTATCTGATTTGACCTACTCTTTACCTTGATGAATTGTAGAGACAAGTGGGCATGATTCCTCACTTTGGGCTTGGTTCCTCATAGTGATTGAAGGCATAGGACCCTTCCCATAATATTATGGTTAACAAAATGAAAAAAGAATAACAGTGCAAGTCATTAAGACCTTGTTATGTGTTCTCCCACAATGTTCAAACATTTTCAAACTAATGTAGTTAATATGAACTTGGAAATTAGCATAAATTCCTTAATAGGAAGTGTAAATTGTGCCTAAAATGGCTTGCTATGAAGCACATTAATTCTAGTCAAATTAATCAATCATTATATAGGTGCATCCATGTTACCAGGTATGAAGATATTGGTATAGACGAGTTGTCTCAGAGAATCCTGATCACATCCAAATAGGGAATAGTTGGCTTGACCTATCCCCGAAAACATTTTTTGTTTTAAACCCGTTTGAATCTCACAATAGAGAGCTTGAAAGTGAAAAAGAGTAACAAGATAATGTTTATTAAGGAAAAACACACAATAGAAGCATTCACACTATTAGAATTTCAACTCCCTCGTCTTCATTAGTACTAGATTCAATAAGAGCTTCTTGGGAGTTTTCAGGATTCATTTGATAACTTCTTATTGAAGTTGAATTAGATGGAAGTAGATGGAAGTATTCATTCAAAATTAATCTTGAATTATTACAGCATACCAAATAAAACCTAGAAAATGGTAAGACGTCGAATGTTTTATTGTCTCCAAATCGTGGGTTAGAATCAAGAGCTTCTCTGAAAGGTCCATAATGCACTTTCATATCTTTTTAAAGACATAAGTTCATAACATTCATGGAACTGTGATCTTCATAAGTCTTTATTGAAACATCACATTCTACCATAACTAGGCCTAGTTATTATTTTGGCTAGATACTTATCTAGGTTGAACTTTTTCTTTTGCTTTCTTTATCTTACTTCTAGCATCACCTAAGAGCTGCTTTTTAAATCCCACATTGTATTCACAATGGGTATATATTTTAATCTGAGTGACCTAATTTTATGGCCAGTTGTTAGATTTTAATAAATTTATCTTATCTTATTTTCATAAGCCCAAAGTGCTTCTTCTGAAAATTGAGTCTATCCAAGCCATACATTTAAAATGCTCCTTTCAACAATGGTAACATGTTCCCTAGAAAGAGAGGTAGCTATTATTAAAAAAAAACCAAGGATAAATGTTATTGAACACCTATGAGAAATGAACTATTCTCATCCCTTTTTGTTTAAGCCAAGAAATGACAAGCTACTTATAAAATTTCTAATTTAGGAACAAAGATGGAGGAGATAGATCTGATATGCATTCTACGTGTCTTTGTTTGCGCAGTTTTTACACCAGAGAAAAGGAACTATTGCCCAATAGATCCAGCCTCATGATCTGCCAAATTGTAGATAGAATTCTAAACAAGTCTCCCCTACATCACTAGGCACATAAATTTTCACATAGAATAGAAACAAAGGAATAAATGGAATATGCACTTGGTTTCCCTCACCTGTCGGTGTAGACTATTGACTCAATTCAGCTGCCAAAAATCTTGCTCTTCATCCAGAGATCTCGATGCAGTACTTGTAACTTGTCACCTACATACAATCATAAACAAACAAGGACAATCCTTTGCCCCTAATATACGGAAAATAAGTGTACATAAGACAATAAATTCATAACAATCTATATAAATGTATATGAAAACAGATACAATCACCTTGGAAGCAAAGCATTTCTCTCTAGTTTCTTGATCCTAACTCACACAAATTGGGCTCATCAATGTAACTGGGAAAGGTCCTTGGTGACAATTCTTCACCATGACAGGAAAATATATTATCTCTCCTCCTCTTCCACCCTTGAGAGGATTTGTCTATGCTCTTCCTACATCTAGGAGGATGTATTTTGTCACTTAGAGCTGAGAGGAGTTATGAAAATTCTCTAATAATTGACCCTAAGCCAACTCATGACACCCTCACTCGAGTTGATCATCTTGGGAAAGCCAAAATATAGAACCTTGAGGCATCAATGCTCTATGAACAAAGGCATCATGTGTAGTCTGCAAATTCCATGTCAGGATGTAAACTGACATGGAGTGATGCTACAGAGGATAATAAGGGACAAGGAGCGATGGGTTAGCTACATGAGAAAAAACAAGGGTGAAAGGGAATGAACTTCATCCTGCAATTGTTGTCATCTAAGCTCTAGTCTCTCTCAACACAATGAAGTGGAAAATAGGGTTATAAATCTTCCAGATATCTAATAAATGGATACAATGACAATTTTATCCCAATATGAGGTCACAAGAGATGAATCTTATAGGCACTGATAGGATAAATCTTAACATAGTCATGGATGAGAGATGTGGGGTTAGGTGCTAGGTGTACCACATTAATCTGACATCCAATATTAATTTCTTTACCAGCACTAGCAATAAAACACATGGCATTCTTTGAAGTTTTTGATTGGCATTTTCATATACTATAACTTCTGAGATTTACATCACAGTGAATATGCCTCCCTCTTTTGTTTCTTTCATTGCCAAGAATGTGATAATAAGTCATTTTCATTTCTCTCGGTTGTTACTTTTGGACTAAAGAGATGCATGGCTACAATTATCAGCATAGACACACATATAATATCTAAAATAAATGTAGCAAATTTTGATATTATACTGGATAAGGTATGACTAGGATATGGTAAAATATATACTAGTTCTATTTGGCTTAACAGAGGGAGAGGATGGAATTATTTGGTCTAAAAACGAATACTATGGAATGTATATTGCACAGTTAGAATATAATGTTACTTTTGAGAAGGATCAAGAGTGTGAAAAGAAGTGGTCGTGGAAGTTATTATGGAAACTTAAAGGCCCTTTGAAAACTATGATACTCTTATGTCTAGCACTATCAAATAAATTACTGACTTAGGGAAATTGTAATCAGAGGTTTTGATAAGGGCATGGAAGATGCATACTCTGTCAAGATAGTGACAAAAATATTGATCATCTACTAGTCCACTTCCCTTGTAGTAAAGAACTCTAGAGTGAAGCTCTTAAATTGATAGACACGAAAGAAGAGTGGGTAGGGAATCTTGTGGTTATTTGTTTGGATAGATGGTTAAAGGGTGAAGCTAGGAGTGAGCACAAGGTGTCGTCTTGTACTGTAACATGGGCTCTTTGGTTGTCTATAAATAAAATGATATTTCAAATTATGGAGGGGTGTGGAAACCTAGGAGAATGAAGAGTCCTATAACTTTGAAAAATCCAGAAATGGTTAAAGTAGATGCATATGGATATTATTTCATTTCAAGGGAATCCTGGAATTTTTGGAGTAGGTTGAATGATAATCATAGTTTTATATTCAAGGTTGTTGGATGTGGGGGAGGGGGGACAAATAATAGGGCTGAATTGATTTCTCTCTCGTTATTAAGAATTGTTTTTCTTGGATTCCAGGTCTTGGGGGATTCAAATCTTATCATGGATTGGGAAAATGGAAAAATTAAACTGGAAAACTTAATTCTTCTCCTGATCTTGGAAAGAGTCAAACAAGTGAAAAGTTCATTTTAAAAATTCTCTTTTCAACATGTATACAAAGAGTTGAATGCCATGGATGATGACTCAATGAGTTACCCAAAAAAACTCTTAAGTAACACATGATAATTCTCCTCTTCAGAAGAATAATATTAGCTCCTTACAGTAGAATTCCATCGGTACTGTACAAAAAAATAATATAAATACTCTACAACATCATCACCACCAGGATCTAAAGCAGCATGAAATGATGCAAGCACAAACAAAAAAAACTTAAGATACATCAACAGTAGCATTTTCAACATCAGTTGTTGCAACATCAATAGCAACATCTCAAACAATAGCAGCAACAACTTCAACAACAATAGTTCCAATAGTTAAAACAGCAGAAACAAAAAGAAGTTGCCCAGTTACAGGCACATATTCAGGCACAACAAATGCCACAACTTAAACAAATTAATGAGTTGTTTAATGAATCAATGACAAAACAGTCTGTTATTAAACAAGCATTTATACAACAACATCATCCATTAATTCTTCATTTATTTTATCAACAACAACAACTTAAGACGGTCATCACTTTCTGTTTCTTCACCTCAACTTCTCTAGGTTGCTTCTCCACAAGTCTCTTGGCAATCCTCCCCACATATTGATCAACAAATTTTAGTAGCAACTTCACTTCATGTTCCTAAAGCTGCAACTCCCATGCAAACTGCAACCTCGCCATTTATTGCTCTTTGACCCTCTACTCTCCCGGCTCTGTCACCTCATATAGAAGACACTGAGAAGTAGTCTTTTGCCATTTCTTCAATTTCAAATGCTGGAAGTGATAAGGGATTTCAGCAGACAGCTCCTGGACTAAATCATTCTCGGTCTCTAGCCATTAGTACATATGTAATTTCTACTTCACCACTATTAGCTAATTTTTCTCCTAGACTATCTCAGAATACAGTCAATCAAGATGGACACCAAACTGTTTCATTTATATTCCTGGTGGGAGGAAAGTAGCACAACAGAACCCCCGTTGGAGTGCTTGGTAAAAATTTTATGCAGGTTTCAAGTCATTTTCTTAGATTATATTTGGAAGGGATAGTTATTTTCTTTTTCCACATTATTTTAGAAATTGACCATGAAAGGTCTATTTATGGTTACTTTTTGTTGCTACATTAATAGTAATACTACCTAACCCATGCAATTTTTATGCTCCATGGATATGTTTCATTTTTCTCTTGACATTTCAGTATAGTTTGTGTTTACATCCTTTTTTTCTAACAAAACAAGCATCATGCCTTTTCAAATTTTAATATATCGAAACTTGGAATTTTCCTTGGGTTTCATTTATGATGTAATAGACACCCAGTCAATATTATAAATTCCATGAAGAAACTTATAATAGGTATTTCTATTATATTAATTCATCATGTTTTCTCCTAGATGTTGTAATGATAGTCCTGCGGTTATGTCTAGGGCGCAGCAGTATCCTTTATCAATTTATAATGCATTATTGTCCCACAATGGCAACTATTATTCAATAGAAGAAAATTACATTGAAAACATTGTATAAATGCTCCAATAACATATGGGAACAATAAATGAATGTAACATTATATTGTTGGGGCTATTGGGTGATACATTCAAATGGTCACATTAGCAGTTAAAATTAATTAGTTTATATAGTAATAGCATAAAACCTAGGAGCTTGTTAGAAAACCTTAAGGAGCTTTGACCATTTTATTTATCAGTCTCAAGACTGATTATTACTATTTATTTCTTTTGAAAATATATTGTGGAGTCCATTATAGTGGTTCTTTGTTATATACTTGAGGATGATTTTATGGTTATTGCATTGTTTACATGCACCCCAAAAAAAAGTAATCCAGGAATGGTATTAGGAGTATGTATTGTAACAATAATCTCATTTTAAAAGCCCTCCTAATATATCCTGTTTAGTTTAGAATCTAGAGTATTGGTTATTTACTTTTTAGTTCACTACCTTCCATTTTTTGTGTTGGTGGATTTGGTTTTAAGGAAGGAAGTACCCATGTTGGAGAAAAGCCCTTCATAAGGATATGTCACTACAGTAATACCTTGAATTAGGATTCAAACATTCTAAATATTAGAGACTTCAACAACTACTAGTCACCAACAAAATTTACAGATGAAGTTCCAATCTCCCTTATTATTATACCAGATTAGAAGAATTTCAGTATGTGAAGTTGACTATTCTAAGAATCATGCTATGCTTTTGATTACTTTCATATGTTTAACTGACTCCCAGGTTTCCAACATCACTTTCCTTGAGGCGAATTAGCGTTAGGAAATAGATGAATTGAAAATAGGACTTCATTATTTTTTCATGCTTGGAAGTTGGAAAAATTCTATTTAAGGTTTCCTTAGACACAATAAACAATTTTAATGCCAATTTGAAGATCATGAAAATTGTTGGTTAACTTAATCGTTGAGTTCATGTTGAGATGTATCCATAATGGAATGTTGTTTGGTGTTTTGTTTTGCTTTTTTTTTTAAATTTAAATATAAACTCAATCTCCCCAAAGGCCTTCAAGGCTATTGTGAATGACATAATTTTAGTGGTAATCTTGATAAATAGGATGGCAGGATCTGCCCCAGGTAATGGTTTGAGAGATGCCGTCGGAAAGGATTTGGTTGCTATGACAAAATGTTGTTTGCAATAAATAAATCTAATGTCACAGGATGTTTGTGCTACGATAAAGATAATGAGACACAGTATGAGTTCCATGCCCCTAAGCATTACATCTTCAGGTGGAAGTGTGGCCAATAGTCTCCAACAACATAATAATCTAGAGTCTCCAGAAATGGAGTCTACGACAACCTCTAAAATCAAGAGGCCAAGATTGGAGGTATGTTATGTAGATTCACTTATTTCTTATGTATGAATCATAAACTTGCACAATTTACATGTCAGTTATTTTTTGTTTGAGAGGCAAACTTGCATACTACATATTCTAGTATTATTCAATATTTTCCTGTACCTGTGCTTCTGAACTCATAAATCATGCAAGTTTAGAAATATTATTGATATATCAATCTGCCTCATACATTTCAATATTAGCATTGCTATATTTTGATCTTGTGCGCCTTGTTTCATTCTTATGTGTCCCTTCCATCAATAACAATATTTTATTTCCCTGTCAACTATTAGATTCATTGTGTTCATATATTTTGTGATCCTTGATTTTTTTGTCTGTATTTTCCTTTGAACGTCGGGAGTTGTTAAATATATGAAATATTTTTTTGTTGAATTTCTAAAAAGAATCTATGGGTGTGTTCTTCTAGCTACTTTTCTGCCACCCAATTTATCATCGACCATGTCACCTGATTGCAATATATTGATCATTTGTCCTCATTTTGGCACATTATATTGCATGTTGGTGCTGAAGATAATGTGTGTTTGTATGTTCACTTTGCATCTCTATCACCACCCCGAAGCCCCCACCAAAAATATTATGTCTCTTTCAACAATTTTTTTCTGTCTTTGAGATATAGCTGAACATGAGTTGCGGAACTTGCGAGTCATGTTTGCTAACTGAATTTAACTTGTAAATGAATTGTGAGTCCATGTCATACCCACAAAAATGACTTGGGACTGAGTTAGTCTCTACTTTTTTCCTCACAGAGCAGAGTTAGACTTGGAAGTCCATTTCTTCCCATAGGAGCATGTTACATTGGTTCAAAGACTTTCCTTGCTACAAGTCTAACTTCTAAGATGAGACTAGTTCAAATCTCGATGTTCTTACTCCATCCACTTTAATGTATTAGCTATGAAAGAGTCAATAAAGTAACTTCATCTGCATAATTTTTTATAGCTGGTGGGAGATGCCAAATTAAACATTCTCTTATCTTTTCTCAATTAATTCTAGATAATCGTTGATCTTTCCAATTATTGTTGTTATTATTTAATAGCTACTACATCATGAGCTATGTCTAATCCTGTAGAATTGTTGATCTTCCAATGTTGTCAATACTGAATAGTTATTGCATTACATGCTATGTCTAATCTTGCTTTGTTATAACTTATTGCTATGATGTCTATAGAAAACAAATACATCTATTAAGCCAAGACAATTCATATTATTATAAGATCATCAAACACTTATATTTGGAAATATTGTGAATCAAAATGCATCATTATTTCTCACCTCCAAAACACCAAAAAATCCTCCAATAGAGATGTTCCGATTGGGTTGGGGAAATGATATGACATTGAAACTTCATTTTTCAATGCACCTTTAATTGTTACAGTTATTATCCTATGGCACGTGGTTTTGTTTTGTCACATGTCCGTGTTTTCACAGTAGATTTGGTTGCAATTTGTTTAGATAGATTATAATATATAGACACACGTAGTAGAAACACAAATGCTAATTCTTTTGGCAGCGAAATTTTTATATTATCTACAAGTTCATTTGAATATTTGGGTATCATTTGCAGTTGTTTTAATACCTTGTATTATTTATATAAATACTTCGTACATTGCAAGGTCTAGTCTCCTGGCACCAAAACTAAAAACCCCTTAAATGTTTTTGTGTGGATGCCCCTATATGGTCCCTCTAATCCTGAGTTTCATATACTTCGGCACACCCTAAAGTGAAGCAATAACTTCCCCTATTGCGGAAAACTGTCCTCCTATAAGTGGCGGTGGTGGTCCTCCTGACGATGGTCCCCCCTCATCTCTCGGTTCCTCTCTTGCCTCGACCTCATCCTCCTCAAGCTCACTATCTCTATCTGAAAATACCTCAATGAAATGGGATTTTCCCTTGGTGCACTTGTGCCCAGGTACCCAAGGCTCCTGACATGTTGAACACAAACTCCTCCTCCTAAGGTCCCTCCGTGTGTCATCATCTAACTTACCACATCCACAATATCTTTGTGGTGGCCTCAAATATCTATTCCCCTGTGGGGTTGTGGGTCTCATGGAAACAAAGGCCCGATTATTGGGCACTACATCAATCATGTTCCGGGCCCTAGAGATGGCATCCTAAAGTGATGTGGACTTGTAGACCCTCACCCAACCACACAAGGGTTCAACAAGTTCCTCCACGAACAACATAATCAACTGACTCTCTGAAATATCCATCACCATCACTGCCACTCTCTTAAACTCGGTGATAAATTCCTTTTCATTTTTTCTCTGTTTCAAGTGGGCTAGCTCCCTAAAATTAAACTCTAGGTCCTTCCTCTTGAACCTCTCCAATAGCCTCCAAGTGAACTCTGTGTAAGAGGTGATCTTGATGTGCCACAATGTGATCCCCATGGTACTAGCACTTTTAGAAAACCCCTTCCAAGTGAAGGGTAGAAAATCGTAAGGCATCTTCTTTCCCTCCAATGGCCCTATAATTGATTTCCCAACACCCCAGCTCTAAACTCCCTTGGATGACGCTACCTCAAAATGCCTCACTCTAGTGACTGCGCAGTCATGGAGGAGATGACGTAGTCCCTAAATGTAATGGATGAAAACTTCATGTGGCATGTTCCTCTTTGACTATAGCTTCTCCCAAAATCCTGAAAATGGATAAGGGACACTCTTGTAGCTTCTCCAAACAATCTCCAACAACTCTCCTCCACCAATTAGAGAGATACATCCTCCCTCTACGCAGTAGTACCTCCAGAATACGTCCCAATGTCCCAGAATTGCATGGAATCTATAGATGGTTCTTTCTCCAGTCTCAAAGGTAAAGGAAACCCTTCTTTGGGTGGCACTCAAATTCTATCGAAGAAACGTTGAGCTTCTCTCCTAGGGAAGTTCTTGTGCTGAACAACACAATATTGTCTCAGTTGAACAACTAAGGCAATTCGATTTCTCAAATAGACAAAAGACCCCAATGACTCCTCCATTCCTTCCTTTTATAATTTATGGCCATGAATTCCTTGTGGGTCCCTCCAAAAATTTTATTTTCCTAAGGGAATTCGAATTCCTTCTTCCCCAAGTGCATGTTTCATTTGGCTACCATATTCCACTAACAAACAAATAAATTATTTCTCCTATGTTTTCTACCAAAAATTGCCTTGGGTTAGCCTTAATCAAAATTGTCAAAATTTATTTCCTTAGATATTAGGAAAATATAGTAAGGGACATTACATGCTATTATTTTAAATGTAATTTGAGATTGGAACTTCAGGCTTGAATTTGTTGAAACTACCATCCTAAATTGCAATTTACTTTAATATGCAGGGTAAGTATCGCTACAAAACTGATAAAATCAAATAGTATGAGTTTCACAGTAGCATCAACAATGGGAAATCAAACTATGGATTTCTGGATCAAGTATTGACATTAGTCTATCACATTATTTCATGAACCTTAACTTGTTCTTGTTGAGAATTATGTAGGGAAGTGTTTAATTAAATTCTCTATTTTGATAATTACTTGTGAGCTTACTCTTCTTACTTATGTCTTCTCTTTCGTTAGCTTATTAAGTCTTTCATCGAGTCAATTATCAAAAACATAAGAGACACAAATTTAGGCTATTCAAGCCAGGGCCAAGACCTCTCCCTCTTGGAGAGGAAAACCCACAATAACTTTTATTCTTATAGAATTTTAGTTGAAAATTACCATGACCATGAATCAGACCCTTGACCTATGTATGCCTCCAAGACCTTGTCATTACTTCTTCCTTGACTCCTTAGGCTCATCCTTCTTTTCTGCACCAACTTGCACCTTTCTGCACTAGGGTGAGAGAAATCAATCTCTAACTATCTTATTCCTTCTTTCTACACTAGTTACCTACCAAAACTCAGTCTCTATTCAACAATCCTCTGTTTCCTTACTTTTCCAAGTGACTTCTCCCTTCGTCCTCATTTCAACACCTTATTCCACTTAATGATAACCCTGTACTGAGATCCACAATTATAGTGCAGACTTGACCGATAACCACAGGGATATCTGAACTTATTTCTTCACTTATCTCCATCACACCATAATCCTATATTCACAATTAATTGCAGTCCTGAACCTACGTAGTTATTCCGTAGATCCTCATCTGAATTTCCTGTAATTTAGTCCAAAAATTACAGACAAAAATGAATTTTGTTCTGTTGTTTTCTACACAGTACACTAGGGTATATATAGTTGTCTGAGCCTATAAATAATCTGACTTGACCAATGAAAGGGTGTGACGGTTCATGTGCATTGTTTATAGGCTGACTAGGAGAGGTAGATGAGTTGACTTGTAGAGCATATTGTAGGTTGTCATGAAGAATATTTACATCAAGTATTTCACCCTTCTTGAGCCATATTTTTTATCTAATTTGACAAGGTCTTTGAGGCATACTTCATTGACTTGAATCTTCATATACATGAATATTAATTAATACATTTATGACAAGATTAAAAATCCCTAAAAGACATCAAGAAGAAGTATTTTGACCTATAATAAAAGCATTTCTCACGAAACCCATGAAACAAGCATAACAAAAATACATTTTATTATCTTTGTCTTCTTCATTACATAAATACATAATTGTGTAGTCAATAGGAAAACCAAACCTAGTTACACTTTCCAACAGTTCTGAGATATCACATTATATTTAAAGTCTATCAATGATTAAACATTTGATTGGATATTTCATTATGGAATCTGAAATACCAACTACAGGCTTAAATGTTGCAACACTGTGAATATGTTTTAGCCCTGTTACCCCTCATCTTACATGAGGATTTAACTTGTGATTTTCATCACAACACATGTGTTTTTATTGTCACAAGGATCAAGATTGCAGTATCACATTTCTATAAGTTTTGATGGATAAGGGGTGCATTTGTGTTTTGGCTTTAGAGATGTTGCTATCTTATGGTGCATTTGGTGCTATGATGGTTTCTAGTAAGTGCGGGATGAGATTTTCTAGTGTGATACTGGTGATCTAATTGATGATTAGCATGTGTCTTGTGGTTAAAACTCTTAATGATATCATTCACCCTCATTCTTTGGTATTGTTGGGTATGTTTGTGTTTTTTTGGCTTAAGAGATTAGAGGGAGCTTGTTAACACATTTTATGGTCACCTATATATGGTAAAATTTCATATTTTTATGAATATTTTTATGGTTAATTTTGGTTTTTTATGGGTGTGCCCAATCCAAAAGAATAAAAATTAGCTCACTTGCAATTTGTAACTGATAAAAAAAACATTAGTGTAAAAGGTAGGGACAACAACTAAGCTGTGAAAGATATGGGGAGGGCATCTTTCCCAACCATGTAGGGGATGATAGCTAACCAACAAAATATATATCTCACAATATTTTTGGCAAATGAGTCTTGAATGCATCTCCTGAGCAATAGTTAAATGAAATCTATAAGGGAGAGGCACTTTCCTTGCCTCTTGTATTTGGTAGTTGTTCCAGGTTGAAATAATTCAGTGATATTTTCAAGTCGTGTGCCATAAAATTTGGTTTTTTTTCATCTTCCTTTTTTTCACATGATTTTTGGACATTCTAGTGTACATACAACACTTATAAATTCAATCTAGAGTCATCATTGAAATTGGAATCCTGAGTGACTGTGTCCCATAGAGAGAAATTGATTATTAGATTCCCATATACACAAAATTAACCAATGAGAGGTAATCCATTGTGAAACACTGGTATAAATTTGTAAGTGATGATTGATTTCAATTATCTCCATGCATATAGGTTATTTGTTGCAAAATTGAGCACTGGGCGCAATGAGTTTGGACCTAATCGATTTGCTTCAAGGTAGAATTCTAATCTCAAATATTGTCACTATTTTATTATGCCTCATTAATGTTGATGTATGTTCTCTCTCTTTTTATTGCATGTGAAGTTTGTTTCCATGAAATTGCATGGAGAAAATATATATTTAAGACATATGGTCAAGCATGGCACCTAGAGAAATATTCTTTGATCATGATTGTTTCGCATGGTGGCATTATAAATGATATGTGGATATATTCAAACCTTATCATGACCAGTGTGGAAGCAAAGGTTAACTACCTGTGGTGATGTCTGGAATTGACACATTACAAAAAATTGAGAGAGTAAATGATTTTGGTTGGGTAATTTTTCAACATAAATTTATTTATCATGTATTAGGTGGAAATTCATGCTTGAAGATTAGAAAATTATATTGTCACTCTAATGCAATAATTTTCATGTTTTAAAGATGACAAAGCTATATGAAAGATGTCTCATTGCATGTGCAAACTACCCAAAGTATTGGATCTGATATGTTCAATGTATGGAAACTATTGGAAGCATGGAAGTTTTAAATGACGCTCTTGCATGGGTTGGACCTATTTCACAAGTTTTGGTGAAGGTAAACATCTGTGAGGTTTTATTATACAGTTTGTAGGTGTTCTTGTTTTTAGTGTACACCATTGTATTAAGATTTATACATTTCTTATGTGTTTTTATATTCCTAGTTAATTTTATGTATATGAATCCTCTGGTCTTGGAGAGAGCTATTTGATTTTTTATGTTGTGAAATTTTTTTGTAGAAATTTCTTGTTTGATGCACACTGGGGAGAGGCAAGTGCATAAATTGAAATATAAATACTTAGAAGTAGTGTTGAAGCAGGATGTGGGATTCCTTGACATAGATTATATGACTGAGGATATAGATCATTTCCACAGATACTCCACTCATTCAAGATGAAATCAATGAAAAGGTACTTGTCCATATGACTATCTGTAAGTTTAATGGAATTTTCTTCTAGTAATTAAGTTTGAAACAACTGCATAAAATCAATAAACGTGTGTGCATAAATCCATACCTTGATATCAATGTGTTTGGTCTTCGGGAATCATCCAAAAATATTACAGCCAAAAGGATTGAGAAATATTTATGTTCTAATGTGCCATTTGGACAAGAATGGGTCGGTAAAGATAAAGCTCCTCCTGGTACTTTTTTATTGCGTGAGGATATCAAGGATCAACAGACCTTGGCTCATACAAGTGGAATTCCAAGTGACTTTACTGCAACCAAGGCTAAATTAAATCTTTGTGTAGCTACTCAAGCAACAAATGATCAAGCCTCTACAAAAAATAAAAAAATTGAAGGACAATTTTCTTTGTCAAGTGTGGCAACAGCTGCTAGGTCTACTGGGTTACCTGTGCCTCTATATATGGGTTCACAATAAGGATTCAAATACAGCGAATCGAGATTAGCTTCATCAATTTCTAAATCCAGTGCATTCAATCTGGTAGGTGTGAAATTTACCTTAGATGTATCTCAGTCAAAATTGCTTGATATTGTCTCCTGAAATAACCAACTTATACAATGGGGATCTACCAAACAGGTGGAACATGTGCAACCTGTTTCAAGTGTATTAATATGTGGAAAATTCCTTATGCATATCATAAAAACAAACCCAAGAAAGGTCATCATCCAGTGTTCCTCAATTTATTCAATAACAAGCACCCATGAACATGTCTTTGGATAAACATTCATAGCTAAGATGGATGCATCCTCAAAATCTGTCTTCTCCTGCCATTTCTTAGGGAGTTGTAAACTTGATGGTATAATTGAAAAATGCAGCCACACTGAGTCATTTCATTTACAGGTAGAGATATAAATGGGAGGAAGATGATACATCCCAATCTCAAAAACAACTATGGCAGTCTTTAACTTCAAAACATCCTTCTCAATAGACAACTGATTTTACAAATTTGATTCCACAAGATTTGTATGTAGGGTTTCAATCTCTAAGGTCTCGAGTTAGGCAATGTTCTGGAATGTTGGTTGATTCACAACCTGATTTGACACTCCAGCTTTGATTTATTGAACATGTATGACCATATCCATTGTTTTTCTGGTTATAAGCATGTATCTCCATTTTCAATCTATGTACATTTCCAATGGTTTATACAGACTACAAAGATGGGGTTTCATAAGAAAGGACCTGTTATATTTTAAAATATTTGTACATGTACCAATTTATAGTTCACATAGCCTAGTTCTATTGTTCAGTTTTAACATTATATATACAAATTTCATAGTCTCAACATAAATTCTTTTGATACAACCTTTCTAGTATAATACATGTTCACAAAAATGTTGTTTTTTACTAGTTTCATGGCTTAAATTCCTATTCTTTTTCAAAAAAATTGTAAATTAATTGCATCCCATGGAACATGAAATGATGTATTTGTATTCACTTTTATTTCTCCTATTTTTATGTTGGGTGGTGTGGGAAAATATATGGAAATTTCTTTTCTTCCCACAATGTGTATATAGACTGTGTTGTGAAAACTACAATGGGAGGTAGTTTCTTTCCGAGGAAAAAATGTTTCCAAAATATGAGTTGGATAAGAAGGCCCAAAATTGTGGAATGGTGATTTCTTTTTCTTGTGAATCCCTTAGGACAATATTCAATAATTCAAACTTCTTGGTATCTGAACATGCCCTTTTTTCCTCTTGATGCGTTCAACCAGTCATGAAAGATTTGTAAACACTAGATTGGAATAAAATGCTATATGAAATATTTGTAAACACTAGATTGGAATTAAATGAAATATTAAATATTTGTAAACATTGTGTTGGAATTAAATGCAATAGTGAGTACATGATAAACATGGATGGATATTCAAGGGGTTTATTTCATACAAAGCAAAGAAATTCAGAAAATTAATAGCAGTTTTGGAGATCTTGCGAATGTACAATGTTGGTGGGAAAGGTAATTCATTTTATAACCTACTTTAGTGATAAATTATGACAATGTGAATCTCTTGGGACAATATTTAAGCTGCAGAAATTTGTCTCTTGACAACATGGACACTCATTAATGAGCTGGAAATTGGTGTTGAGGATTGACCCATCTCCCTATTCGTGGCTGAAATGTAGTTTTCTTCTGCTAAACCAACAAACTCATCATCACGACCTATAGTTCAGCTGAATGACTACAACACATTCTGCCACAAACTCAGAATTACGTTTATTAGTAGAAAAAAAATTTTGTGGGATGCTTTCATCGACTTTCTCAATTTCACCAGAGGGAAGGAAAGCATGGATACTTAAACTCAGGGCCTGTTTTCATTGAAATGCATCAATATTATATGTTAGGCATTGCAAGAGGTACAAATCTAAAATAGAATAGTAAACAATGATATCTTCAAAAGTCCACTCATCTATACATTATTCTTTTCTCTCATTGCCTATCAAAATTCTCATAGAATATGAAACTTGCAATGGATTTCGAACAGGAACATGGCTTCATGTGGAAATTAAGCTGCTCACATGTTTCTCCATTTAGGAAGAAAACTTGACATAGGATTAAGTTACTCACACTTTTATCTGTCTAATGGATGAAGACTTGAAAAAGGTTGAGATTTTATTTCTTCATCAAGATCTCGGTCAATATTTGTCACAAGAACAACATTGCACCCCTCCTTATCGCATCCTATTTGATCATCGTCATTTCCATTATCAGCACCTACAGTTTTGTAGGATATAAGTTTATAGGGAAATACCACTTGCTCTTCCTCATGACATCTATAGTTATTCTTCTACTGTCATATTCTTCTTGATCAACAACTCGTTAGGCTCCTTTCTCTCAACATTGTTCTATACTGAATGATCATTTCTCATATCTGAGGGTAAATTGACTACTATATCACCCCTTTCATCTTCAAATTGCATTTTTCTTATGAGACCAGAATTATCTTCCTTAATTACATGTTCTTTACGTCTAATTACATTAATAAATGCATCATCCAATCTAAGAAATATAGGGATTTCTTCCAAACATGTGAATTATGAGCTTATATTTCCGTGCCAAATTTGGTTATATCCACCAAGCTCCATATCCAATCTTATGTTTCTTTCATGGAATTCATTCCACCTTTCTTTTGGGAAATTAGGGACATCGCCGTGATTCCAAACTCTATCACCAACTTGAAAATGAGGAGCAACTTTATCTATGTTATGAAATGCCTTGTTTTTGGCATACTTTTCTTGAAGTATGTCATGGGCCCTATTATGGATATTGGCCAAGTTTTGTACAAATAAAGAAGAATTCCCTTGCTTATTTTGTTGGTGGGATGTGCATTATGGATGGGGTTAAGATAAAATTTCGAATCTCATAAGGGAAATGATGTTGGAATCCATAACCAACTGCAAATGGAGAGTTCCTTGTAGAGACATGTAATGATCCCACTATTTGTTTTGATGGTCGCAAATGCAAAGAGCATGGACCAACGTCATGTTAACTAACTCAACCTTTATATCACATTAATTGATAGCTCGAAATTTTCCACAATTAATTTCAAGAATTGCGTAAATATATGAAGTCATGATTGGAAATGATGGTCAATGATAAACCATAATAGCTCGAAAATTTTCAAAATAAGTATGTTGCGGATTTAGGGGCATCAATTTTCTTGTTGCAAGGAATGAAAATTGCCATCTTTGAAAAATTTCCAACTACTAAAATGATACAATTATTTTGATTAGGCCAAGTGGTAGGAAAATCATTGATGATTTACAGAGAGATTTTACTCGCATGGTTTGCTGGGAACTTGCAAATACTACTACACATCAAGCTTTTAATTAGAAGTGTTTCTTTGGTTGTAAGGTGAACATCTTTGTTTCTAATCTTCCACATGTTTCCTAAAAAAAGGATAAAATAAGTATCGTTGCAAAGAAACAAAATTTACACATCCCAAAATTATCTCCATATGATGAAGAGTGGACCTCTCTTGGAAAAAAGAGGCAATCTAGTCTAGTTAGGACATAATTGATTGAGCATGTACAATAAGCTATTCTAGATTGTGTAGTCTAGGAAGGGAATTTAGTTGACCTCTATGGTTTTTGGATGGATTTCATGAAAACACCAAAATATGGGTCATTTGAACTTTGATATATTCATTGTTGATATGATGCACTTCATACATCTAAAATAGGAAGGACCTTAGTAGGAATTATGATGACTAAATCAACCACTTTATTAGGGCTATTATTACTGACTAAATGAAAATTTGAATTTATGAAGCCATTTTAATTGTTTTTGTTTGTGGATACTACAACGGAAATTCAAGAATTGAAGAGGATGATAATCAACATGGAGGATAGTTTCTTCACCAAGGATGTAGTGTGCCCATTTCTTGAGTGCTCAAACCAATGCCTAGATTTCCTTGGCATAAGTGTTGTAGTTGAGATTTTCTTGGGACAAGTTCTTTGAGTGGTATGTAGTTGGGTGTCCTCCTTGCTTAATAAAAATGGTTATGGCTTATTGAAAAGAGCATGTCTCGATAGGTTCTTGCAATTATAGGACAATAGTGCATCCTTCAACTTTTGAAACACTTGTTTTTATTTAGAATTTCGGTGAAAATTTTTCTGATTGTTGGCTTGTTTCAATGCTCAAGCAATGCAAGATTAATGGTGTATTCATTTCTTATATAAATTCATGCCTCCCAACAAACAATTGTGATTTAAGTTATTGGTGGGAGTAGGTCAAACGTCAATGACATGAATTTGGTAGGATTTGTGTGAGCTTCAGTTTCATCAATCACAAAACCCACATATTAGACAAAGGTTTGTCCAAACAAGAATTTCTTCCTTTTTAGCTTGCAACGTGTGTTGGGGGAGGAGATAAAATACTATTTCAAAACACTACAATTATTTTGGCTAATTCTTGTTAAAATCAAAATTGTCATCCAAGTAGACCACAAAATTTTGGAGGTGTAGGTGAAAGATGTCGGTGATTTGCATGAAAGTGGTGATAGACATCAATTAGGTTGTTATGCATGACCAACCACTCATAGAGGTAAAGTTTTGTCTTGAATGTTCTTTCCTGGATGTCATTAGGTTCTATATAGGCTTGGTGATAGCCTAGAGAAATATCTAGGTTGGTGAAGTACTTGGATCCCTTGAGCCATTCAAGATGGTCATCAATCCAAGAAAGTGGATAATGGTTATTAATGGAGATGTTGTTTAGGGCCCAAAATTATATGCAATTTTTCCATTCTTGTTTCTCCTTTCTATGTACAACTAAAGTGGGATATCCTCATGGTGATGTGCAAAGATGGATCTTACCATCTTCCAAAAGTTAAATAATCTCCCCCTTAATCTTTATTATCTCCAATGTTGAGGTACAATATGTAAGATAATTTGGTGGTAAAGAACCATAGACCAAGTAATTGGAGTGTTGAATGGTCCAAATGAGAGGAAAACCCTTGGGTTTTTCAATGAAAATTATGCATGATTAAATGACATGCTAAACATTGAAGCGAGTTAGCTTCCTTATGCGGTATTTTATTTTTCTACAATGTATAGTTTTGAATTGTTCAGATTGACTTGCTTAACAATAGGTTGATTAGAAAGTACAAGTTTAGTAAATGAAGAAGTATAGTTGATTTTGTACACCTTAAAATGTTTTTCAAGACTTATGTCTTGCGGAATCCATCATACCATGCAAGGTATTACTAACTCATGTTAGAACAACTCAATGGAGTTATCACACTCCATTGTGTCACAAAAGGCTTTGATAGTGAAGGTAATGGAGCACTTTGCGGTGATCATTGTGGTTTTCCCAAATTCTTTGACCCATCTAAGATTTTATGACTTGGGATAAGTAGAGGTTAGTAACTCCAAGGCATTGAAAAACTATTGATTACCAAATTCTTTTGGTTTCCATTATCTAGGATGATGGAGGAAAGTCTATCCTTGACTGAACAAATCTGTGTGAACATGGTCTTTTTGGCACTACCAGTGTAATGTTTGATCATCAATACAAGTTGAGGATTGATAGAAGTGGGGTTGGGTATGTCAATTTCTATATTTTGGAATGGTTTCTATTGCTCAACAAGGAGGGCTTCAGTATTTTTTTTAACCTATATAACTCGAAATTCATTACTGAAATGTAAGCTTCTGTAGTATCCTTCGACAAATAATAACTTTCAGATATGAAAAGTTTACTAGTAGAGAATATTTCCAGTATGTACCATCTCTCAATGCATGGCTTAACCCAGATCATTTCAATCTCAATTTCAATAAATTTAACTTTCCTGTATATACCATCTCTCAGTGCATGGCTTATCCCAGAGCATTGCAATCCCAATTTCAATAAATTTAGCTTGTGAAAGTTAATAGGTTTGATTGTAATGATGAAACTATGAATCATAGAAAATTCAATCCATTTCACATGTTCCAGGGGAATTTCCATTTCATTCGATTGTATTATTGCAAGTGATATGACATTGTTTTATAGGTGCTGTAATTAGTATATTTATGAGTATTCACATAGGTGGTATTTCCAAGTCTAAATCCTAAATCCGAGCTATATAGAAGAAATGTCAATCTTTGTAACAAATTTATGGGCATATATTTAATTTAATATCCCCGTGACTTGATATTGATCATAACTTGAAGGCTGAAGTGCATAGGGACCAAGAAAATTTCTTTTTTTGGAGATATAAAAGGCTAAATTCCATTTCATATGATTATGTTATTGCAAATGATATGACATTGTTTTATAGGTGTTGTAATTAATTCTATTTCCGAGTAATAAAAGGTGAGAAATGTGCCCATTATGCTTACAGAAGAGAAAAATATGATATTTACCTAAAAGCATAATCTTCCAGACCCTTACAGTGAGATTCTCACCCATGATATTGAAAAATTAGTATTGACAAAGGTATGCAACAACAACATAAAGACCATATCCAATGTAGATGAAGACATAATCAATATTAATAAAAAACTTGAGTCATATTTCTCATTATGATGGCAAAGGTTGGTCTAATTAAACAAGAGAAAATTCCATCAGCCCCTACTATAGCATAGGGCCATTCAAGTGTACCTAATTTGAGAATTCTAAAGAAACATGCTTGAGCTGGAGGATCAATCTTGCTTGTATCAGCATTTGAAATCATTTCAAGTCTACCATATACTCTTGTACTATGTTGATAGCTAAGGCTCTTAAACTTCCTGAATTAAGGCTCAAACACTTGGTTGATAATGAATGACTGAGGCATGTGGATTTAGATTTCCTTAGAGTAAGTCTTCCATCAATTTTCATTCCCATTTCTTGGAGTTTAACTAATGTTGACTCATGCATTTCTCCTTCCTTTGGAAAAAAATCCTTCATGATTTCCTAATTCAACAATTTGACCCTGTTGTAAAACAACAATGATGCCTGCATTTTTTATGATGGAGAGATGATGTGCAACAAAAAGAATAATTCTTCCTATCATCAGATGGTCAAGAGCTTCTTGAACGATGCTTTTAGAACATGCATCAAGAGAACTAGTTGCTTCATCTAATAGAAGAATTCTCTTGCTATTGCCACACATTGATTTTGTCCCTCAAATAGCTAAACTGCTTGTTCTCCAACTTGCACAAAATATTTACAAGGAATTTTAAAATACTAGGATGGAATAATCAATTTATAAAAGAATAAATCATGCTTTCTCTCTGAATTTTTTCTTTGAAAATATCCACTACAATGGTTTAAATAGTTCATTTGAAACTAATATCAGAGGGGATGATATCTATATATAATAGCAACAAAATTAGAGTTTAAATTGGATGTGTTGAATAAAATTTTAGTTACAAACAAATGTAAATTCCAACCACTCTAAAAATTTGAAATTAGGTTATGGTTAGAGTATATTAAATCACCATATGAAGTTGATTTATTAGTATGGCATATTTGAAAAGAGTTCAATAGTACCCATACCTTACTTTTGTAGCCACCTGGAAGTAGGGTAATGAAGCTGTGTGAATTTGCAGTTTATTCAACTTCTTCCATGGTGGCATCCTCTTTTCCATATTGTAAATTTTCAAGTATTGATGTAGCAAACAATGCAGGTTCTTGGTTTACCAACCCAATTTTCCTTCATGGAAATTCAATTAAAATACACCACATCGTGTTCAAACTAACTTAACTATTCAAAAAATGAGTATATCGGTTTAAATGGAAAATAATCCAAGCCCATAACTTAAGTGTAGGTGATAATAACACCCAACTTTCACCATGAGAAATTCAGAGAACTAGCCAAAAAATTTGTAGTTGTCAAATAGTTTGATGAAAATCTTGCAAGACGCGAGTATGAGTTAACCAGGTAACATTTAGATATGGGGCATGTTAAAACTACACTGATAATAACACCCAACTTTCACCACGAGAAATTCACAGAAGTGGCCAAAAAATGTGTAGCTATCAAATAATTTGATGAAAATCCTACAAGACACAAGTATGAGTTAAACATGTAACATTTAGATGTGGGGCATGTTAAACCTACACGCATGCATCAAATATGCAAGGGAATTATTTGCAAGATATACAATGATTTTCATTAGAAAGAGAAGTTGTTCAGGATCAAAATGACAATATTTAAATGTATTTTAAACACTCAATCATACATTTTAATGTTTCTTGAGACTCCTTAGATATGCGAAACAATCCCAACCACCATATGTAATTCTCAGATTGGAAAAAAAAATATTTTTTATCGGTTACCTCAATATTAGGATCCATGGCCCCGTTCATTAATGTGATAGAAACTCTTTCATATTTCTCACTATTAATGAGTTTCATCTCATCCAATTTGACAACAAAAATCAATTTTCCATGTGCTTTCTCCACATAAATATCATAAAATTTCACCATAGCTTGTTCTTTGAATTCAGAATCACAATTTCATTCCTAATATTTTTCTTCCCACCCTCCTGTTTTATCTCTTTATTTGCTTATATATGATAAATTTCACCGAGAAGATCAACAATTTTTCTATTACTTCTTGCACAAACTCTTTTTATACGAAAAGGTTGAGGAATGACAACTTTAGTGATTCCAAAATTTATCAATCCTTCTTGTAAGCATTTAAAACATGTTTTATAACCTCATCTACTAATTCCAGTATCATCACAAACACTTTGGACTTTATCTACATTCATGGACTTTGATAGTTGATTTATCACTTGATCAACAAGACATCTTCTAAGGGAATTAAAACGTGGTTATCAAATCATGGATATTATCTCATATTTCTTGAACATGGACTTCAATATATAATACATGTTTTCCCCCTCCAGGATTTCTTCTCTCTTGTTTTGCTTCATGAGAGATTTTATAGCATATACTCTCTTTTTCATAGCACCCCCTATGGATACCAAAGAAGAAATAATTCTAACTTTTTTAATTCTATATCTTCCTCCAAATGGTGTTTTCTTGAGTACTTTCAAATTCCTTGTTAAACTAGCAACCTTAAGTTTAAACTGTTAATCTCTTTACTAAAATATTGTCTCTCTTTGGAAAATCTTCTATTTTCTTCAAATTTCTTTTGTCCCTCTTCACCCAATCTTTT
This sequence comes from Pinus albicaulis, assembly GCA_034641835.2. Taxonomy (NCBI): domain Eukaryota; kingdom Viridiplantae; phylum Streptophyta; class Pinopsida; order Pinales; family Pinaceae; genus Pinus; species Pinus albicaulis. Next base: position 603,150,174 of record CM076574.1, read on the forward strand.
ATTTTCTACAAAGTTGTTGATAAGACTCTAATTTTGTAGAAATATGGTTTGTCGTAAACTCACATTCTGATTATTTGAAACCAAATTCATGTTCTGAATTTGATTAATGTTTTCAACCAACTTGTAGTTTCGGTATTCCACCTCATAGATTGTTTTGAGTAGGTTTTTCACTTTCTCCTCATGATATTTACAAGTTCCCTTTAATTTTTAGTAATATCCTAGCAACCCATTCTTTCCATTACACAAAAACTTGACTAGTCCTGTTACACTTTTAAACTCTGGGTGAGAATTTGTGGTAAGATCTATTGGGAAGAATTCTCCCTTTGCCCATAGGTCAACATTTTTTTCTCCCTCTCTTCTTTTTTTATTGTCATTTTCACTGACACCCCTTATTTTAGGGCTATTTTTCTTGTGTAATGGTGCCATATTTTGATCCACCTCAATTGCAATAGTGTATTTTTTTCTTCCATATGAGGTATCTTTTATATTGTTCATTACCCCAAGATTGGCCCTGCAATTGCAAACATAATGAAAAAATAAATTTAGTACATGATAATTTTATAGAATATGGAAAGTAACAAATTAAATAGAATTAAATAAAAAATATTGCAAATGAGAATAAATCTCCTTAGGTTCAGAATGTAAAAAACACTTTAAAGTATGGAACCCTTGATTTGCAATTATGCAAAGTCACAATAAAAAACCCTCTAAAAACACTACTTTCTTGTAACCTACCCCTTATTAAGTTAGTAATTTTTTTTTTTAATCACATTTAGGTTGCTCATATTGGTTTGAAATCAAACTATTGTTTATTCTTAATGGGATAGGTTTCAAACTTGCAATTTCATGTTACATTTTGGATAGTTGATGTGAATGTTCATTTTGGGCACTTGTGGAATGAAACACTTGGTTTAGCAACACATTGGCACAACCCCTCATTGTTATCTTCTTTGAGATATTGTTCCAACAATTTGTGTTTGATGTACTAATTGTGGTCAGCAAAGATTGTCATAACATAATCATCTCCATCATTTTAACACAATTTCATAGCTAATGGTATCAAATCTCAATGGGGAAACTTGTGTTACACTTGTTATTAATTCAAAACTTCATATTTTATTTCACTCTTATGGAAATATTATTTTTTGATCAATCTCATTACTAATCCATCCTAGCTGAAAATTGCTCCCACGTCTACAAAATCTAGTTAGATAAACCTTGGGATACCCATAGACTAGGATGTTTCTGGTCTAAAATGTGGAGCAAGGCCACGAAGGTGATAGTGGATGGCTTGTGTGTTTTCCACCAACATCAGGGTGAAGTTCACACTTATGGAAAATCTCATAGTATAAGTATTAGCACCATGAATGCAACCAATTTGAACTTGGTAGGGTGGTCCACCTAGAAATAGCTATCTGAACCTTATATTGCAATGTTAAACCTGTTAATGGTGAGGTTTATAATTAAATATTTACTGTAGGTGACTGATCCCTTTTCTGGAGTGACTACCACTAGTTAATGCTAGTTATATTTTAATCCTACCAGATTGTAGGAATTCATAAGGGACTAATATTTCTAGTTCCTTATCATGACCTTAAACTAGATCAATTAATATGGTTTCCAGTTTATATGAAGCTTGATCACAGTTAGCTTACCACAAATTTTTGTCCATGTATTATGGCATCACCATATGAACTTTAGAGGCCATCCTATTAGGCACTGTCATGCATATGATATTCAATGAAAGCTTCTAGACAAGTAATTGCACTCTTGATGCATATATTCATCTATATGAGTTCAGGTAATGGAGTGACAAGACACAACGTATGGTATGTTATTGAAACATACCCTAATTAATACCATTCATCCCACCATAAGGAATTTCATAGTGATCCCACCACTTTGTTAAATAATTTTATAGAAATTTAAGTTTCAGCCTTACAATAGTGATATTTTTCTCTTAAAAACATTTAAATGGCTAGATTTTGGATACAACAGTGAAATCTGAAAATTGTACCTAAAATAGTTCTTTGTTGACGCACTTGTGCACCATGTAAAAGGAATCCTTCAAATTTTCGTGACACCATTCCTTACAAATTCTAAATTCTCCTACCCTTGCGACTAACTCTATGAATTTCTCTCCTTAGGTATGGAATCCCACACTATCCTCCTCTCCGTATCCCCAAGTATTCCTTACTGTACTCCTTTATTGATACTTCTCCTTTCTATTCACTTCTTTCAATTCTTGCTTGTCCTCTCTAGGTCCAATTCCTCCATTTTTCTATTGTCCCCCACTACCTCTCGTTACTTAGGGCTTCATTAATTGAGTTTCCATATCCTTCCATTTGGCCTCCTTGGTTCTCCTCCGCCTGTCATTTTCCCCTTTTCCATGCGTCTTTTAGAATTTCCCAGGTGAAATTTTTCTTTTTCAAATTCATAGAGGTGAAATGAATACTGATAGTTGGTCAGTGATGGGATGGAATAGAAAAATATGGAAAATTTTGAGGGAATAGAAAATGCAGATATGAAAGGTTGAAATTTTGCATTTACTCCAATGTAACTCATGATTGACCTCCAAATTCAACCTAGCCACCAAAACAAGGTCCTCTGTGCAGCATTTGCCATGTAAAAGAGCTAGAAAGAGATATTAATTCCAACTATTATCATGTCGTAAGAATACTGGATTGATTATTGATTTAACTATTGGTTTTTAATGGAATTATTTAACCATGGTGTATTTTCTCTTAATTGTAGCATGTTTTTGGCACAATGTCTGAAGTTGAAGTTCAAGTGTAAGGCATCTAAACATTGATTTTCCTCAGGTGTCCACAAGCTAAATCTTGCCGCGAATATCTTGATAAGCCTCACAAATAGTTACAGAATCAAACTCCCAAACATTGTATATGAAAAATGTAAAAATATATTGATGATAAATTAAAGAAATGATAAAAGTAAAGTTATATAATTATAAAGAAGATTTATTAATGTAATTTTAACAAAATAATTTAATGTTAATAAAATACTATATATATAATAATAATGTTTTTTTTTTTTTTTGAAAAATAGAAAGCATAATTAATTAAAAGATTATATATGAATGAGATAATGAGATAACATTATTAGACTTGGTTAATTTATCATTGATTTTTTATTGTTAATGTTGAGTATTTTTTTAGATAATTTAAAACTTTAAATTTTATATTTGTTTGAAGATGAGAGAATACACTTGTGAAATAAAAAGATTAGTTATTTTAATAATAATAATAATAATTTTTTTTTAATTATTTTTTTTAATTATTATTTCTATTGTTATATATTTATCAATGGTATATACAAATAACCTTCAACTATATCAAACCACATTAATATTTTTGATGTGGTTTTATAAATTATTTGATAAATTTTGATATTTATATAGTATATTAATTACATGTAAATAATATAAATTTTAATTAATAATATGTTATACAATTAAGAATTAAGAAATTTATATTTATAATATATTTTAAGTTATTTAAGTACAAAGGAAAACTGCATTAGTTTTTTAATGATATTGAATTTTTCCTTGAAAATCTTATTCTTATTTATAGTCACAGCAATACAATTTTTTTATTAATGTTATTTTGGTACAATTTTTTAGTTGAATTTAACCATGGTTACATGGATTGTGGTGAAAAAATTGAATTGCAAATTCATAAATATTATTTTATTGGTTTAGCTATTATTTTATTATTTCCTTACGAGGCCCATTTTAGACCTCAAAATTCCCCTAATGGTATCTGCAATTTTGATCAAGGTGGGTCTTCTTAAAAGTAAGCATAATGGGTACTCGTTGGATGTGAACTTTAATTTTGCATCCAATGAATGTCTAAACTTGAAATTTGAGTAAACCTATAAGGAGATAAGTAAAAAATACAATTAAAAAAAGTAGTTTTTCTTCTTTTCTCTCCAAAATATTTACATGTACCTCTTTTTAAATTTAAAGCATTTTGATTGGTTTACATATTATGACATGGGAATTACATGAAAATTTCATGGGCGCTTTTAGGCTGAAATTTCCTCTATGTCGGTAGTGTCGCCTTCCCTACAGCATCAACCCCTTCACGGATGAGGTATTATGTGACATTGCCCTTCTTTATGTTTGTGATGTATTATTAGGACAACCATGCTTGTGGAATTGACATGTTTTGTATGAGTCCCAGCCTCACACCGTTATTATTTCTTTGGGTAATAAGTTGTACAGGATACTGGAGGTAGTACCGCCTGCCGCCATCTCTTTGGTTACTACAAATCAATGCAATAAGCTCATTTCCGAAATTGGAAAATTTGTTTTCCTAATGATCCACCCTCAGGGCAAGAAGAATATTGTGGCCATGACCTACAAAAAGGGCTCCTCTACACGATAAGAACAAATGGATAAGTTCATGGAGGAGTACGGGTACATATTCACCTCAACCATAGAGGTGCCTCTACACTGACAGGTCAAGCACCCCATAGATCTAACCCCAGGTGTGTCGTTGCCCAATGGAACAACCTATCAGCACTCTGTTCTGGAGAATGATGAAATCAAGAGCCATATTCGGGTGCTACTGCAGAAAGGTCACATTCGGCTGAGTTCATCACCCTATGGTAGCCCAATCGTGTTGGTGCAGAAGAAGGATGGGACTTGGAGACTATGTATTGACTATCGGGCGTTGAACAAGATCATTTTTTGGAATAGGTACCCAATCCCATGGATTGATGACCTTCTGGACAACCTCAAGGGGAAAAAATATTTCAGCAAGATTGACTTGAAGTCCGGGTATCACCAGGTACCAATCGAATCCTACAATGTGTGGAAGACTATCTTCAAAGGAAAGGAGGGCCTACTCGAATGGCTAGACATGCCTTTCGAGTTTAAAAATTCTCCTGAAACCTTCATGAAGCTTATGGAAAACATCATGCGGCCTGTTAGAGTCGGTCTTTACATCCCTCCGTCAGAGATCATTTCTCTTATTGCATTTCATTTTTAGGTGTCTCATTCTGCTCATTCATCTGCATTCCGTTAGGGGGCATGCCATTATCTGACGGAAGGGACTCTTCACTCATTTCCCTCATGTTTGTACCTGCTAGGTTGGTCCATATTTATCAAAATTCATCAAAGTTCATTTCACGTCATTTACAGTCATAGATGCTATTTTGGTCAAAAAAGAGTCATTTCACTTTCTAGGTCTAGGCTTCAGTTTTCAGAGATGTTAAATAATACCCGCAGGACACGAGGGAGTTTCCAAAGCAGTTTTCATTTCAAAATTTTCATCATCAATAATACGAGAATGATTCTTCCTCAAAACCATGTTTTGAGGAAGAAATCGTCAAATTTGTTTTGGTTTCGGCTTCAAAGTTTTTTTCAAAATTTTTCAAGTTTTACAACTCTTCAATGGCAGCCCTGTTTCGGCTTTAGCAGCTCCTATCCCTGCAAAAGCACAAACAGAAAGGACATCATCAGCACAAAGAGTCAAAGCGAAATCAAGCAAAACAGAGTTTGCATTCAAATGTCAAAATGCCAAAATTCTACAACTTGGTTTGCCAAATCAAAAAATCAAAGTCATTGAAGCATTAAGATATTTTCAGTGTTTATACAATTCATTTGCAAGCCAAGAGACAAGCGTGAAAGCCAAAGAAAAATGTGGAAAGACGAAGTCAGTTGTTTGGAAGGCAAACTGTGTGTGAAATCTAGGTGCGGCGCGTTGGGCAATAGCACGACGCACATAGGCTGCGCGACGCATTGGGCGTTTTCACACCGTGTATTTTTCCTCTGGTGCGGAGCACTCATCTGTCGCGGCGCACTGTGTTTGTACGCGGCACACATATCCGACACACAAAAAAAATTTCCTTTGTTCCATAAATCCAAAACAACTCGATCTCCTCAGCTCCCTGGAAAGAAATCGGCACAAAATTTGTGTGTTGCTATAGCAAGGACAGGGGATGTTGAAGCATGCCCCTATGGAGAAAATTGTTGTTATAGTCATGACTTGGATGGTTTTGTGGCACAGAAATCACCAGATCTATCTGGAAAGTGCCTTTTTTTTGTATAAACCAGAGCCATGTCATTATGGTATAGCATGTCGATTTGCTGGAACGCATATTGAGCGCAATTCCATGCAAAAAGAGGTTTTTTAACGATACCGCATATGAGATGAATGGCCTTAACAAATATTGGCAAAAGCTTATCTATAAAAGGCAGTAAAATTTACAAAGGCAGATGATCAACTTAAAAACTTGGGGATTCTGGGAAAAGGAAAACCAAAGTTGGAAAAGATAGCTCAACAACAACATGGTGTTGATAATACGGGTACCAAAGATGACTTACAGGTTTTCCCAAAGGAAGAGAGAATGGATACAGAATCTCGTGCTTTATCGAATGAAAATAACTCTCTGGTTTTTTCTGTTGAAGATGAGGACACTGAACAAAATAATGGTTTTCCGCCACCAAAAAAAGTCAAGGATAGCAGATGACGATGATGATGAAGTTTTGAATGTTGTTTTTGTTGTGCCAATAACTAATGGAGCTGACTATCAGCATAAAACAAATTTTATGGAGGAAGAAACTTAAATCTGAAACTGAAACCCTTTTGGCCAAGGATGACCTGCATATATCTGAAGTTTATAGAGATGCCAAAATAAATTTGCGAAAAAGAAGATTATAGATTTCAGAGGGAAGATGTATCTTGCACCTCTTACAACTGTAGGGAATCTTCCTTTTCGAAGATTTTGTAAGCTTTTGGGTGCAGATATCACTTGTGGTAAAATGGCCATGTGGGTGAATCTTTTACAGGGACAAGCTTTCAAATGGGCATTGTTAATATGGCATTCCAGTGAAGATTTGTTTGGTGTAGAAATTTGTGATGCATATCCAGACATGGTTGCACGTGTAGTGGAGCTAATTGAGCAGGATTGTACTGTTGATTTTATTGATATCAATATGGGCTGCCCTATAGACATTGTGGTTAACAAAGGGGTTGGTTCTTCTCTTCTTACAAAACCTGCAAGGCTGAAAAACACAATTAAAGCTGCCGCTGGAACCATGGAAAAGCCTTTGACAGTTAAGGTGCGAACAGGCTATTTTAAAGGGAGGAATTGTGTGCACTCACTGATTCCAGATATCAGTAAATCAGGAGCAGCAGCTATAACGATACATGGGCGAACTCGACAGCAACGTTACATCAAGCTTGCAGATTGGGATTATATCTACCAGTGTGCTAGACAAGCCCCTGATGATCTGCAGGTTGTGGGAAATGGAGATATTTTGGCATATACAAACTGGAATGAGCATCTGAAGAATGGTTCAAATCTTTCAACATGCATGGTTGCTCGAGGAGCCTTAATCAAGCCATGGATATTTACTGAAATCAAGGAACAAAGGCATTGGGACATCAGCTCTGGGGAAAGATTGATATTTTAAAAATATTTTGTACGTTTTGGGCTTCAACATTGGGGCTCTGATAAAAAGGTGGTGGAATCTGCATTTCTAAAGCTCTTAACTACTAGACCATCCGCTCAAATCATCAAACAAGAAAGGAGTTTTTCCAAGGTGTAAAACATGGCATGGGAAATAGCATTTTTTGTTGTAAAAGTAAAACTGATTTCTTCAATTGAAAGCACGAACAAAATTACAGCTGGGATCGTTCATTGACCATACATCTTTCCCTTTATTAAAGGTGAAATTTTAGTTTAAAAGCTATTTTTATTAAAAATTGGTTTTTATTCAAACAGCAGATGGAAAGCGTAAAGTCAAAGACCGAAGCTTAAAATAAAACGTAGATATCTACCATGGCAGAGGAAAAAGGATTTGATTACCTATTTTTGACTTCAGTTATAATTCAAAGGGTCTGCAGCTACAGTTTCGGCCTCTCCATTGGTCATCAGAGAAATTCAAGTGGAGTGTTGTTCTGTCTTCAGAACAGATGATTGGCTCTTCAACTTTTGTTTGTTAATGATGATTAAACAATCCCTTATTTTTGGTCGATCTGTTTTCTCATAGTTGAGTTTACTTATTTTATTGAAAAACATTTGTAAAGGGTCGGAGTTCTGGGGAAAGTGTGGAAGAAAAACTCAATGCTTCACTGTACAGTTTTGAACAGAGAATTAATGAAAGGATGCAGCTCTGATCTATGAGATTCATGTGGTGTGGCTTTAGCATATGTATTTTCTTTCTGTTTCATATGTATCTCGTTATGTTTTACTGTTCATTCATAATCATTGCTAGTTGAATGCTTTTAAGTAAGAAAGGTAGAATCCAGTTATTGCTCTGCCTTGGGAAAGCGTTCATGTTTCTGTATGTTTTCTTCTGTTGAAAAGGATTCATTATATATGCCCTTTTCAACCTCTCAACAGTCTTTCCACTCCATATTATTTCGAATTTGATTGCTAAACTTCCTGCCTATCTTGCCTCATGAAACACTCTGTGTCTTTGATTTAATTTCTCAGCTCATGCTGTTATTTGTCCCATACATCCCTGAAACCAAGTCATTCATCAAAATACCTCTTTCCTATTTATTTACTAGCCTAAAATCAATATTCATTATAGGTCATCTCAGGCCCTGTTGGACATCTTTTGCGAGATAGACCCGGAGAGAGCCCTCTCCTGTCCTCGTAGGGCTAGCTACGAGGCTGAGCGTGGTTTTTTGTTGTCCTTTTTCCGCCTTATTTCAGCCTAAGGTAGATTTGGGAACTAACATAGTGGCGACCATACTGGGGAAGAACTAGTTTGTTGGTTAGTGTTGTTTGATTTATAGCTACAGACGGAGCCTGAAGTCACGCCAGGTAGCCTTCGAACTGATCTTGCTCTGCGAGTGCATAGTAGATAAACGCTACTTCATTCAATCTCTGGTTTAGCTTGTAATCGTAACACTTAACTTATAAATTTCCCCAGTACATGTAATCAATTTTATATCTGATAGTTGATGGTGGACAACGATCAGACATCAGAAGGCTGAAATCATTCACCTGGCGACTTCATTCACTGAAAAATCCAGAAATCAATGCTTCATGGTGACTCCACTGTAGGAATATCAGTAGCTTTAAGATTTTCAAGATGGAACAGGTTGGATACTTGGGAAAATTTTGGCACCTCATTGTACATTCATTTCAGTTTTTGGCAAAGGAAAGACCAGAGTTTTGCAGCACTTGTTGGGATCCTTGTGGCTTCTGAGTTTTGATGATGTTCCTCTTATATTATTGTAAGTTTCATTAATGTTATATGTATGCCATTCCCTTTCTCTTTTCTTCTGAATTAAACAAATGAGTAACTGAGGTAGAATTCATTGATTTGCTGGTGCTCTGTCTTAGACTTTTGTTTAGTTTTATATGTTTTTCGTTAGTTTGAAGAGGATCCTTGCACTCTCTTGCCCTCTTCGGCTCCTCAGCAGTCTTTTCAATCCATTCATTTGATCTCAGACATCAAAGCCGCTGCCTACCTTGCCCCAACTTGAACTCTGCAAGAATTTGGCCTCATCCCCAAGCCCGAAATTGTCTTTCCCCTTTTTCCAACAAAACCCCAAAAAATCAAAATCAAATCCTCTTATTTGTTTATCTAGCCTAAAATCAGTTGTTGTTTTAGTCATCTCAAGCCCCTTTGAATATTTTTATTGAGATTTACCCGGAGATAGCCCTCTCCTGTCCTCATAGGGCTAGCTACGAGGTTGAGCGTGGTTTGGTGTTGTCCTTTTTCTACCTTACTTCAGCCTAAGGTAGATTTGGGAACTAACATAGTGGCGACCATACGGGTTGCAAGAAGATACGCTCCCATGAGCCGAGATCACATCCCAGGTTTTCCAAATAAAATGCCCAAGGTGGATTGGCTTCAGAATTTGCCTATGTTCAGAAATGTGGAAGGTAATGACGCTGCTCTTCATCTGGTGAAATTTCACATTCATATGCATAAATTAAAGATCGATTTTCCTGAAGACTGTTTGATGAAAATGTTTATGGCTACTCTGGAAGATGAAGCCCGATCTTGGTATGAAATTTTTCCACCTGCTTCTATTTATTGTCTAAAGGATTTTCATACAATATTCTTTGAAAAGTATAAAGAATCTTGTCCATCCTTAATATTAGTGCAGAATTTTTGTTAACACGTTAGTAGTTTCATTGAAGATATTGAGAATTGTTATGGAGATAATGAATTGATGGACGAAGAAATCATGGAATCATTGTATGAAAGTTCGTTTCAGCAGCACACAGAAATCTTAGAGGATACTTGTCAAGATCAGCAGGTTGAAGTTTTCCATATGGTTGAAGATGATGAAAGAAGTTTTATTTCAGATCTGGTCGAAATAAAGGATGATACGCAGGAAAATGATGTTCCAATCTCAGATAGTGATGAAGATAAATCAGATCGAGAGATAAATTGTGATGAGGAAAAACATGTTGTTACGGATCTCATAAAAGAGAGTTGTATTGTTGAGGCTGCCTCAAATGAAGAAAACAGAGTTACAGACCTAAATGCTCTCATCCCACCAGAACTATATCTTCACGAGGAGGTAGTTCATTCCCTCTATGAAAAACAAGACGAGATCTTCGCTCAAGTAAGTGAAAAAGTTTCCTTGGATGAATCATTGGTAGATGATAGAAATGTCATATTTGAGTATCAAGAATCATCTGAAGTTTCTTTTCTTATGATTGATGAATGTAATGAGAAACATGATAATCTGGCTGTCATATTATATGAAGATGACCTACAATATATTCAGACTACAGAAGATCAGAACATTCAGGGCTGCCTTTCAGATTCTTCTTCATATGTCTCATGTTTTGAAATGTTTTTCCAAGAGGAGATCTACTCATCTACTTGTTCAGAATTTTTTGAGGACCAGGAACATACTTTTACTGAAGTACATTATGAAGGAGGATCAGAATCAAAAGAAAAAGACACCTTGTTTCTTCAGCAGGAGGTAAATCTTCATGTTTTTCAAGATCCACTGGCAAATCTGTTGCAGTCAGCAGTGAAGGTGATTATTGCAGTATTCAGTAATGAAGGAGATCATGGTCAATTATGTTTTGGGATGCCCAGTTACCAGTATCTATTGTTGACCAGAAGATCTGATCAGGAGAATCAATCAAGGAGGCATATGCTTGATTGGTTACATTGGAAAGCACACTACACATGATTATACATATTCCATCAGCAAGCAGTTGGTTGTCATCATGATTTGAAATCTTGATGGACTGCTGCCCTTCAATAATCTTTGTAAGTTATTGTTTTAGTTAAGTCAGTCATGAGTCATTTGTGAGTCAGTTTTCAGTCTTGTTATTAAGCTAGTTTGTGTCGGTTTTCAGTCATGCATTTTAGCTTGAGTGGTGACTCCATTGCCCAATGGATGAAGGCACTGTCTTCTCTCCCAAAGATCTGCAGTTCTTGGCATCTCCCAGGAGCTACCATCCCCATTGGAGCCAATGTTAGAGTCGATCTTTGCATCCCTCCGTCAGAGATCATTTCTCTTATTGCATTTCATTTTTAGGTGTCTCATTCTGCTCATTCATCTGCATTCCGTTAGGGGGCATGCCATTATCTGACGGAAGGGTCTATTCACTCATTTCCCTCATGTTTGTACCTGCCGGGTTGCTCCATATTTATCAAAATTCATCAAAGTTCATTTCACGTCATTTACTGTCATAGATGTTATTTTGGTCAAAAAAGAGTCATTTCACTTTCTAGGTCTAGGCTTCGGTTTTCAGAAATGTTAAATAATGCCCACATGCCATGAGGGATTTTGCAAAGCAGTTTTCATTTCAAAATTTTCATCATCAATAATACGAGAATGATTCTTCCTCAAAACCATGTTTTGAGGAAGAAATCGTCAAATTTGTTTTGGTTTCGTCTTCAAAGTTTTTTTCAAAATTTTTCAAGTTTTACAGCTCTTCAATGGCAGCCCTGTTTCGGCTTTAGCAGCTCCTATCCCTGCAAAAGCACAAACAGAAAGGACATCATCAGCACAAAGAGTTAAAGCGAAATCAAGCAAAATAGAGTTTGCATTCAAATGTCAAAATGCCAAAATTCTACAACTTGGTTTTCCAAATCACAAAATCAAAGTCATTGAAGCATTAAGATATTTTCAGTGTTTATACAATTCGTTTGCAAGCCAAGATACAAGCGTGAAATCCAAAGAAAAATGTGGAAAGACGAAGTCAGTTGTTTGGAAGGCAAACTGTGTGTGAAATCTAGGCGCGGCGCATTGGGCAATAGTGCGATGCACATAGGTTGCGCGACGCATTGGGCGTTTTCACACCGTGTATTTTTCCTCTGGCGCAGCGCATTCAGTTATCGCGGTGCACTGGGTTTGTACGCGGCACACATAGTCGACACACCAAAAAAATTTCCTTTGTTCCATAAATCCAAAACAACTCGATCTCCTCAGCTCCCTGGAAAGAAATCGGCACAAAATTTGTGTGTTGTTGTAGCAAGGACAGGGGATGTTGAAGCATGCCCCTATGGAGAAAATTTCCGTTATAGTCATGACTTGGATGGTTTTGTGGCACAGAAATCACCAGATCTGCCTGGAAAGTTCCTTTTTTTTTGTATAAACCAGAGCCATGTCATTATGGTATAGCATGTCGATTTTCTGGAACGCATATTGAGCGCGATTCCATGCAAAAAGAGGTTTTTTAACGATACCGCATATGAGATGAATGGCCTTAACAAAGATTGGAAAAAGCTTATCTAGAAAAGGCAGTAAAATTTACAAAGGCAGATGATCAACTTAAAAACTTGGGGATTCTGGGAAAAGGAAAACCAAAGTTGGAAAAGATAGCTCAACAACAACATGGTGCTGATAATACGGGTACCAAAGATGACTTACAGGTTTTCCCAAAGGAAGAGAGAATGGATACAGAATCTCATGATTTATCGAATGAAAATAACTCTCTGGTTTTTTCTGTTGAAGATGAGGACACTGAACAAAATAATGGTTTTCCGCCACCAAAAAAAGTCAAGGATAGCACATGACGATGATGATGAAGTTTTGAATGTTGTTTGTGCTGTGCCAATAACTAATGGAGCTGACTGTCAGCATAAAAAAAATTGTATGGAGGAAGAAACTTAAATCTGAACCTGAAACCCTTTTGGCCAAGGATGACCTGCATATATCTGAAGTTGATAGAGATGCCAAAATAAATTTGCGAAAAAGAAGATTATAGATTTCAGAGGGAATATGTATCTTGCACCTCTTACAACTGTAGGGAATCTTCCTTTTCGAAGATTGTGTAAGCTTTTGGGTGGAGATATCACTTGTGGTAAAATGGCCATGTGTGTGAATCTTTTACAAGGACAAGCTTCCGAATGGGCATTGTTAAGACGACATTCCAGTGAAGATTTGTTTGGTGTACAAATTTGTGTTGCATATCCAGACATGGTTGCACGTGCAGTGGAGCTAATTGAGCAGGAGTGTACTGTTGATTTTATTGATATCAATATGGGCTTCCCTATAGACATTGTGGTTAACAAAGGGGTTGGTTCTTCTCTTCTTACAAAACCTGCAAGGCTGCAAAACACAATTAAAGTTGCCACTGGAACCATGGAAAATCCTTTGACAGTTAAGGTGCGAACAGGCTATTTTGAAGGGAGGAATTGTGTGCACTCACTGATTCCAGATATCAGTAAATCAGGAGCAGCAGCTATAATGATACATGGGCGAACTCGACAGCAACGTTACAGCATGCTTGCAGATTGGGATTATATCTACCAGTGTGCTAGACAAGCCCCTGATGATCTGTAGGTTGTGGGAAATGGAGATATTTTGGCATATACAGACTGGAATGAGCATCTGAAGAATGGTTCAAATATTTCAACATGCATGGTTGCTCGAGGAGCCTTAATCAAGCCATGGATATTTACTGAAATCAAGGAACAAAGGCATTGGGACATCAGCTCTGGGGAAAGATTGATATTTTTAAAAGATTTTGTAAGTTTTGGGCTTCAACATTGGGGCTCTGATAAAAAGGTGGTGGAATCTGCATTTCTAAAGCTCTTAACTACTAGACCATCCGCTCAAATCATCAAACAAGAAAGGAGTTTTGCCAAGGTGTAAAGCATGGCATGGGAAATAGCATTTTTTGTTGTAAAAGTAAAACTGATTTCTTCAATTGAAAGCATGAACAAAATTGCAGATGGGATCGTTCATTGACCATACATCTTTCCCTTTATTAAAGGTGAAATTTTAGTTTAAAAGCTATTTTTATTAAAAATTGGTTTTTATTCAAACGGCAGATGGAAAGCGTAAAGTCAAAGACTGAAGCTTAAAATAAAACGTAGATATCTACCATGGTAGAGGAAAAAGGATTTGATTACCTATTTTTTACTTCAATTATAATTCAAAGGGTCTACAGCTACAGTTTCGGCCTCTCCATTGGTCATCAGAGAAATTCAAGTGGAGTGTTGTTTTGTCTTCAGAACAGATGATTGGCTCTTCAACTTTTGTTTGTTAATGATGATTAAACAATCCCTTATTTTTGGTCGATCTGTTTTCTCATAGTTGAGTTTATTTATTGTATTGAAAAACATTTGTAAAGGGTCAGAGTTCTAGGAAAAGTGTGGAAGAAAAACTCAGTGCTTCACTGTATAGTTTTGAACAAAGAATTAATGAAAGGATGCAGCTCTGATCTATGAGATTCATGTGGTGTGGGTTTAGCATATGTATTTTCTTTCTGTTTCATATGTATCTTGTTATGTTTTACTGTTCATTCATAATCATTTCTAGTTGAATGCTTTTAAGTAAGAAAGGTAGAATCTAGTTATTGCTCTGCCTTGGGAAAGCATTCATGTTTCTGTATGTTTTCTTCTGTTGAAAAGGATTCATTATATATGCCCTTTTCAACCTCTCAACAGTCTTTCCACTCCATATTATTTTGAATTTGATTTCTAAACTTCCTGCCTATATTGCCTCATGAAACACTCTGTGTCTTTGATTTAATTTCTCAGCTCATGCTGTTATTTTTCCCATACATCCCTGAAACCCAGTCATTCATCAAAATACCTCTTTCCTATTTATTTACTAGCCTAAAATCAATATTCATTATAGGTCATCTCAGACCCTGTTGGACATATTTTTCCAAGATAGACCCGGAGAGAGCCCTCTCCTGTCCTCGTAGGGCTAGCTATGAGGCTGAGCGTGGTTTGGTGTTGTCCTTTTTCCGCCTTATTTCAGCCTAAGGTAGATTTGGGAACTAACATGGCCATTCACCAACACAATTTTAGTAGTGTACTTGGATGACATCCTTATCTTTAGCCAGACTTGGGAAGAGCACCTCCACCACATCCGACAGGTCCTCCAAACACTACGGCAACAAAAGTTGTGTGCCAATTTGGAGAAGTGCACTTTTGGAATGACCCATGTTCAATATATAGGATACATTATTGATGAGAGGGGGATTCATGTGGATCTAGCCAAGATCCAATTCATTCGAGATTGGCCATCCCCAACCACTCTAATAGAGCTCTGCAGCTTTCAAGGTCTTGCTAATTTCTACCCCAAGTTCATGTCGAGATTCTCTCATATCTCTTGGCCCTTGAGTCAAGTCACCAAGGGAGGAGCGAAAGAAAAAATATTTTGGTCTGAATCTCAACATAATACACTCGTAGATTTGAAACATCGCATCTACTCTACCCCAATGCTCACATTAACAGACTTACAACAACCATTTTAGATCGAGACATATGCCTTTGACTATGATATTGGGGTGTTTCTTACTCAACAAGGGCACCCAGTGACCACTACAAGGACAAGACCCTCTAACAGATTTTTTTGAGGAACCCCTTATAAAAATAGCCCAGACATCCATTTATAGCAGAGGTTACTAGAGGAGGTTAGCAAGTGGACGTTTTTTCGGATGTTTTTTCTCCAGTGCATTTATCATCCTAAACTGCACTAGTGTGTTCCAATAGAGAAAGCACCGGTGAGCATAAAATATTCGCACACCGGGACACCATGCGCTCGGTCCAAACTGCTCAATTTGTCTCATTACTGTAGTGCACCAGTGCTCTACAAATATTCTGCATCAGTGTGTCCTAAAACCCCATGCCAAAACTGAAACAACCAGGTGCATTTTTAAGAAACCGCCTGGTGCCCCTATAAAACTTGTGAACCGGAACAAGGCTAAAAAATAAAAATTACGGCCAAAAATCCGCATTTTTCACTTTTCAGTTCTCTAGAGCTCTCAACCACTAGTGCAAATTTACCTTGTGTGAGGCATCCTGCCATCGGTGCTCCCATTGCACACACTGTTGTCATCCATTGCCCACCATCTCCATTTCGAATTCTGAAAAATGGTGGGAAAATTTAGTTTTGCAAATTCTAAAGCCAATATGCCTCCTCGACGGTCAAATGTATAGGTATTTTACTTTTTTTTCCATAATAAAACCTTTTAGTGGATTAGTTTTCTAAAATAACTTAAAATTCACCTTATTTATAATAAAAAAATCTCGCGTAGTGTGCTCGAGTTGTTCAGCTCACACCAGTTTGTGGTGCTGCCTGTAAATTTATAAGTCGCACCGTGACTGGTGCTAATGGTATCCGCACTGATTTTGGGGCGGTACTGAAATGGCGCACCCTGATTTTTTTAAAATTAAAAAAATTGCGGCGTGGTTGGTTACCCGGTCGCACCGTTGGCCATGTCAAATTGCGTGAATGTGGTGCGTTGACGCAAATATCTGCCCGGGGGTGGGTAATTTTGTCAGTGCACCACCCTTCGGGACTAGACATAGTCACTAATGTGGTCATGTAAAAAACTGCACCATTGACTATGTACCAGTGTTAGGAGGGCAGTGTGCTTCCTAAACTATATGCCCCACAGCATATAGTTTGGTCAACGCACCGCCCTCCCAGCACTAGTATATACTCAATGGTGCGGTCTATTATACCACCGCATTGTTGACCTTGTAACAATTCCAGGAGGGTGGTGCACTGAAAATTTTCAGGTGCACCGCTTCCGGTGCATGATAAAAAAATACGCACTAGCCTCTGGTGCGTGACAAAAAAATACGCATTGTTACCGGTGCATGCCTGTTTTTTGTGGCGCACCGACTATATATATATATATTCCTAAATATGTGTCTCATTTAATTAAAAAAAAATATTTAATATGTCATTCATTTAGAAACGTCAAAGGAGAGAAGAAAGGGAATAACAACAACAACATGCGGACCAGTATAACATGGTTTGCTTGTGGGAGGCACGAGAGAGGGAGAGAGATACGTACCCTCACCCTATTACAGCAACCACCTAGGGGATCCTAAGGGAGATAGGCCTCCTCAATTTCTATGAGGAGCCTACATCCCTAAAGGGCCATGGTGGGGTTTTGCGATAGCTTATCCACAGGTGGAATGTCCACCTACATGCTTTTTGGGTTGGTCCTAACCAGTGGTGCATGCCCAGTGAGGAGGACATCTATTTCCTCATTGGCCTATCAAGGAGGGGTGGATTTTCCATCATTCCGAGTGGTCCCCATTGGATATGAAGCAGGGATTTAGTTGGTGTACTCCCAGAGATACATTAGCACGGATATACTGTCTCCTGCAGATTTTCAGGTCTCCAGAGGTCAGTTACGTATTGCTTCATTTGTTGGACAGGAGGTGAGGTGCCTCTCTCTACTGATTCCGACCATTTCACACCATACCAATGACGAGCAATGTTATTATAGGTCAATTTGGGCATCATTCCCAATGACCTGGTCAAACTGGACATCATCCCTAGGACCAATGAAATAAGGTCTATCATCCCCTATCATTTAAGTTGCTACATGCCCTAAAACAAGAACAAATCATCCATGACTTTCATTGCAAGGTTTCCAAGGGTTGAAGTATATGTTATATCAATTATGATCTCACAAATGCAGCCTATCAAGGTACTAACTCCTTTGCTTATGCAGCTTCCTCCATTCAAGGGTGCTCTGCAAAGCACTTCCCGACATTCAAGAGTGCGTTGATCAAATTGAAGTGAAATTCTCATTGTTCTGGAATCTCCACATGGCCAATGCCTTCTAGAAGAGTCCATATGTGTCAAACTTCGAATCCATGTGTTCATCTAACACCTATGAGCTTGGGAACATGTCTTTCCTATTATTATAAAGTCATTGATTAAGAAACTACCTTCAATTTCCCTATAAATTGAGCACAGATCCTAGTGCTAGGGAAGGAAGAAATTTGTTAAAGAAATGTTGTTGGATTCTCAATTGAATGTGTGATAATAGTGATATGCTGCTGGTGAGATTTTTATTGTGATGAGGCTGGGACGATGCTGGAGTCGGTGACATCAAATCGGTCATTGGTTGTAACCTCCCCCTTCTACTCATTAATAAATATTATGGTTCATTTTCCCATATATGTATCTGTTTATGTTTCTACTTTTCATATGATGGATTCTTAACTGATATATATGTTTCATGTTTAATCGATTTAACTCATTAAGATAAACATACATCTGTAGATTGCAATCTCTTTGTTTTTTAGTGTTTATACTTGTAGGAACTAGTCTGGCGATCTAAGTTGGATTGGAAGCTATAGCAAGGGTGACAGAAGAAGAATAGGAAGCGTTTGGATCACAAGTAGGTTCCTCTATATTTTTTTTTGTTTATTTACTCTTAGAGAAAGTGTCTACAAAGTTTTTGATATGTTGTTCTAAATGCATAGCACCACATTTAGGGAATGTGTTTTATCCGTAATTCATAATTTCGCATAACAAATTGCCGACTCCACTGGGGAGTTTCCTTATCATTCCTAGTTTTTTTTCCTCTACTTATCCAACCAGTAGCATATACTGTCAATTATTAGACCTTTGAAACAAATAATTGCATTAGAAGTGTGTTCTGTAGCTTCAATTTTGAATCTCTTCTTCACCCAATGCAATGTTGGTCAAGACACAGTGCTTTGCATAGCACTGTCTCCCACTCAGAGGTGCTTTGCAACACATGGTCTCCCCTTAGACACTATGTTTCCCCCTTATCCAACCAAATTCCCTTTGAATTTTTCATTGCCATCATACTCACTCTTTTGTCTGTTTTGTTTTCAATTGTCTGATACCTCATAGAGACCAGTGAATTTTCCTGATTCTTCCTCCTTTGAAAGGTAAGTTTGTTCAATGTCTCTTTAAGTGTTTTTCTTTATCATTGACAAATAAAATTCAAAGTATTTTATTTATGCATTAGATCCATTTGTTTTTGTAAAGGAAATTTTCGTTAAATTCTTCATTTCCTGTAGGAAAAATTGTAGTTCCATTCTTCGTTTTTCCTAAAAGAGAAATTATTGTTCAATTCATCGTTTCTCAAAGAAAAAAGCATTTTTTTTTGTTGATTTGATGCATGTAATTTCCTTTTTGCATTCACCTTAAGGGGACTGAAAAGAAAAACCTACATTTGCATATAGTGAATTGTGTGTGTTGCATAGGAAAAAGTTAGGAAAGTTGTATATTAGTTTGTGTTATTTGTTGTTTGCTCTCAAAATTGATTGCTCTTTCCCTTTAGTAGCTAGGATTTTTATTGAAGGAGATAAGATTGAAAACTTTTCTTATCATTTTATTTTGCATTTTAGGAATTTCCATCACATCATCGCAGTGAACCTTGAAAGGAAAATTGATAAACAATATCATCTTAAAATTTACATCAATTTACCTAAAAAAGAATTGGAACCATAACAATAACATTTGGAAGGTCTAGGCTAGAGATGTGTTCTGGCGTCATTAAAAATAGTATTCGTCGTTAATTGTCGACGATAAATTCCAAGTGTGATACCTCACTCCACATACGTAACTATCATAGTTCTTCCACGTACCTTCGGGTATATCATGCGGTGTTATAGTAGGAAAAGTATAAATGGGTGCTCTCATTGTGCAGTTTCACATTAGACAACACCAATACAGACTTGGGCCTCCACGTACCTTTGGGTATATTTGGGAGGACAACTTTAGGTTGTTATCCATCCGTAGTGAACTGAGTCAGCTGCCTTGTAAATTATGATACACCGAACACAGCATATGGGGAGATTCCCTACCTGGACTTCTTGGTTTTCCAGGAGGTGTTCTACAGTTCACAGTTTCTTGGTAAACCTTTTTCCTAGAATTACCCTTTTATTTTGTTTATTTTTTTTTCATAAAATAAAGCATTCATTGTGGAAGAATAAAATCCCTTTCCCCTTCGTTCACATAGACTTTCATTGAAACCACCTTTACCATCGGAAGTTACTTCTGGTCGACGAAGGTGACATCTCTCTACCGAAACTAGTACCATCAGTACCTCTGGTGAAGCATCATCTTCACATAAACTAGAGTCGGCACAAGTTCTTTCTACAAATCTTGGTTTATCTACTGTTTTTTAGATGGAGTCATCATAGCTACCCGTGGTCACGATCCATCCAATCAGTGAAACCACACCTCCCGAACCCAACATTGTTCAACAGAAAGTTGATCCAGATCCTGTCTCTTTTTTGCCATAACATCTGCATCCTGAAGTCAAATGACCTATTGGCTCCCTGTGATTTGCTAGATTGCCAAGAACAAACATAGCAGGGGCCACATCAGAACCGCTTTGGAATCCTAGGAACTAGCCTTCCTGGATTCAGAGAGGGATCTCTCTATTTAGGAGTTTTTGATTGATTTATCTTTGTGCTCTTTGTTTAAGATTTTTAGGCTAGTTATGAAGTTCTAAGGACTTATTTTGGTTTTGGTTGGATTAAGTGACGGATTGAAGGATCAATGGTGTGACTAATTGAGAAAATGTTTCAGCTGAACAAATAGACTGTGAGAATACATGTATTCATTGGGAAACAGAGTCATAAAAGGATTTAATTGTTCATCAACTCTGCAAGGGCTTTCATAGGGAAAGCTAACTATATTAAGTGGATTCTTTATATTAGTTTGTGATATGAAACAATAATAAGTTGTGAAGGCAGCAAAGCTATAGTTAGTCAAGGGTCTTATAGCTCTACCTAAACGAGAAAATCCTTTCAAAGTAACTATTTGGAGCAAGTCAAAGGGCAGGACAAACCATGATCCTCTTTGGAAAAACTTTAATAAGTAAAATTTTAAGACAACAATCCAGAAATTCAAGAACTACTTTCAAATAAAGAAAACATACAAGATAATAGTAAGAGTTGTCTAAGATCAAACAGAAATAATCTAATATTATTTTGAAAAAATCTTGAAAGACTCTTCAAAGCAACATTTCAAGACAATCCAGAGGGCAGGGCGTACCTTAAACCTCACTGGTTCAGACTCTAATAAGTGTACTTCAAAGAAAGGTCCTAAAAACAATATCTCAAGTCTTACTCAAAGGAACATGGGCTTACCATAATTTCCTTGGTTTCACTCTACTGAATCATTCTCAAAACAACAAGCCAGATATAACTAGAAGGAAATTAAGAATCTTATAATCAGACCTATGCAGAAGAAAACATGAATATAAATAAAACAAACATAAATAGGGTGTTGAAACAACGAATCCTAATCTAATACTTTTGCTTCTTTATCAAAGAAAGATGAACATAATGGAAAACATAAGAAGAAACAGTAACAATTAGAAAAAATTCACCATTGATATAGCTAAATGATCTAATGAACATGCTTGTATCATTGATGATCAAACCAGTTACAATACTCCATGTACAATAGCTCTATGCAACTCAGAGCTTTCTTCACTTCAGCCTAGCATTCCTCAATTATCTCAGTAGCAGAAATCAATCCAAAAACCATCAAGTAACCCACATTTTCGATGAGGCTCATATGCACTATTTATATGAAAAATGAGGAGGTGATGCTAAGCTAGGTTGTATAAATGTTATTTATTACAGAGTTAATGGTTTTTTACCTTTGAGACCATGCAAGGCCCAAGGCAAAAATATATGAAAGAGTTACTCTGAATAATAACTTATGCATTAACTTCTAAGTTAATTAGGCTGAAATATTTGAATTTTAAGGCTTTGTAATAACTTTTGTAATAATTGTTGAGCTGCTTCAAAATATTTCTGACTGAGTAATAATTGTTTGATGCCTTTGTGGAAAGAAACAATGTTGTAGGTGGAAAATTTGTCTTTGGAGAAGTAATGGCTCCTTTGTTGAGTAATTCAAAGTTGGCTTTGGGTAACCTTCCTCTGTTTTATCCATCAATCTTCTGTATTAGGCCTTTAACCTGGATTTATCTTTAATAATCTGCCTTACTGTCTTTAATCCTTTGTTCTACTTTATGACTATTTTTCCATCTATTCTTCATCTTTAAGCCTTTGACTTTTATCTTTAATCACTGTTTTAAAGGGATAATTATTTTTTTTATGTTTTGATCTTGGATTAGCCCTTTAACCTTCTGTTCTTCATTCTTTCATCACTAATCTTCTTTGATTTGTCTGTGTGCAAGGTTTCTTCTGTGCATTGGAGGGTTCCTTGATTTAATCGATGGTCATGAATCATCGATTTATCCTTTAGTTCTAACCCTGGGTTCCTTTTCTTCATGTTTTTGGCCCCTTGGATCGTCATCCATAGACTTTCGCCAATTAATTGACTATGGGATGGCTTTTTAGGCTCAGGCCACCATTAAACCTGAAACAATAAACATGATATTAATTTAAAAACCTGCGCGTTAGGTTAAGACTGCTTTGAGGGTTCTAGGTCGAAGCAATGTACAGAGGGAGGGGATATGCATGGGAGGAGGATTCCATAGGCGGAACAGGTGGAGCAGCAAAATTTTTGAATATTGGAGCAAACAGAGGAAAAGTGGTTTTTGCAAAAACCATGGTGGTTTATCGCGCGGCCAAAAAGCGGTAAATGGTTTGGGGTGGGAGCACGCGATACCATTCAGCGTCCTCCACGTGTCCTGGGAAAAACCGCCCATTTCGCGTAGAAATGGGGAGTTAAACCCCGACAGCGAAATGTGTGCAATTTGCAATCTCCACCATCAGGTCTCAAGGAGTGAGATCGACGATCCGGGTGGAGCCCGATGGTGGGGTGCAGCTGTGGAGGGGCGGTAGTGGAGTATAGGTGACAGACGGGGATTGGGGCACTAGATTTTAAGTGGAAGGTGGGCCAGAGGGGTGACATAGATTCTTTTCTCGGATAGCGATATGTGTACAAGCAGGGTGGAAAAGAGGGAGTGCAGTGGTGGCTATTGGATTAGGGAGATCAACAGTTGGGATTTATTTGGAGGGATGAGCAGGCGGGGTGTCAGAAAAAATGAAGAAGGGGCTTAAGGAAAAGGCGAAGGCATGGTCCTATGGGGGGGAGATAGGACCGAGAGTTAAGATGAGAGGAGATTTGGAGATAGCGGGTCATATGAATAGAAGGGGCTGAGGCTTAAGCCAAAAAGGGCTTTAAAGGCCTTTTTGCAAAGGGGCAGACTTTGGCCTAAAAAGAGGGGTTTTTTTTTTGAGCTTTTTAAGGTGTCTAATAGGTTAAAAAGGTTAATTAAAACCAAGTAAAAGGATTTTACATGGTTTTTTAAAGCCCTTTTTAGGGAGAATGATGAAATGAAAGGGTTTTTATGGAGGAAAAGGGGAAATGGATGAGATTATAAGTGAGGGGGTGAAATTAGGCCCATGAAATGAAGTTTCTTTGTAGTAAGGTAGGTTTTGAGAAGGTAGAAGATAGGAAGGCCTGGTGAGAGATAGTCACCTTTAGGATGATGAAGGCAGTGAGGCCTCTAAAGATAGATGATGGTCAAATGATGCTATATTTAGGTGCTTATAGAACATCCACAGTCATCTAGTGAAATCTGTAGAATACAGGAGGATAACAGTGGCTCCAGCTGGGGAGGGCAGCTCCCTAGAGATGTCAAGAACCTCAAAGAATAAATCTCTGGAAGAAGTAGACCAGTGCCTTGATTTTCATCTTGACATACCTCCTTAAACTTGATGATTTTCTGCTTTGAAGAAGTGATATGTAGTATCTGAATCATAACATGATTAATTCTAACTCAACCTCTACCTACCCATCACACTAGTTCTAACATTTTTTCTTCTCCTTTGAGTGCATTTGGACTAGCAACTCTTTGACATTTTATTTTTGAAAACAGAAATAAACTATCTATTCCTATCCTTATTTCTTCCAAGAGTTCAAATTAAATTGTTGAACTCTTTTATTCTCTACCTAAACTACTTGGTTGCCAATATTAAACTATTTGGCAGCCTTTATTCTCTAACCTAAAATGGAAAATTGAAAACATAACCAAATCAGGATTAGACAGTCTGATTTGTTATAAGTATTACTTTGTACAAATCTGCATATATAATTTATTTTGTAGAACTTTTTAACACAAAACTTTGAGGGCTAAAATTTGGAATTTGCTTTTTATCCCTCTTCTTTCTTGGTTCAAATTTTGAGTTTTGAAACCAATTTCTAATCTAGTCTAGTCTACCAATATGCTAAGTTTAGACAGTTTGGAAAATCTTCATTCACTAACCTATCAACATAAATTTAAAGCATGGTTGAAATCAGGATTAGATAGTCTGATTAACCATAGTTGTGGCATTTGAACAAACTGTACATAAACATTATTTTCATAAAAGTAAATCTAGATAGATAAGGCTATGATTTTCCATTAGTAACACATCCTTATCTATCTCTTTGGTTCTGTTTTGAGCATGTGGAACCAATATCTTTTTATTTCCTAATCTCTCTTCTTGATAAGTCAAGTCTGCACTAATCTTGACAATCATTGTTTCTACTAAATTATCAACATAAATTTAAAGCACGTTCAGCCATGATTAGGCTAGATGATTGAACAAGGTATACTTTTAAATCAGCAGTGGCATTCAGATTTGCACACTTTCAGTAGTATTGTTTTTTAGGTATGGGGTTGTACCTTTTATTTTTTCTGCCCTCTTTTTCTTTGTTTTTCTATTTTTTGTACTTATCTTTTCTCTAATTTTTCTTCAAACGGTGCTATATACAATGGATAGAGCTCTAAACTTGGCATCACTAATGGAAATAATGTTTGAGCATCCTGCCATTGACAGGACCTCCAAAAATTTATGTTCCATCCATTTCTTATAAGAAAAATGCATTGTTGCCTCTGGAAGAATGTATAATATAGGGGCCTTTCCACATATTTTCAAACTTACCATGTTTTCCTTTGTCTTCTCTCCTTGAGTCCCATTTGAGCACTTTGTCACCAATGTTGAAATCATTAGCTTTTGTCCTTCTGTCAAACAACTTATTGATGTTTTCTTGCACTTGTTGTGCTCTGTTATAGACTTCCTCTCTTGTTTGCTCCAACTGTATGGTCTGATTTATTCTTCTTATCATGTCATTTTCTTCATATTTCACCTCCTAGTTCAGCTTCATGACTGGTACCCCTAGGCTTGTTGGAAAAATTGCATCTGCTCCATAAACTAGCTGGTAGGGGGGAATTCCAATAGATTTTTTACATGTTAACATGTCAGCCCATAATGCATGTTCTAGCTTTTTGTGCCATGACTTTTTATTTCCCTCTAGAAACTTCTTGATGATGTTTATCAAAATTTTGTTTGAGGATTCTGCCAACCCATTACCGTGAGGGTAATAAGCTGTGGAATGACCCAATGTAATATGATATTTGTGGCAAAATTCCACCATCCTTTTGGATCTAAAGGCAGTTGCATTGTCTGTGATATTATTTCTAGGACACCCAAATCTAGACAAAATATGGTTTTCAAGGAATTTAATGATGACTAGATCAGTGGCAGTTCTAGAGGGGATGGCCTCTATCCATTTTGTAAAGTAATCAATT
This sequence comes from Pinus albicaulis, assembly GCA_034641835.2. NCBI lineage: Eukaryota > Viridiplantae > Streptophyta > Pinopsida > Pinales > Pinaceae > Pinus > Pinus albicaulis. The sequence goes on from CM076574.1 coordinate 603,175,887, forward strand.
TTTGTGAGGATCCATTTTTGTTGGGAAGATGAAGAAGGATGAATTTCCCCAATGAAGTCTAGGCACCATTATTGAAAAGGAGCTTCAACAGAGACAGGATGCAGAGGTAAGGGAAAGAGTTTTCTTTTGCCTTCAAATATTTGACAATGGTGACAGGAAACTACCAATTTATGAATATCTTGGAAGAGGGTCGGCCAATAGTAGCCAGCTCTGAGGATTTTGTTTACAGTTGTCTTCCAATAAAGGTGGCCTCCACATTCCCCTTCATGAAACTCGTTTTTGATATTCTTTGCATCATTCTTAGGAAAACATTTAAGAAATAGGCCACTAACATTTTTCCAATATAACAATTTATCTACAATGCAGTAATTTACAGATTTTAACTATAAAAATATTTCCTTTGTTTTAGATAGACTGGGAGGAACATTAAAATAGAAGAGCACATACAAAATATCAGCATACCAAAGTGAATTCAGCTATACTTCTTCAATAGGAGGGGTTGTGCATTCTTCTTGCTCTTCTAAAACTTCAATCATGTTCATGTCTAAAGCTTTGAGGTTTGATTCAGCCATAAGTTTTGCAAGTCCTTGTCCTTTTATCAGTTTAGTGGGCCTGATTTCCAAGTCATATTACAATATCACAGCAATCCACTTTCCTCTTTTTCCATCAGGATCTTGTGTCAAAATTGCTTTGACAACTGTGTGTGGGACAAATGTAATGATGCGTGAGTGTAAAATGTAAACTCTGAAGTATTTCAATGCTTTGATCAAGGCAAAAGCCTGTTTTTCCATTATGTTATACTTAAGAGGAGCATCTCTTAAATCCTTGCTAAAAAATGCAATGGGCTGCTCTTGTCCCTTTAGGTTTTTCTGTAGTATGATAGCAGCGATCGTATGTTCTGATGCAAAGGAGAAGATGAAGAAATATTTCTTGAAATCAGGGCTAATGAGGACTGGTGTTTGGGTGAGTGCTTGTTTAACTAGTTCAAAGGATTGCTTTGCTTCTATGGTCCATTTAACTCATGTTTCCCTTTTTAGCATGTTTGTTATGTTTCTAAGGAGTTCAGCTAAGTTTAGTATGAACCTTATTAATGAATTAATCTTTCCAATGAAAGATTGCAGTTCTTTGATGTTTCTAGGATGATTGATTTGCAATATTCCTTCAATCCTTTTTGGGTCTATTCTTATTCCCTCTTCAGATATAATATGGCCTATAATTTTACCTTCTTGGAGGCCAAATAAATTTTTCTTGGGGTTTAAGGATAGACCATACTTTCTACATTTCTCAAAGACTTTTCTTAAGTGAGAAAGGTGTTCTTCATCTATTTTGGAATAGATAGTGATGTCATCTAAATATATCACAATGAAGAAGACTATCTCTTCTGAAAAAGCAATATCCATGGCTCTTTGGAATGTGGCACCAACATTCATTAAACCAAAGGGAATTTTCACATACATGAAAGTACCCCAAGGTGTAGTGAAGGTTGTTTTAATTTGATCATCAGGATGTACCAACACTTGGTTGTATCTCGAAAAGCCATCTAGCAAAGTTCATGTAGAACCCACTACCCTTTGTAAAATATGATCCATTTTGGGCAAGGGGTAGTTGTCCTTTAAAGAGGCTTTGTTTAAGTCTCTAAAGTCTATACAAAGCCTTATTTATCCTGTTTTCTTCCTCACAAATACAAGATTGGATACCTAATCTGAGTATCTCATTGGGACTATGATTCCAGCATCATACATTTTCTTGATTTCTTTCTCAACCAGGGGTAATTGCACAGGGTTTATTCTGCACATTTTTTTGTCTAAAAATTTTATGGTTTTCTTTGAGGGGTATCTTATGCTAGATTATCTATGTATCATATGATTTTAGTTCCTCACAACTCCAAGCAAAAAAATCAAAAAATTATTTAAAAATCTCGAGATATTTCAGTTTTATATGAGTTGGCAGCATTTTGGATAATTTGATCATTTTGGGCTTTTCTTTACTGCCTATATTGCACTCTTCTACTTCAGTTTCAGTGGGCTCCATTTTTTTCGTTTTTAGCAACATCATTGAAATCAAACAATTCTTCTAGAGGCACCAGTCCCTTTGGCAAGTTATCAGTGTGAGACTGCAACACTTCAAAATCTTCTTGTTCTAAATTAGTGCTCAATTTTGTTTTCTGTGGGTGTTCTTTAGCTAACAGATTTATATCAGCAATGTTTACATTATCCAAGTTTGGATTTTCTTCTTTATAAGATTTTTCCTCAGTAGGATAGTCTTATTTATACTCTGAGTCTGAATTTGGCACTTCAAATTCATTTCTGGACTGTAGGAATCTTCTATTTGTTTATCTCCTTCAAAGACTTGCCAATATTTGATATTATCAGGGAATATTGGTCTATATTTAACTTGGACTGTATATTGTTTGCTTTCATAAAGCTTCTGACATGTACTAGCAGTAAAGGCTAAACCATTGGCAAGAATGTTTTGATTTATAGGGACAAAGGTGAGCTCATATTTTGTGAAGGTTTTCAACAGGTCCATGGCATCATCTCTATAATCTTGTAATCTTGGATGCTTGGCAGTATATTCTCCATTAACTTGTTTAATAATCAATTATGAGTCTCCATGAACAGTTATCCTATTGGCTCCTAATTTTTTTAGTAAATGTAGTCCTAAGAGAAGTGCTTCATACTTTGCTATGTTGTTTGTGCATTGGAATTTTAGCTTGTATGAATGACCCTCAGCATGATTATTTTCTGTGTTATGTACCCATATGCCTGCTCCTGAACCAGTTTTGCTACAAGACCCATAAAAACTCATACTCCAAAGAGGTTCATGTTCAGATTTGTCATTAAAGTCATTTTTGTCCTCGTTGGTCTGTTTGCAATAGCTACCACTATGTTTTTCTTTAGGGTCTACACTATTTTGAGCTTTGTCTTGTTCCTCATGGTTTCCATTAGGTTGAGGATTTTCTGTTTGTTTCTCATGGAAAGCACTATTTTGGTGATTGTTTTGTTGCCTAGGATCTTCCTCATGTTTGCTGTAATTTTCTAAATTAGCAAACTATATTGGCCTTTCCCCCTTCTCTCCCTCTTTTCCTATTATTAGTTTGTCATCTACTTCTTCTTGCTCATCAATATTTTCATCATTGTAAAGAATGAATGATTCAAGGTCTGTGTGAATAGAATAAAGTGGGGATTTGTCTGGTTTTTCTTGACTACTAACCATGTATTTCATGTGTGTTTCCCTATACACTCTTCTTGGTTGACTAAAGACAAGGATGGTTGCATAAGTCGTATCCATCTGGAGGGTACCCTAGAGTTTAGCACCCCATGACCTTGAAAGGAGCATGCCATATTTGGTAGGTATATCAGCCACTACAATGTCCATCACTAAGCTCTTGGCTGGTATTTGTGCTAAGTTTACACATAGATCTTTGATTAGGCCTAGGCATTTAATTCTGTTGGAATCAAAGGAATATAAATCCTTAGAAGGTCTAGTTATCTCCAGGCCTAGTATTTCCATCACCACCTTAGGCATAAGGTTATGGGAGGCTCCTAAGTCAAGCATGGAATTATGAAAAATCTTATCATGGATGTTTAGACTGACATAGAAAGGAGGGACACCTCCTTCTTGAAATTTTCCTTCTACTTATGGTCCAAACAGAAGCTCAGGTTTGTCATCAGTCACATTGACAGAATCAGTTTGTTCTCCTATGTTTAAAGCTTTTAAAAGTTGGGTTTTATATACATCTTGGGAGACTAATTTAGTGAGAGGAACCGAGATCCTGATTTTAGCAATTTCACTCTCTATGCTGAAGGGTATCTGAGTTTTTAACATGTTTGAATCAGCCTTCTTAGTCACCATTTTCTCAGCAAAATCAGCTTGCTAGTTTTTATTATGGATAGCAGTTAAAATGGTTTTACTAGGAGCATTAGCTGAATGGCTCATGCTACTTTGTTCACCCCTAGGTTTGTCATAAATTTGGTGCTTTTTCCTTTGTTTTTATTAGAACTCTCAACCATTGGTTTATTGTCTTCTGTTGTCATTTTGGAAATGTTTTTAGGATTGTTCCTAGTAGAAATTTCATAGGTTTTCTTTTTGGGAGTGTCTTGATTCTTTTTACTCCTAAGGTCATATTTTTTGTGTACTTCCATTATAGCATTTTCAAAGCCTTGTTTGTAATCTTTAGATTCTGGGCTTTCTTCATGATAGGGTGTATATATGCCTTGTTATTCTTCATTGAGGAAAATGGTATCCTCATTGTTTACTCCTAATAATTTTATGCAATTTCCCTCTATTTCTTCAATCACTCCCTCATCTTCATCAGCATAATTCTGTTGGAAAGGAGGTCTGACTTGCTGATCGGGGCCTCTTTGTATAATTTGAGGGGGATTCCTTCTAAAGTTTTGGTTCTGATTTTGATTTTTGTTTTGAGGCTCTATTTTGTTTTCTTTAGGATAAGCTCTCTCATTCATGTTTATTATTTCCATCATCATCTCCATGGTTCTAACTAGACTATCAATTTTGGAGTCTGATGTGGAAGGTCCAGCTTCATCTTTGTAGGTAACCCTTTTCTCTGCTTTCAATCTAGCCCTTCTGGCATTAAGGTTAGCTTCTACACTTACTTCCCCTCTCTGCATGTCTTCAAATGTGAGGGGTTCTCTCTCCCTTAATTGATAACACATGTCTGGGTCAAACCCTTCAGGAAACTTTATTAAGGCTAAGCCTTGTGGGGGTTTCATTTGTGGAGGGAGTGCATTATAAACATTATTGAATCTAGTGCAATAATCTTGGACACTCTCTCCAGTATTTCTTTTAAGATCATTGTATTCTAACAGGATTTGAAAGGGGTTCTCTTGACTGCCCATTTGTTTAGGAAGAGTTGATGGAAATCAGGAAGATCATTAATACTGTTAGGGTTAAGCCTTTGAACCATTTTCTTGCTTCTCCCCCTAAGATTTGAGCAAACATTCTAAGTTTTACAGTTTCATCATCTATTTCTTGTATGTCAAAGTAATCATTCATTCTATCCACATGTTGTTGAGTTGTAGTAGAACTACTAGCGTCATATAATGGAATCTTGGACTGATAGTCCTGTGGTAGAGTAACTAAAGGTAAAGGAAGGACTAAGGGACCATACCATGTTTCCATAATATGAGCTTGTGGAAACAATGGGGGGTTAACAAGTGAAGGAAGGTGATGAAGTGGAGTGGTTTGAACAGTGGATGTATTGGTGGGTGTAGTTGAAGTACTTAGACCAGCTAAGTGATGTTGAGCAGATTTAGGATGGGAGAAGCGAAAGTTATGGAGAAAATGGAGATATGGAGGAGTGGAAGGAGAGGCTTCCCTACTACTACTTTGGTGTGAGTCTTCAAGCTCAAGATTTACCTAGTCTATACCACTTTGTGAATTGATTCTAGATAAGCTTCTGATATGAGGTAAGTCAACTTGGGTACTCTGCAAGTCTATAAGGTTTTTAGGGACTAAAATTTCTCTCGAGATGGGTCTAACAATAGTTGGGTTTTAGATAGAGGAGACTTCCTAAGAATTCTTTCAGGATTATCAAATATTGCAAGAGTATTTGGGTCAGGATGGGATCTAGTATGGATTGTTCTAGAAGCTAGGATTTTGGACCCAATAAGTCAGAAGGTTCTTAGAGATATAACAATCTTAAGAGACAAACCAAACTGAAAAAGAGATACTTAATCCACAAGTATTCTTGACTGGGTATTGTTGTATGTCTTGATGATAGGGTAAGTTTCCCATTGGAGTCAATGAGAATTAGTGGAGTCACCAGGTGGAGTATTTTCACTTGTCTTATAGGACTGGTTGTTGTCCACCATCAAAAATCAGGAACCAATCTTAGTTGACACTTGATTCATTTCTAGACTAATGAGGTTTTCTGAGTTTTGAGTGAATCTGAAATGTTTGTTACTCAAATTCCCCAGTATGGTCGCCACTATGTTGACTCCCTGTGATTTACTAGATTGGCAAGAACAAAATCTGCAAGGGCCACATTAGAACCTCTTTGAAATCCTAGGACCTAGCCTTCCTGGATTCAGAGAGGGATCTCTCTATTTAGGAGTTTTTGATTGATTTATCTTTGTGCTCTTTGTTTAAGATTTTTAGGCTAGTTATGAATTTCTAAGGACTTGTTTTGGTTCTAGTTGGATTAAGTGATGGATTGAAGTATCAATGGTGTGATTGATTGAGAAAATGTTTTAGCTGAAAAAATAGACCGTGAGAATACATAGATTCATTGGGAAATGGAGTCATAAAAGGATTTAATTGTTCATCAACTCTGCAAAGGGCTTTCATAGGGCAAGCTAACTATATCCAGTGGGTTCTTTAGATTAGTTTGTGATATGAAACAATAAGAAGTTGTGAAGGTAGCAAAGTTATAGTCAGTAAAGGGTCTTCTAGCTCTACTTAAACAAGAAAAGCATTTCAAAGTAACTATTTGGAGCAAGTAAAAGGGCAGGATAAACCATGATCCTCTTTGGACAAAATTTAATAAAAAAAAAATTAAGACAACAATCCAATAATTCAAGAACTAATTTCAGATAAAGAAAACATACAAGATAACAGTAAGAGTGGTCTAAGATGAAACAGAAATAATCTAATCTTCTTTTGACAAACTCTTGAAAGACTCTTCAAAGAAACATTTCAAGACAGTCCAGAGGGTAGGGCGTACCTTAAACCTCACTAGTTCAGACTCTAATAAGGGTACTTCAAAGAAAGGTCCTAAAAACAATATCTCAAGTCTTACTCAAAGGAACTTGGGCTTACCATAATTTCCTTGGTTTCACTCTATTGAATCTTTCTCAAAACAACAAGCCAAATATAACTAAAAGGAAATTAAGAATCTTCTAATTAGACCTATGCAGAAGAAAACATGAATATAAAGAAACAGACAGAATTTGGGTGCTGAAACAACAAATCCTAATCTAAAACTTCTGCTTCTTTATCAGAGAAAGATGAACATAATGGAAAACATAAGAAGAAAAAGTAACAATTAGGAAAACTTCACCATTGATGTAGCTCAAGGATCCAGTGAACATGCTTGTATTATTGATGATCAAACCATTTACAATACTCCATGTACAACAACTCTATGCAACTCAGATCTTTCTTCACTTCAGCCTAGCATTCCTCAATTAGCTCAGTAGCAGAAATCAGTCCAAAAACCGTCAAGTAACCCACATTTTCAATGAGGCTCATATGCACTATTTATATGAAAAATGAGGAGGTGCTGCTAAGCTATGGTGTATAAATGTTATTTATTATAGAGTTAATGATTTTTGACCTTTGAGACCATGCAAGGCCCAAGGCAAAAATATCTAAAAGAGTTACTCTGAATAATAACTTATGCATTAACTTCTAAGTTAATTAGGCTGAAATATTTGACTTTTAAGGCTTTGTAATAACTTGTTTAATAACTTTTGAGTTGCTTCCAAATATCTCTGACTGAGTAATAAATGTTTGATGCCTTTGTAAAAAGAAACAATGTTGTGGGTGGAAAATTTGTCTTTGGAGAAGTAATGGCTCCTTTGTTGAGTAATTCGAAGTTGGTTTTGGGTAATCTTCCTCTGTTTTATCCATCAATCTTCTGTATTAGGCCTTTAGCTTGAATTTATCTTTAATAATCTGCCTTACTGTCTTTAATCCTTTGTTCTACTTTATGACTGTTTGTCCATATATTCTTCATCTTTAAGCCTTTGACCGTTATCTTTAATCACTGTTTTAAAGGGATAATTATTTTTTTTATTCTTTGATCTTTGATTACCCCTTTAACCTTCTATTCTTCATTCTTTCATCATTGATATTCTTTGACTTTTCTATGTTCGGGGTTTCTTCTGTGCATTGGAGGGTTCCTTGATTTAATCGATGGTCATGAATCATCAATTTATCCTTTAGTTCTAACCCTGGGTCCCTTTTTCTTCATGTTTCTGGCCCCTTGGAACGTCATCCAGATACTTTCACCAATTAATTGATTGTGGGATGGCTTTTTAGGTTCAGGCCAACATTAAACCTGCAACAATAAACACAATATTAATTTAAAAACATGCACGTTAGGTTAAGACTGCTTTCAGGGTTCTGGGATGCGTCGAAGCAATGTACAGAGGGAGGGAATATGCACGGGAGGAGGATTCCATAAGCGGAATAGGCGAAGCAGCAGAATTTTTGAATATTGGCGCGAAGAGAGGAAAAGTGGTTATTGCAAAAACCGTGGTAGTTTATTAAGCGGCCAAACGGCGGTAAATGGTTTGGGGCGAGAGCACACAATACCATTCAGCGGCCTCCATGTGTCTTGGGCGAAACTGCCCATTTCACGTAGAAATGGGGCGTTAAACCCTGGCAATGTAATGTGCACGATTTGCAATCTCCACCGTCGGATCTCAAGGAGTGAGATCGACGATGCAGGCAGAGCCCAATGGTGGGGTGCAGCTTTGGAGGGGCAGTAGTGGAGTATAGGTGGTAGATGGGGATTGGGGCATTGGCTTTTAAGTGGAAGTTGGGCCAGAGGGGTGACGTAGATTCTTTTGTCGAGTAGCGGGATGTGTAAGATCGAGGTGGAAAAGAGGGAGTGTGGTGGTGGTCATTGGATTAGGGAGATCAATGGTTGGGATTTTTTTGGAGGGATGAGTAGGTGGGGTGTCGGAAAAAATGAATAAGGGACTTAAGAAAAACGCGGAGGCATGGTCATGTGGGGGGGAGATAGGACCGGGAGTTAAGATGAGAGGAGATTTGGAGATAGCGGATGGTTGAATCCGAGTCATATGAGTAGAAGGGGCTAAGGCTTAAGCCAAAAAGGGCTTAAAAGGCCTTTTTGCAAAGGGGCAAACTTTGGCCTAAAAAGAGGGTTTTTTTTTTTTGAGCTTTTTAAGGGGTCCGATAGGGTAAAAAAGTTAATTAAAACCAAGTAAAAGGATTTTACATGGTTATTTAAAGCCATTTTTAGGGAGAATGATGAAATGAAATGGTTTCTATGGAGGAAAAGGGGAAATGGATGAGAGTATAAGTGAGGGGGTGAAATTAGGCCCATGAAATGAAGTTTCTTTGTAGTAAGGCAAGTTTTGAGAAGGCAGAATATAGGAAGGATTGGTGAGAGATAGTCACCTTTAGGATGATGAAGGCAGTGAGACCTCTAAAGATATCTGATGGTCAAATGATGCTATCTTTAGGTGCTTATATAACATCCACGATCATCTAGTGAAATTTGTAGAATACAGGAGGATAACCCCACTGAAATTTGTTCCTGTATCAGTCGCCCACAATATATTGTAGCCATTAAGTCTCCCATATCACACAGTCAACCTCCTGAAATATACCTTGGGCCTCACGGAGAAATCCTTTTGCCTGGTTTAATTTTGATTGAAGAAATACCACAAGATGAAACACCTTTAACTCCAACTCATTTTGGGTCGGATATTTACCTGTACGAGACTTTTCCTCAATCACCTGCCTCTACTTTTTTTGATCTTGTGCCTATTAAATTTCTCATCAATCCAATAGGGTATACATTTGTTCAAGTAACCATGCCTTAACCAAAATCTTTGGCTGGACCATCTGTTGCAATTGCGACATCACCTACTCTCTCTACCCCATTGATGTTCACAACTTCACCAGATTCATATTTACATGGTGGCCCTATGGTCCCATCCGGTTATAAATATTTATCTAGAATTTTCTCTGGTGCATATTCAAATCCATGGACCTCACCAATGTCATCATTTGATATTCTAACTGGTAAACCTATAGTGAGTATTGAATGGCTTGATCCTTTATATCCATCATCAGGGCAATATCAAGCTAGTTCATCTGGGTATATTCCATCCAGTACAATCTCAATTGGACTCCCTGCATTTGGAGAAAAATATTTTATGTCTTATTATACTCCTTATGCTGGGAGGCAACCTATGATCACCCACTTTGACAGTACTCTATCATTATTTGGTCATCCTAATGTCAAAATGAATGTTTTTCAATGACAACCCACACTGCCTATCCAACCACAAATAGTTATACACTCGTATCAACTAGTTCAACCTATTGCACCCACATCAACTCCACTTGTTAACACATCTTTACTCTTGTTATAGACTCAAACTGTTTCACATCAACCGTCTCATGCAGGTCCTTCAACTCAATACTATCAAGTATTAGGCCCTCAAAATCCAACTCTTTCGACTGGTTTACAACAACCATATGTATCCAGCATCATTTATTCAAAAGTTGGATTACCATATTATGCGATTTCACAGCCACAACTAGGTTATACCTATCCTCAACTGAATCCAAGTTATCCTAATCTGGGTTATAACATTGGTGGATAGACCCCTTGGCAGCCACAGGCGCAAATGTCACAACTGCCATTTCAACAAAAATCATACCCAAGTTTTGGTCAACAGAATCCTTAAGCGTTTGCTTATCAAAGCAACCCCTATCTGGGTTACCAACAACAGATTCCTTATGTTGGTGCTCAAAGGCATATTTCCCAAGCAATTCCACGATACCCTGGCTATGCTCAACCTGACCTCAATCGACAGTTGCTCTTTGTTGCAACTTTAGAGTTACCGGATTTAAACCGACTCACCAATGACCCAATAAAATATGATCCTTGGTGGCCACTTATACCTCATAAATTACCCTCGGATATTCATAATTTCAATGGAAACCCTAGGGAAGACCCGTTGACTTATGTTATGACTTATCATTTGTGGTGTTTATCTAACTCCCTGAATGATGACTCTGTTCGACTACCTCTTTGCCAGCGTAAACTCACTGTTCTGGCTGCAAAATGGTACATTGAGTTACCTAGAGCTTATTTTGATAATTTTGATGCCGTAGCTACTGTATTTTTGACTCACTTCCAGTTACCCATACAATATGAAACTGGAACGGAACTCTTGACTAATTTTAAACAGACTAATGCTACTCACAATTCTGATTATATTCATGAGTGGCGTCGTCGTCGTAGAATGGTTAAGACATTTGTTCCCGATTAGCTCCTTACTGAGTGGTTCATTAAGTCCCTGTTACCATCTATAGCTAAGGATGTGTCTAAGTATGGTTTCATCACTGAAGAAGCGGTCATTGGTCGTGCCCAATATTTAGACTTGATTTATACTCAGTTTGGCATGCTCTATGAGAAAATTCCTAATGTGCCGCGATCTAATTTTACTGTTCCTCCTCCATCAAAGGACTCTCATGCTAGAGACGATATGATCGGTACTGCAAGCACACATCACACTACTGCATCTGATCTTACTCCTTCTTCCGAAATCCATGCTATGTCATCTGACAAGGGAAAAAGTGACAAGAAAACCGGAAGTAAGAAAAAAGGGAAATCATCTGATCCATCCTCTGGAAACTGGAAACCTCGTTACCCTTGCATAATTTGTAATGAGGAACACTTTGTTTGGGATTTTCCTCACCGTGCTAAAGTCTGAAAAATGGTTGTTGAGAACTCACATGCATTAGTTGTGTTGACTAATTCGTTTCCGAATGTAGACACAAATTTGGTTGCTACAGATCCAACTTCTAGTTCTCAAGTGCTTATGTTATTTGTCACAAAGCCATCGAAAAATGTTTTGGTGTCAACGCATAATAAATATTACATTATTCATGCCACTGATCAACCTACTACCTCGACCAAAAATCCGTCCACGGAATCAATACCGCCACTTGTTATTCCTGAATTGACAATCAAGCCACCGAAGGGATTCGTTCATAAATCGACATTTAATTCTCAAGCCAGAGATGCTCAAAATTATAATATAGTTGAATATTTGGCTCAATCCTCTTCAGCTATGTCAGCGCTTGAGGTGCTACAAAATTTTCCCTCCCAGAAACAGGCTTTGTTGCTGGCAATTGGTAGAATTGATCTGACTGATTCTAATCTCGTAGTCTTTAATAATACGGGCTATGTGCCGCAAATACCAGCAGAATTGGCATTCTCCATAAAATTAAATGTTCTCAATCACCTTTTTCATCATACTATTATTGATGAGGGAGCATGTACGTGTATTATGTCTCTAAACTGTTGGAAGTCACTTGGCTCCTCGCGCCTATCTCAATCACCAACGACGTTGAAAGCTTTTGACGGACGTACATATAATCCTTGCGATATTATCAATAACCTACATGTTGAGCTAAGGGGAAAATAGTGAATGTTGAAGTTGAGGTCGTTGACGGGCCCCTTGAATACAATATTTTACTTGGAAGGCCATGGGTATATGCCATGACTGCAATCGTTTCTACATATTTTAGAATGATTGCCTTTCCACATAAAGGTGTTATCACTATCATCAATCAGCTATCCTTCTTTGCCTCTAGTTCCCCAGTAACTGGAAGTGTTCCGTTAGTTCACGCACCCCAACTCACACTTTAGAACATTGGTGTAGGACTCTTAAAGGATTCCACTCTCATGGGAACCTTTGCATTACCGCTGCCTGCGACGTCGGCAGAAATTGCAAGTATAGAAACCTGCGACATGATCTCTTCAACTCCATCTAGCTTAACGAAGAGTACGAGTGATCCTGAAATTGCTACGTTAGATGAGTTTCTGCTGCCAATCCCTATTGATCTGGCATAGCAATCAATCTATCTGGCTTGCGCGGCGAATCCGAAATCATCGTCGCCAATCGTTTGGGTTGATCGTTCATTAGATTTGGTATTCCATCTGATCCTTTTTCCTCAAATTTCTTAACATATGAGAATATTCTGGAAACCGTGATGTCAGAAGGAGAACCATGGGAAGATTATCAACATCGTTCCCATCTTCCAGTTTATGAAGAAGATAATCTTAGTTAACTATATCACCCACCGATCAAAAATTTCTTTTCGAATTCTTTTCCTATTAATGCAATCGATTCTGAGTGAAATTTGTCAAATATTGAAGAAACCATTTCTATCGATATTTCGACCAAACCCAGCGTTGTATAAAACATTCATGTTGGTGTGTCTTGTTCTCCATCGGAACTCGAAACATATCGCTCTTTCTTTCGTGAATTTCGTGATGTCTTTTCTTGGTATTATGAGGAAATGCTAGGCATAGATACTAGTATCGTTGAACGCACTATTAACATGTACCCTGATGTCAGTCCAGTACGTCAACGCCTTCGTCCTGTTCATCCGAAGAAGGCCACTGCCATTAAAGTATAAGTTGAAAAACTTTTGCGTGTTGATTTCATTTACACTATTCCGATAATTGAGTGGGTTTCCAACATCGTTTTTGTTATGAAAAAACAAGGAACCATTAGAGTGTGTGTTGATTATCGAGATGTCAATATTACTTGTGCAAAAGATAACTATCTTACTCCCTTCATCAACCAGATTATCGATGATTGTGCTGGATGCGAAATATTTTCGTTCATGGATGGATTTTCCAGCTATAATGAAATCAATATCCACCCAAAGGACCAATATGAGACAACATTCATCTGTCTCTGGGGCACATTTGCTTATAGGACACTCTCGTTTGGTTTAAATAACGTTGGGGCAAATTTTTAGAGAGTAATGGATTATGCTTTTAATGACATCAAGCACATTGTTCAACCCTATCTAGACGATTTACCTGCGCATTCACGAAATTGGACTAATCACCCAATGCATTTGAGAGCTATATTTTTACATTGTCGACACTACAAAATATGCCTCAATCGACATAAATTTTTTTTTTGGTTTGGTTTTGGTCATTTTCTAGGATTCTTCGTCTCAAAAAGAAGGAATTCGAATAAACCCATTGAAGGTCCAGGCCATTCTTGATTTTCCTGCGCCATCTAACTTGCTTCAGTTACACAAACTTCAAGGAAAGGCTAACTTCCTAAGGAGGTTCATACCCATCTACGCCGAAATGGCTAAAGGATTTACTCGGATCTTGAAAAAGGGGATTCCCTTCCATTGCGACCAAGTTGCACAAGCTTCTTTTGATGTTGTCAAGGATACTCTTTTCTGGGCTTCATTAATGTATCCCCCCAATTATCAGAGTGATTATTTCTTATATATCGTCGTGGCTGATACGACCATTGCTGTGGTATTGGTCCAAGTAGAAAATTGGATTGAAAATCTAATCTATTATTTGAGTCATAATATCAGTGATATGGAAGTGAAGTATTCATACGTAGAAAAGCTTACCTTGGCAGTTGTTCAAACTGTCCAAATATTTCACCAATATATCCTCTTCCGGAAGACCATTGTCATTTTGGGTTGCAACCCCATGACTTATATCTTATCACGTCAATTGCTGGGGGGGGAGTATTCAAAATGGATTGTCATTTTGCAGGAATTTGATTTGGAATTCATCAAATCCAAGTCAAAGAAATATTTAGTTTTGGCTGAGCTTCTCTGTGACCTTCCCTCTGATATTAATGCTACTACATCGAACGCATCTATTCCTGACGAGTCTCTATTCTTGATCGGATCATCTGATCCTTGGTATGGGGATTTTATCATTTATCTCTAGACACAGACTTTTCGGCCTGATACCTCTCGCTTTGACCAACGACGTATTCCATACAGAGTAAAATATTATCTTATCGTCGATGATACACTTTATCGTCCTTATTTCGATACAATTTTAAGAAGGTACCTCACTCACAAGGAGGCTGAAAAGGTTTTAAATGATTTTCATGCTGGGGCTTGTGGTGGAAATTTGTCTAGATACGCTACCATGCAGAAGATACTCCATGCCGATTACTTTTGGCCTACCATATTTCATGATTTCATCCTCGCGGTCAGAATTTTTCATGTGTGCCAGATATTTGATCGTAAAATCTGCAAACCGTCAGCCCCAATGCATCATGTTGTCTCTATGGGACCATTTTCGAAATGTGGCATTGACTTCATGACCTGTAACCCTCGTTCGTCTATGGGCAATGGTTATATTATTGTCGTAGTAGACTACTTTACCAAGTAGGCTGAAGCGATGCCTACATTTAACAACATAGGACAAACAGCTGCATTTTTTTTCTTCAATCATGTCATTGCATGGTTTGGGGTCCCATAGGCTATAGTCACAGATCATGGTAATAATTTTTGTAATCACATGATGACTGAATTGACTGCCAAGTTAGGACTATCACATGATAGTTCTACTCCTTATTATCCACAATCAAATGGACAAGTTGACGCTATTAACAAAAGTCTTAAATAAATTCTTCAATGAATGATAGGATTTCATAAATGAAACTGGCATTTGATCCTGTACTCAGCCTTGTGGGCGTACCGAACCTCGGTAAGAAACACAACTGGATTTACCCCCTTTCAATTGGTGTATGGTTTGGAAGTTATCTTTCCAATCCAATGTGAAATATCGTCGTTAAAACTCACAATAGAGTTGTTACCTAACACCTTAGATGAATAAGCACATCTTTTTAACCTCATCCATCTTGATGAAACGTGTTGTGAAGCCCAATTGGCCAACGAAGCACATAAGAGATGTATAAAGGTGCAATACGACAAGCATGTCCAACTTTTATTTTTCTCAGAGGGCGACTTGGTCCTTCTTTATGATCAAGAAGTTGATGTAATAGGTATAGATAAATTTAAACCATTATGACATGGCCCCTATATTTTCAAAAGAGTTCTTGCTAAGGGTGCCTACGATTTGGTGGATTACGATGTAATTCCACTGGCGCAACCCCAAAATGGGTTGTATATGAAACGTTACTATGCTTAATCATGAGCATAGTAATTTTTTGTATTATATTGTATATATATGTTGTTGATTTGCATTCACTTTCTTAGTTTGTTTTTTAGAGTTTTCTTGACGTTATTAATCCGCTTTACATTTCATCGCAAATGTCTGAACCTTTGGAAACATTTTTTGGGTACGCTGATGGTGCTAGTCGTAGTACGCAAAATCTGTCCTCTACAGTGTGGGCCATTTTCACTCCGAATGACGAGTTAATGATTTTTCAAGGGATTTGTATTGGTATATTGACAAATAATATCGTTGAGTATTTTGCATTGATAAAACTTCTCTCTGATGCCATTTCAATTGGTATTAACCACGTCATCATAAGGTTAGACTCACAACTTATGGTATTACAACTTACTAGTGTTTATACTATTAGAAATCCAACACTACATTGTATGTTCCTAAGAGTTCGAATTTTGGAAAGAAACTTTCATTTTATTCAATATCAACACATTTCCATAAACTTGGACACATTGACTCATTCTTTAGCGAACTATGTTATAAAAATATATTTGCAACACATGTAAAGATACATTCACATAATTGAATAAGATTACACAATAAACATAGGAAAACACTAAAATCAAATAGATAGATAGTTATAGGTTTTTACAAAATTTGTGCCCAAGACACATTGGTCATCTGACCTCAAAATTTATGCAACATGTCAAAAGTAAACTAGTGATGCTCATGGTAACATGTTATCGATCTAGCTATCATATGTAGTAACCGCATCCAACGGTTAGGAACACCAATAGTATGGCGCTGCAGTCGCATGGGTAACTATTCAATCTGGAAATCTGAAATCCTGAAGGTAAACCCCTCTATGTGTTGTCGAAGCTCAGTAAGAGTCTCAGCCATGTCTAAATCCTGAAGGATTTCTCTCCCTACATCCCTCTCTATTGGCTCACTCGCTCCATGCTCTTGTTCCTACACTGGTTGAACTCAACCCACATTTGCATTACACTAAAACTTTAGTTTAGTCTTGGGAAAACATAAAAATACAAAAACATGTATAAACCTTAGAAAAATGAAAAAAACATGGTCAAAACATTCTTACCGATTGCACCCCACTGAGCGCCTTCTGGTAAATCTAAGTCTGTATCTCCTCGAAAATCGACTCTTGCATATGTATACTCATCGATGACAATAACCTGTCGCTTGAACCAGGAAATGGATGAAGTCAAGAACATGGTGGAAAATTGGCCTGCATTTCTAGCCATCAGTTCTACCCATCTCTACATCCTTGAATCTCTATGGTTAGACACACCCAGCACCACATGCTGAGGTTGCATCAATGCAATCTGCTCTAAGGTAAAAGAAATGAGGATCGAACCATAACTAAACCTTTTCTTCCTCCCTCCCTTTTCCTTGCTTAGTTTTTCTTTTATTTGAGAGTATAGCTTCAGACCCATTGAAAACTGTTGATTCCATGAACTCTAATGCAAACTTCATATAAGATCTGTTCACTACATGTAGTGTAACGGTACCAGCAAGCTTTGTGATCGTGAATAGAATGGTTCTCAATGGAAAATCACGAATGTCACGGATGTTTATTTTCCCATCCTTTCTTGGCTCTGCCCCTGGATAACAACACTACAAAATATAGTCTCTTATTTTCTCTCATCCGAGAGCAGACCCTAAGAGAGAAATGGGTAAGCCTCTCCTCGACAAGCCTGTCAGAAAATATATTTCCTCCACTGTAATTGGAACCACTTTGTTCCTAATGTGAAATGCCTCAATTGCAGGATCCCATGCATGAACAAGGAACTCCAAAAGTTCTATTTTTTGCCTCATACCTGATAAGCGGAAGTATTTTAATAACCCGCAATCTCTTAGGGCTCTTACAGTACCTGGATTATTAAGGGCAATCATATTTTGTTCTTCATGCTCTCTTTCTCTCCAAGTAATTGTCATTCTAGTCTGATGAATCCCTGAAACATAACCATAAGACTCATTAGACTCCTTTTCATGCAAAAAATAGGCAAAATTTCGGTACAATGCAAGAACCAAAAATGTGAATTGCGCCCAATGCAATCTTGGTCAATAGACAATGCATTTCATATGCACCTAGGCTTCATTTTGAGTGCATTACAACATATTTTTCGATGCCCAAGGGTGTGTTTCCCTCTTTAGAAAAAGAGTTTACCCTAAGGGGCCAAAATCCCTAAAAATTTGTAATGAAATGAAATTAAATTACTATTGAAAGAAAGAGGGGGTTTATGGCACCAACCTAGATCAAAAGCTAAAGTTCGGGGGCAAAAACAGCTTTAGAGCTCCAAAATGCAAATGGAAACTTAAAAATGGTAAAAATGAATAGTAAAACTCTTTTAATTAGTCATTTGATTATTTTCAAATCAGATTTATTGCTATGACTATGGTTTTATTCAATTTTTATCATAAAACGGGTATTTTTAATCCATTTGATGTTGTTCTAAATAGGTTTGCAACTGATGAGCAGATTATTCATGCACATTTATTTCAAGAATGATTTGACCACAAAGCATACTTTTATCCTTACTTTTCAAGCTTTGATAAAAACGAAAAAGGACTTGAAGCACACTTTTATCTCTCTTTTGAGCTTCGATAACAACGAAAAAGGAACCCCTGGAGTCTTCTTCTAGCTCTTTTCAGACTCCGATAAATGTAAAAAGATTGTCAAGCACTTGTCTTTTCAAGCTCATAAAATTAAATGAATTGATATCTAATCAGTATAATTTTAACCCTTTTCCAGACTGAGATAGATTATTTAAGAAAAAATAATGCCTTAGTCGAACATGACTAGGAGGTTCTCTCAGATATTATTTTACACTTTTTTGGATCTGAGCAACAACTTTACGAAAAAATACCAATGGAGTTTTCTTTCGTCCTCTTTTTCAAACTCTCTAAATATGAAAAAGGATCGGGTTTTCACTATTGTTAGGCTCGTTAAAACGACAGGCATGTTGATCATGGCAAGAATCGAGTTTAATTATTAAATTATTAAATAGCGATACACTATTCGCCTAAAGGGCTGAATTATAGATCAATCGTATGTTATCCTCCTCAATCTTGTTAAAAACTAAATAGGTGTTGGTCGACAAATGCCCGAGGAAAATTTGGGAAAGTGAACAAAACTTTTATGGTAGCAGGTCGCTCTTGAACATGACACTTCACTCCATCATCATGACTGTTTGGGTTGGGTAATCTTCTTGATGGTTCATTCATACCTATGGTTCATAATACCTTCACTTCGGTTTTGGGTCAATGCTGCCAACTCATCTTAGTGTCGCTGATATGTTCAAGAGAATTCATCCAATGAATACTCATCCTTCTGCAATACTCATAAACCTTCATTCTCATGACAGTCATCCCTCAAAATTGCTATATCAAGTCACATTTTGTCTTTGAAATCAGTAACTCTCATTTTGCAATAAAGTGACTTCCTATCAACATCAAATCATCATCCAGGAACTTTACTTAGAAACATCATCTTCCAGTATCATGAGTCTTGTTATAGCATCGACAAAATCCTCGCTTCCGGAATTTTGACCGAAAGATTTTGTTTGGCGTTCGACATCAAATCATCCATTCACACCTTATGAAATTTACTGCAATACCTTGAGATCCATTAACATCAATGGTTGTTCTCTTGAATTTTTTAACAACTCAGATCATTGGTTGGTAATCAAACGATGTCTTACCATGTTCGACTACAAATCATATATTTTCATGGCTAGAATTGTACCTGAACGATCGAGTGAATGAGATAAGAAGACCCTGGATCTAGTTCCATCCATCTGGGCTACGATTTCAGGATTGTTTTAGACATAATTTGTACAGTGATATTACATACAGATCATCATCTGAACATAGGCCTATAACTATAGGCATGTCTGTATTGGGAAATATTCCAATGTTGATGAATTTCTACACTATGTACATGTTATTATATAGTTTATGTGTTGAGCACGGGAATTCATACCCTCAGCAATTTGTGATCAAGATGAAATATCATGATGTAATGTATTGTAAGACTGATGTAGGTCTCCACTCCGCTTCAATTCCATCCCATCACATTGTAAAGCATCTCATTCAAAAAATATTGTTATTATTCTAACTTCATGCTTTAGGGGGAATTTGTTATATGTAAATTTGGGCATCATTCCCAATGACTTGGTCAAATTGGACATCATCCCCAAGACCAATGAAATAGGGTCTATCATCCCCTATCATTTCAGTTTCTACATGCCCTAAAACAAGAACAAATCATCCATGACTTCCATTTCAAGGTTTCCAAGGGTTGAAATATATGTTATATTACTTATGCGCTCACCAATGCAACCTCTCAAGGGACTAACTACTTTTCATATGCAGCTTCCTCCATTCAAGGGTGCTCCTCAAAGCACTTCCCGACATTCAAGAGTGCGTTGGTAAAATGGGAGAAAAATTCTCATTGTTTCAGAATCTCTATATGGCCAGTGCCTTCTAGAAGAGTCCATATGTGTCAAACTTTGAATCCATGTGTCCATATAACACCTCTAAACTTGGGAACATGTCTGCCTATTATTGTAAAGTCATTGATTTAGAAACTACCTTCAGTTGCCCTATAAATTGAGCACAGATCCTAGTGCTAGGGAAGGAAGAAATTTGGCAAAGAAATGTTGTTGGATTCTCAATTGAGTGTGTGATAAGAGTGATATGTTGTTGGTGATATGTTTATTGTGATGAGGCTGGGATGATGTTGGAGCTGGTGACATCAAATCATTCATTGGTTGTAACCTCCCCCTTCTACTCATTAATAGATATTTTTGTTCATTTTCGCATATATGTATCTATTTATGTTTCTACTTTTCATATGATGGATTCTTAACTGATATATATGTTTCATGTTTAATTTATTTAACTAATTAAAATAAATGGACATTTGTATATTGCAATCTCTTTTTTGTTTAGTGTTTATACTTGCAAGAACTAGTCTGGTGATCTAATTTGGATTGGAAACTACAGCAAGAGCGACAGAAGGAGAATAGGAAGCGCTTGGATCACAAGTAGGTTCCTCTATAATTTTGTGTGTTTATTTAATATTAGAGAAAGTGTTTGCAAAATATTTGATCTGGTGTTCTAAATTCATAGAACCACATTTAGGGAATGTTTTTTATCCATAATTCATAATTCCGCATAACAAATGCATTATTTTCCCACTTCTATTTTATGTTGATTGCGCCACAACTTTTCATGTGGTTTGCCATTTTTTTGCAGTAGTTCTTTATAGCTTTAGATAGATGTCGTGCTCAGGAACAAGGGAGGGTGAACTTCCCTTTTGCTTCAAGGCTATTTTATTTATTTTTGAGAGGTTTCCAGAGATGAGGCCTACCTTTGTTCGACAGCCTTGTAGGCCGATGCCACATGTACGGATGCAGATGTGGGGACAGATGATGGCCAAGAGGGGTGAGTCAGAGTTTTTTGCGAGGATATAACATGATGCACTGGAGTTGCTAGCTAGTGTTGATGAGAATCCATTCGTTCTGGTCCCCTGTCCGTATGCTAGTTTTGATTAGTGAGGGTGTGCCAATATCCTCTTCATAGATGATGAGCCGCCAGATGATAGAGCTAATATTACTGTTTTATTTAAATTTATTCTAACATGTTCTTTAAATTGTTTTTTATAAACTGTTTAATGAAATTTTCTAATTATTGTTGTGTACTTATATATATTTTGTAGACATTGGGTCATTTGTTGGTGATGAGATGCCACCACCACCAAATGATCCAGGTGTAGATCCTGATGATGATCAGGAGATGGCAGATGCTGAGGATCAGGCCGATGCAGACAGACCTAGTCCTCATGGTGCGCTGCTACCACCTTTTGCGAGGTGTAGGCCTGACAGTAGATTTAGGATGGATTTGGGCGAACAACTCTGTGCACTGCTTGTGGAGGGGCGAGTTAGACCTGCCACTATGATAGAGATACAGGTCGATGCTAGGCTGGTACAGATGTGGAGAGGCATGCCATGTGACATGTTCACCCGGATGCGGTATGTCGTAGGAGCTACCAGCTTAGTTATGCGGTTGAGGAGGGCCCTTCGACATAGACGTGGTCGAGACGCAATACGTCGACAGCCGAGCAACGACGCATCATCTTATGATCACGATCAAGAAAGTGATCATCGTTCACCTCGCGTCGTAGATGAGCAGCCTGCAGCATCGACCAGCAGTCATGATCATGAGTAGGCTGAATCATCCATGTCGAGTTAGCCTTCTCATTCTACAACATCCAACATTCATGATCATGAGTAGGCTGGACCATCCACATCGAGTCATCATGATTAGCATCCAAAAGTACTCATGATCATGAGCAGGCAGGACCATCCATGTCGAGTCATCATGAGCAGCCGATAGTTGATCTTGATCAAAATGTGGCACCACAAGATCAGCGGGCATGTGATGATCGGCATCTATCCGAGCTTGTCGAGGCTGCACCATTGACCGAGGAGGCCTCGACTAGTACTACTATTGATGATGTACCACCAACTGATATTTGACATTTATATTACAGTTGTATATTTTTGACATTATACAATTATATATATATATAGATGGTCCATGTATTTTATGTTCATATTGCAGTTGTACTTAATTTACATGTTGATGATCATCACGATGTGTATATTGTTAGGTCATGTTAGATATGTTCATTTAATGTGCAACTTGCATATAGATGTGTATGTGATAGCAGTTATTTGACATGAGATGTATATTTGATGCTTATGTTGTGATGATGTTATACAAAGCTAATTGTGTTTTGTTAGATGATCATGATCACGATGATTAGATGATGTTAGCGAATTTGGATGTGTTTTTTAGTCAAATATGATGTTTGTGCGATGGTTATCATGATCATGATGTTTATTTAATTTAATATTAAATCATGATATTTATTAAATATTATGTCGTGATTGTAATTGAAATTTTAATTTTAATTGTATGTAAAATTGCAAAATTGTAATTGTATTTGCAATTGTAATTGTATGTAGAATATTTGTAAAATTTTAATTGTAACTGTAATATTTAATTTATTGTGAAATGATTGTAATTGTAATTTTAATTGTAATTGTATATAAGTAAAATTGTAAAATTCTAATTCTAATTCTAATTGTATGTAAAATTCTAAAATTGTAATTGTAATTGTAATTGTAATTTTAGTTTTAATTGTAATTGTATGTGAAATTGTAAAATTGTAATTGTAATTTTAATTTTAATTGTAATTGTATGTAAAATATTTGTAAAATTTTAATTGTATTAATGTGAAATGATTGTAATTGTAATTGTAATTGTATGTAAAATTCTAAAATTATAATTGTAAATATTGTAATTGTATGTGAAATTGCAAAATTCTAATTCTAATTCTAATTCTAATTATAATTTTAATTTTAATTGTAATTGTATGTAAAAATTTTGTAAAATTTTAATTGTATTAATGTGAAATTATTGTAATTGTAATTGTAATACTATGTAAAATTCTAAAATTGTAATTGTAATTGTAATTACAATTTTAATTGTAATTGTACATGAAATTGTAAAATTGTAATTGTAATTCTAATTCTAATTATATTTGTATGTAAAATATTTGTAAAATTTTAATTGTATTACTGTGAAATGATCGTAATTGTAAAATTGTAATTGTAATTGTAATTGTATGTAAAATTCTAAAAGTGTAATTGTAATTCTAATTGTAATTGTATGTGAAATTGTAAAATTATAATCGTAATTCTAATTGGATGTGAAATTGTAAAATTGTAATTGTAAATTTAATTGTAATTGTATGTAAATTATTTGTAAAATTTTAATTGTATTAATGTGAAAATTTTAATTGTATTAATGTGAAATGATTTTATTAAAATTTGTGAATTTGTAAAATTGTAAATAATTGTAAAATAATAAATCTAGAATAATATGAATTTTTGTAACATAATAAAGTTTAGAAAATAATGCAAATAAATTCATGTACTTTAGAATTATCATTATTTTATTATCATCTTACATACCAAAAAAAATAACTTTATGGAGTACGCCATTGTTTTTTAGATCAACATAATTGCAAATTATCAAGTGAAATATTGATTTTAACATTAACACAATGAAAATTACCAATTAATTCAAAATACATATTATAATTTTTGGAAAAAATATATTATTATCAATTATAAGGTAATTAAGTCCTCTTCTTTATAAAAACCCATCTTAAAAAGTATAAATATTGATGAAATAAAACATGTACCATACCACTCTCGGTTCTCATGATCACCCTCATTATCTTCCAACTCGATTGGCATGATAACTCTATTGTTCTCAAAAATATGTTTTGATCTAGGGTCATGTCTCAATACAAACCACCAATCCCTATCCAACACATATGGGTAAAAAAACACCTGGTTGCAATGTTTGGGGAAAACACAGGGCTCCTTAGCTTTATCCCACATCTTTCTAGAGTTGATACATATCAGCCTACTATCGCGATATTCCTTTACATTATTCTGATCAAAGGTGTCCCACCACTTGCACCTAAAAATAACACATTGGAAAGAAGAGAAATCCACTTCAATGATCTTTTGTATCTTTCTGATGTAACCTAACGTCCCTCGTACTAGGTTTTTATCACGGTGGATGGATCGAATAGATTGATCGAACTCGACTTCCACTCCACAGGCTTGTGTCATGTGCCTATCATCAGCATTTTTTGTGTGAAAATTTTTTCCATATGCCCACATATATGGGAACAGATTCACCTATAAAAAAGTTAAAAATCATAGTGTTGTGTGTCTTATAATAACCCAACAATTAAAATATGAAATATATATGTAATTATATTTGAAATGTGCATTATTAAGTTTCAAATGTACAGATAAATTAAATATATTATTAACGAGTTGGTGCACCCAATCCCTACATTTAGTGCATCATCTTCAGCATGCGGGTAACGACCGGTTGCACTGTATTTCTCTCTAACTTGGTTAGCAATCCAACTGTTGGGGCATATTTTTGGCATATTTTATTTTAAATGATCGGGATAAGGCACACTTATACCATTCAACCGTATGAATTATTTCATGTCACTACCCCATTTCATCCTCTTTTGTTCGTACAATGCGACCCATGGTTGTGTCGCTTTAGAATTGTAAATAACGAATTTATTGATTGCTTCAATTTTTGCATTCACTGATGAAATAAAAACAACATTATATAGTACATCGAGATCAAAATATACATTATATAGAAGTTCAACATGAATATTTAATTTGTGTAAATTTGAAAAATTATAAGTCGCTTACTCTTTATCAAGCACTTTTTTCCATTCATTTAGAGCAACTCCCCTTCTCTTTTGTGTTCATCCCTTTCATCGTCCCAAATCACCGCACCTGGTCTATTTTCGATCTACTTGATGCACTCACTGGCATAATAGAAATACTCATACGATATGTACCCCTCTGCCATAGACCACTCGGGTTTTTCCCTTTGTCGAACAAAAAGTTTCAATTTCTTCATGTACCTCTCTAAGAAGAAATTCCAACGACAAGAAACCATCCCAACTAATTCAACCTCATCTACTAGGTGGATTATAAGATGAACCTGCAAGTCCATGAAACTCGTCTGCAGTTCCTCCTCAATCATACAAACAATCTCAACTATCTCTTGACGCCATTGTGGAATGCTAGCCACATGAATCTCCTTTTACGTGATCCAACGTACAAATGCAGATAATTTAGATATGGCACATCCTAGGTCTTGGGGGAATTCATGTTTCACACACCCACGCACGAAAAAAGGATAATGACACTGGAAAGTTATAAACACGTGCAATAATATACAAAATTAGTTAAGTTTTATGATCCCTGCATGGGATAAAATTGATTAATATAAAAAATAATTATAAAATCATGCTTTTGACATTATACCTACTCTTAGAAGATTCAAATGGTCATGCGATTTCAACCTGACAAATCGTCATCCATGGTGAAGCAGCGTCGTAGTGAAGACACGTATGAAGATGGTGCCCTCACACCCATTATAACTTCCTTTGCCAAAGAAAGATCATCTTTTTTTAAAATCCATGGGACATAACCTTCTTTGAAATACCATGAATTAGAGGGACCAATTCCTACCTATGATCCTGTACTTTCTAATCGTTTTGGCCAATGTTTCTTATTAGTTTTTGAAGTAATAAGATCTTTCTTAATAGCCAATGTGTCACTTTGTTTCGATGATATGTGCCTCCCTAAAGAAGATGAAATATTTTTAAATATATGCATGGGATCTAATAAGTGGGTAATCTTAATATGCTCCCAATATGGGAGGTTATAAAAGATAGATTTCCTTTTCATCCCAATTGGAAATTTCTCAACATAGGTGTCGAAGAATTATGGATCATCAAACATAGGATCCCCATTTAAATCGAACATTTCTATGAACTCATTCTCCTTCTCTCTCTCATATGCTCTAATCCATTCAGGTGGTGTCGTTATTGGAGGCCTTTGGGTTCTCTCTCGTTTACCATTGAAAGTAATGTTGCTCTTTTGTAAGGGTGTTCTTCTGGGAGGAATACCTTGGAGCAGTCATACACTGGCTTCCATAGGTCGTTGGATCATCTAGCTTTCAGAGAAGATCCACAACATTTACATCCAAAACACCCTTTTGTTACAAGATCTGTGAGATTATTGAATACAATTTATATACATGGCACATTAAAGAATATCATGAAGATCAGAACAATTACAACGAATTAAATAACTAATATGTGAAAGAATATTTTTATGTATATAAAAAAATCAATAAACATGTAATTTACCAGAGCAAACTCTTAAGCATGGATAATCATGTTTTGTGTAAGAACATATGCCATATAATGTAAAACTCCTCTCTGCTACGATGGGTCTTGATACATCTTATACATTTATCCCATCCCATAATTCCTTCAATTCATCTACTAGTGGTTGCAAGTAGAAATCCATATTCTTCACTTGTATTCTACCAGGGACTATGAGAGACAACACAATATGTTCATTCTTCACGAAAAACCATGGGGGGTATTGTTATTGATCACTACTACAGGCCAAACAGAATATTTGGTATTTTGGAGGGAATATGGGTTGATGCCATCCATGGCTATGCTGAGTCGTAGACTTCGTACTTTATCCTTGAATTTTTCGGGCCATGTATCCTCTATATGCTTCATGGCTATTGAATCAATTGGGATTCACACAACTCCCAACTCACTTCTATGTGAGGCATGCCATTCCTGCAACATAGCTAATTCTTTGCAACAAAAGAGCCTTTGAATCCTTGGGATTATAGGTATGTGCCTCAATATCTTAAAAGGAGGACCACATGATTTACCCTTCTTTTTTTTATTTATCATACCTGTCATTCCAACATTTCGAACATATCTCTTTGTCTTCATATTCTCCTCTATATAGAATACAATCATTTTGACATGCATGATATGATATGTACTCAACACCCAACATTTTCAACAATTTCTTTGCCTTTCGCAGCTACTAGGAAAGACATTATCACATAGAAGAACCTTATCTTTGAATAACCTGTAGTTGGTGATCATGGAAAATATTAAATGTAAATTAATGCCAGTATAATTATTAACGTTAATAAAATTGACCATTTGTAATGTTCATTGTATGATTATATTTCTCAAATCTATATAAGGGAGGGATTTATGGTAACTTACCTTCAATTTTCTGAGAAAAATGCATTCTTCAAGCCAAAATTTGCTTTCAATTTGTACAGTAACATCGTTATCCCCAACTAGGTAGACTTTGAATGACCTCCAGGTCCAAAGAGAGGGGTCATGGAAGAAAAATTAAGGCTTTCAAAAAAGGTGTCAGCGATATGAGAATCATCTCCTAGCTGATCATCGTTTTGGAATGAATCTAACAACATTATCTCCATGGAAGTCGTATACCTTAAGTAATCATCCATACCAACCTCTATTTGATTGCCTCCATTTCCAGCTTATGAAGAACTACTATTTTTGTAGTCAGTCATAATTGGTAAATCTGAATGTAGTGGGAATTGAATTGGTGGTTGATTCAACCATTATTGGTATCATTCCTCTCCTATTTTTTCTCTTAATTCAGCCTTCTCTCAATTTTACATTATCGTGGGGTGCAACGGAAGATGGTAGGTAGGTCGCTCATCATCACTAGAATCCTAATAATTTCAAAAAAAAAAATTGTACATGATTAGTACAAAATCCATGATATCAATTAGTAAGAACGTTGACAATGCATGATTAATTTGTTTGACGTTGAAATAATTACATTAATATAAAAAACAATTATTATTACCATCATTGTCCTAGGATTGTGGCTAGAATATGCAATATTGTTACAATTGGCAGGGTGAAGCGGCTGTCCATTTTCATCTACCAAATGTGCCTTGCGGTATGCTGCTCCTGATAAGAGCTTCCGACGTTTTGGAGTTGTTTGAATATTTTGTGCATATGAACTCAATATTAATCTGCATGAACCTAAAAATTTGTATATATTATAAATTTTATTAAGCTAATTCACATGGATAAAAAACATAAATTCAATTAGATAATGAAAATATAAATAAAATCTGAAGTAAATATTACATATCGAGATGGATAGGGAGAACTATGCAATGGAATTTGATAAATATTATGGAACAAGATGGATTTTGAAGAATTTTCCATTCTTGCATTTGAGCAAAATCAACAATAAATTTTAGTGCACACACCTAAAAGTAATTTTAGTGCCTTAAAAATGGACTTATTGTTATCGGTGCTTAAGTACAGATAACCACACTGTTCCGTTTTAGTTATTGTGCATCGTTGTCGTCCTATTAACTGATGCACCGGTGCGGTGTTATTAATTGACACACCAGTGATGAAAAGCCGCAAATAAAAAAGAACAACTTTATTTTTTTTAAGTGAAAAAAAAAAGTGGTAAATTGAAAAATTGGCAGAAAAAATATTTTCTAAAATCGAATTTCATAATACAATTCTTTAAATACTAAACACTTTTCATTATTTCACTATTTTTGTAAAAAAATTCAGCCATATATTTGCACAAGACATACCTAGAGCAAGAGAGCACGAGAGCACTGTGTAGCAACAAAATACTTTCGAACAGAACTATTCACACAATCACAATTCCAAACCTCTGATGATCCAAACCTTGTAGTATAGAATTTCAAATGATCTCGTGATTAAATTTTGTTTTATTTTTTACATTTTCTGCAGTATTTTTACACAGTAAGTAAATAATTTAAATTTTTTGTTCATTTTCAGAAAAGAAATAAATAAATAATGAATAAAATAAATTTAAAATTTAAAATTTAAAAAAATTTTAAAAAAATCCATTTTGCCCTAAACCCTTCATTCTTTTTGTTTCTGCCCTTGCTTCTTCCTTTTTTTGTGGTTTCTGAATTAGGGCTTTTCATTTTAGATTTATAGGCCTATGACATCTAACCCACGGGACAACTGGCATAGTCAAATCCCAATCCATGTCCGCCCTTGCGTGAATTTTTAAAAAACTAAATTTTTTTAATCGGTGCGCCCTGCGTAACCTAGCACACTGGTGCGTTGGCTTATCACAGTGCACCGCATACATACTATTTGATAATAAAAAAATTAAAAACATATTTTTTTTAATCCATGCACCATATGTAATATAGGGCACTAGTGCGCTATTTCATTACAACGCACCGCGCACGTACTATTTGGCAAAAAAAAAATTTAATTTTGTGTTAATCGGTGCACCATGTAACATATAACACACCGGGCCTCCTTGTTGACAGAGAGAACCATATAGTGGTCCTCTTTTTGCGTGGGGCGTTCATAAGAATAGGTCGCACCGCCCTCTCCACGACACCATATGCTACAAAAACTAACATTAGAGGCTTTTTATTATTGTGTCTATGTTAATTGGTGTGGTGGTTAACATATAATGCACGGGTGTTCCTTGTTGAAATTGAGCATTTTACGGTGTTTTATACTGTTTTGGCGGCGCGTTTATAAGAACACGATGCACCGACGTCGGTGCGTACAGAATTTAAAAGCGCACCGGTTTCTTGATATATTTTTTTTACCTGAAAAGTTGATGATTTATTTATAAAATATATTAATGAATGATATGGTATAGGTTTCATATTGATAAAGAAATGGCTGAAAATATATCAAGTAACAGAAATACTGATAGCACATCAAGAAAAGACAAAAGGAAATTCTTTGTAAATTCTTTACAAAAAATATTATTTTTTAACTCTATGTAAGTTTAACTAATATGTATTGTTTATTTTATATCACGTAGAGCCACAAAATGATGAAGCTTGATAATATTATTTCTGATCTAGGACCAGAAGAGCATAAAATCTTGATGGAAAAATTGCAAAGGATGAATCAGATGAATGAAAAAATATTATCGATCCAATATGAGTTTCTTTTTTTAATTTTCATTAATAATATACTTAAAATTATTAGATAACATGTCTCAAGCAATCTATTAATTCACATATGTTTAATGTCCTACAGGGACCAATAACTCAAAAAAGAAACGTTGTTCTAAGAAAATAAAAAAATAGAACATGCAAATGAAAATGAATTGCTCCTTAGCTCATCTGGAGTGGTGCTAGAGGTTAACGAAAGGGGGGAAAACTTTTACAAAATTTTTAGGGATCTAATGGAACGAATGTATGGACTTTCTTTCGACTTACAATACAAAATCAATCCAATGATTCCAAGAACCAAATTTTATCTAAACTACAGGAAGAGTTTTCAGAGAATTGATCAATGAGACATGTCAGAATTTTAATAGCAAAAACATATAACAACAAAAAAGAAAGAATGAAAAAGTAATATTCCTTTAAATGTTTTTCTAGAATTATTTATAAATATCACTTTTGTTATATTTAATTTTCATGTATCAATATAAAAATTTAATTGTTTATTGTCATGTTACATTTTCAGTAAGATTATGAAAATCTCAAAAGATGAACGAGCTGATATCAGAAATATGCCAGTAGGAATGTCTAAAAAGGTGTACAATGAGATGGTCAAAGAAATGGAAAAAATTGCACCATAGGAGGAGCCATCTAAAAAAAAACGTGCTTCAAATGTAATATGTAATCATTGAATTTTTTGATCATTAGGTACAATAAATAAACAATTTAGCATTAAATATTAATTTTCAAGCATTTTCTTGCAAAAAAGAAAAGAAAATGGAACCCATTCAGCACATAAAACAGGATGACAAGGAAGAAAAGGGTTGATATCTAAGTTTGTGAGTAATTGTTACTTCCTTATAACAACTTAACTAGATTTAATTTTTGTATATTTTAAGTTGTTTTACAACAATCATCATTGAATGTCTTCAAACAGGTGCTAACATACAAAGAAGAACCATCAGGCAAATTGATTGACATTGGGTTAAATATGGGTTATGAGCATATGTTGGCATATCAGAAATTAATTGTGGAATTTGTTAGCATCTATTGATATTTTTTTACTTAGCTCCATCTATAATTAATAGAACAAAAAAATATTTTATATTAAATATATGATTTGTTATGGGATATAAAACTTGCAGGAAACAAAGTATAGAACATCGCCAACAGATGAAATCTTGAAAGATGGAATGAAATTAGGTTTTGAAAGAATGTGTATAGTTCATGATTCAATTGTTGCTATGGTAAGTCATTTCTTTCCAATTTACACTGATGTATATTATTTAATATTGAAATTTTCATTATCTCACCAATGTATATACACTCATTACAGTTTATTTTTATGTTTGTAGATGGAAGGTGAAGAAGAAGAAAACAATAAACACCCTGAACAAAACATTCCTCAAAATAACCCAAGTCATGGAAGCAGCTCAAGCAGTGACAGCAGTTCAAGCAAAGAATGATGATCATTATGTTTGGATATCAAATCAAGGTGTTGTATTTTTTGAAATATTTGTCTGTGAAATCAGAAATTTTGTTTAATGTAATGGACATAGTGTCCCAATTGAAAGAAAAAGGGATACCAATAACTGTCCCATTTTGTATGACAAAGATTGTCTTATATATATATAATATATATATATATATATATATATATATATATATATATATATATATATATAATATGTTTTAATTTATTCTATTGCATTCTCCATTGTCGCTGTGAAATGTAACACCACTGATTAAATTTATGGATGATTAAATATTATAATGAAGAGATGTGAAATCTGATGATATGATATAACAAATTAATCCAAACATCACATTCAAATGCACTAATAAAAATTTAATTGATATAAATAAAGTTATAAGATATGTGTCATCTTTTGATGAATAATGAATTTTAAAAAATCACAATAATTATGATATGATATAACAAATTAAGCCAAACATCACATTAAAATGCATTAATAAAAATTTAATTAATATGAATATTGTTATAAGATATGTGTCGACTTTTGATGAATAATGATTTTTTAAAAAATCACAATAATTGCACTCTCATAGGGCAATGTGTCTAAAAAATACAAAATGAACACTGGTGCTCGTCAGTTACTGTACACCGGTGTGTTTGTATGATAAAGTGCATCGTTGCGTTTCTACGACCTATGGGCACTGCAAAAATACCAATACCAATTATAACTCTCGATGTGTTTGTGCGATACTGCGCACCGGTGCATTTATGTGGGACTACTCACTGGTGCATTTTTACGACCTATAGGCACCACATAAATACCAATACGAATTAGAACAATCAGTGTCTTTGTGTGATACTGCGCACCAGTGTGTTTCTATAATACTACGAACTAGTGCGTTGATACGATCTATGGGCACCGCTCAAATCCCAATACCAATTAGAACGGCCCAGTGCGTTGTATCACCTACAGTGCGCCCAGTGTGGTTTTAGACCTTTACAGCTCGGTACATGCACCTTCGACTGCCTCGGACTAACCATCTAGATGACACGCACCAGTGCGTTAACACCTGAGTAGCGCATTGATGATAAAAAATCCGTAATAACCTCCGACCACCGAGTTTTTTTAGTTGTGTTGAAATTCCATTAGAAGGTCTGCCAAAACCTCCATTACCGAAAACATATGTTGTAGAAAATGTTTTTTTGACAATTTTACCCAATTTTATAACACTAAAAACCTCCTTTATAACCTCCGCTAGAG
The DNA here is from genome assembly GCA_034641835.2 of Pinus albicaulis. Classification (NCBI taxonomy): domain Eukaryota; kingdom Viridiplantae; phylum Streptophyta; class Pinopsida; order Pinales; family Pinaceae; genus Pinus; species Pinus albicaulis. The sequence goes on from CM076574.1 coordinate 603,208,779, forward strand.
GTTATTTTCCTTGTAGTGGGCATATCCTAGTGAGACATTGTCCGACACAGTCCAGAAGTATCCCACATATGAAAAAGAGATGTATTACATTGTGTAGGCTTGCCGACAATGGGAGCATTACATTTTGGGGGAGGAAATGGTCATCCACACAGATCACCAACCCCTACAGTTCATACAGATGCAAGGGAATTTTCAAAACAATCACCATCAGAAGTGGTCCACATATTTGCAACAGTTTCATTTGAACATCAAGTACAAGAAGCGCAACACCAATAACGTTGTATATTTCCTTAGCCGACCACCGATCTTGGCGCTAACCACCATGATCAACACTTGTGGGCATGAGACTTCTGATTAGCCACTTCTCTACAAGAGTGAACCAGAATTTGACCACACATATAAGACGCTCTTGGAGGGTATCCAAGTTCAAAATTTTCACCTCCAAGATGCACTGTTATGCCACCTGGGACACCTTTGTGTTCCTTCAAGTGATCATGCCAAGATGATTTGGGAATCACACTACAATCATGTCGTTGGGCATTTCAGGGTCAAGAAGATAGTGGAATTACTGCAGAATTATTTCTATTGGCCAAACCTTCGATAGTATTTCGGGAAGTACATCACATCCTGCACTTCTTACACCATTTCCAAATTGGCCATCAAGAAGCAAGGCCTCTATACTTTATTACCTACCCCTATTCGACCCTGGGAATCCATCTTCATGGATTACATGTTGGGCCTTCCTTCTACTAAGCATGGCAACGACTGTGTTTTTGTGATTGTCAAAAAATTCTCGAAGATGGCCATTATGGCGGCCTGCAAGAATAATATCACAGCAGAATCCACTTCTAAACTCTTATTTGAATGAGTGTGGGTACACTTTGGGATCCTACAGCCTATCGTCTCAGATCAAGACAGCAGTTTCCTCAGCACATTTTGGTCCAGCCTCTGGTCAATGTTGGACACCAAGCTCACCAAGTCCACAACCTTCCCTCCCCAAAATTATGGCCATACAGAGGTCGTCAACAGGATTATCGTACACATTTTTCAGATGTACAACTCAAAGCATCCAAGCATATGGGATGATATTATCCCCTATGTACAACACAACTATAATCGAGCCCTATATAGCTCAACCTACCACAACCCTTTTCAAGTGGGCTTGGGATTCCAACCACTATGTCCCATTGACGTAGCCATGCCATTTGCAGTTACTCAGGATGATTCAGCTCATGTCTAGTCTGAAGTCGACAAGGCAAACAAATTCATTGAGCGCATTCAACACATCCTCCAATAGGTTCATGACATATTGGATAGATCCAATGCTAAGTACAAGTAGTGACATGATCAACATTGGGTGACACACAACTTCCAAGTGTGTGAAAAAGTGTGGCTACATTTGCAGAAGGAGCACCTCACTGGACCCCACTATAAGCTTCGGCAGCTCTGATATTGGCCATACACCATAACCAAGGTTGTAGGGGAAAATTCCTTCAAGCTCAATATTCCACCATTCCTTCGTCTGCAGCCACTGTTCAATGTGGACCGCCTTTGGCATTACTTTCCACCTCTTCAAGACACATCCGACATGGAAGAACAACTTGCACCAATAGAGTTAAACACAGACTGCGTGGAATAAGCCACAATTGATCGAATCATGGACACATAGATCAATAACACCCACCACCAGAGGATCCAGCTATATTAAGTTTTCAAAGTAGGCCAACTCCTTCACCAAGGCAAGTGGCTCACCAAGGAACAAGTTCAAAAAAAGTTTCCTCATCTCATGGAGGAAGTCAACGCAATGGGGACCATTTCTTCCTAAGGGGGGAGGAATGATCCAAGTGGATATTGGTGGCAACCCACCTATTCCACTTGGACCCCCACCATTTTTTCTTTCAGTTTTTCAGTTTCCTTAATTGTAGCACAATTTACTATTTTTGGCAGTTTTTTAAGTCCTGAACTTCCATAGTCATTTTGAGGCCCTAAAAATATTTTTTTGGGAAAAGGCTCTGTTTAAGTCTTAATAATTTATTTCAGTAGTGTATTCCTTGGATATATATTTCTAATGAGGTATCATGTGCGTCAAACGAAGATCGTATACCAAAGTTACGACCCTCAGAAATTGATGTACCAATTTACCCTAACGAGGCCCATAGTTTGGTGTTTCATCTCCTAGGATTAGGTTTTTGTATGTTTATGGTTTTCTATTTGTTCTCAATAATAAATAGGCCTTCGAGCCTCATTGTAACATAATTCAAAGGCCTGTAGCCGCCACATCTCTCCTCAAAGATAAGCTACCAGCGCCCTAGCTATTTTATTTTCATTTTGTCTGTAAGCATATTTTAGTTGTGTGATATTAATGAAATGAAGTCCTATTTTTTTTGCATCTCTGTGTTTATGTGTATTTCTATATTTTATTGTGTTCTTGCATAAGTCTGTATCAATCGTCCCTTCACAAATATCTATGCATGGCCTTTCCAAAAGTCCAATTTTTTGGGATTAATTGCTCAAAATCAATGTTTTTAGCCTCAACGCATCTTGTCCCTTTAGCCACCTGTGTTCAATGCTGGTTTCTCCCTTCTAAATTATTTTTGAACAACACTAGTTGCTCCCTTTTGCGGGTGCGTTGATTCTAGAAATTCGGGAAAATCAAAAAAAAAATTGAAGCTTCCTCTTCCAAAATATTCCAAAGGTTGTTCCAACTATTTACCATGGATAAGAGCTCTAATCCTATATGATCCTATGATGTAGGAGCATCGGAACTAGCCAGCAATGTGGAAATTTCTCCACATGTTGTGGCTAACCACAGTAAAAATTCGTTAACTGTTTGGTCAAATTCAGGATTACTGAGAAGGATAAAACTTCTCAAACAGTTTGTTATTGAAATAAGTGTGAGATTGCCTTATTTTAAATTAGAGATAAGATTTGTTAAACAAGTGTGCACGAGAGCTAGTAAATAGGGAATTCTGTTAGAGTTTTCAAAATAGAAGATTATGTTATCGATTTGTTAGCAGAATTAGTGGAAGGATTAATGAGAGGAAATTGTAATAAGCGAGGAGATTTTTGCAGAGAGGGTGTGTGTTCTTGTGTGGAGCGAAAGCTCAAATTTGCAGAGAGGATTTGGTTTTGTGTGAAACAGGGGCTTTTTGTAGCGTAAAGGAGCCAAAAATTCAATCTCTGTTTTGTTTTTATAAGTGTGAACTGTAATGTGCAAATCGAATAAAAGTATTGTGGATTTAAACAATGTTATTCAAAGAATTTGTTGAAATGGGTCTTCGATTTGTGTTTCTATTGGAATTTGTGTGAATTCTGAGTTTTATTCAGCCTCTGCGCTGTCGCCTTTTGTGAGTTGAAAAAAAACCATTAACATAGAAATTGTGAGTTAATTCTTCTTGGAACCGGATGCTAAAAGGATTATAAATTGGTTTAAAACAAAATCGGATCTGAAACATATCGCATCGTATGAGAAGTGACACTTCCTGATTTTGCGGATTGCGATTCAGATAAAATCGGATCAGCTTTGAACAATCAATAGTTTGGCATTCAAATCAATGCTGATCTCCGATTCCAATCAATTGGATCGGAACTGCAACTCGTGACAGCGTTAATATTCAAGTGATTACAATCGCCGATTGCAATAATCGGAATTGTATCGATTGAAACTGTTTTGAATAGCATTCAGCGCTATTATAATTGGTTTGGGAAGTTGTCAAGTCCGCCGACTGATCGCATCAAAGAGAGTGAAAGTAATCATATCGCGCCATATTATAACGGATCCAGATGTGAAATTTATGGATTGATCTAATGTGATATCGATCCGAAGGAGATCGCGCTACTACAGGAAAGGTGTTGATTGAACTACTGTAAAACAGTGATTCCGATTTCCAAATCGCATCACATCGGAATGGTGAGGGGTGTGGTTGACTGTTGAAGCAGTGACATTTAAAATCTGCAAAGTGAAATTGCCGATGGCATCGCATCAGAGTTATAGAAGCGGTCAAGACTTGTAGTGAATACCAATAGAGATTCGAGACCGCCAATTGATATATCAGTGGATATCAGAGTTTGGAGCGCTGAGATTGTTGAATAGCCTTGGAGCAATCGATTGGAGCGGATGTTCAAATCTTGAATCGAATTTATTAAAGCCGAAGGAACAAATACCATTTCGATTCTATGGTAAATTTGCAGAACTCTGTTTCTGTGCAGAGCCAAAAAGCAACGATGAAGATGTTCAGATAATCAAAATGAGATTCGATGGAAGAGAATGGAGTTGTTGGAACGCCTTTTTGGATCAGAATTGAGACAAATCCAGTGGAAGAGGTATGGAGTGTTTGGTTGTATATCATATTTATATATAATGTTGTGGTTGGTACGCATTGAAAACGCAGAAGGAAGGTAATCGAATAGAACAGAATTTCCAGAAGCAGAATCATAGAGTAAGCAAGGGCGCACATAGTAATGGGAGGAGAGTTGATCTTTGGCATTTGAAATGCTCATATGGATCACTTTGAAGTTAACTACGGTAAATTCAGAAATTCGATTGTGGAGTATAACTCTTTTGGTTCAAGTTAATGTTGTGTAAATACTTGGTCTTATGATGTGGGAAAAAGAAATGAATTTAAAACCCTTGCATAAAATGAATGTTGATATTGGGTCTAAAAACTTGTAAGCTTGGATTGTAAATCTAAATGAAACTTTGGTATGATGTTTGTTGGGGTTGATTTATGTGAGTATTTGAATGAATTATTGAGGTTTTGATTTGGGAATTTGCGGAGACGCATGTTTATATGAACAGAATTCGAAGATTATGGGTTTGCAGGTTCAGCCTGCATCATCCTATCTTAGATACTTTTCCTCTTATCCCTTGAGCTCATCCTCCCACCATATGTGCAACTCAATCCCATAATGGTAAATCCTAGAATACCACACCTCTCCTTTATATTTACTGACATCCATTGAATTAGGGTTGGATTTTGGAGATTAAAAGTACCCTTATGTTTCTTCCATGAACCTGAAGGAGTCATCATGTCCATACATTAGGGTTGATATTGAGGTGTGCTTTATGACAAGGAAGGAAAAGTCAACTTAGGGAGACATCTATAAGATAAACTATTATTTATGGTTGTAAACTCTCTCTTATTTATATTAATACAAAGAGTATATTTTTTTCCTATATGTGTTTAGTTATGTTTACACCCATATATTTCAATGCCCTGTTGATTCATTGAATAGATATGTTAGATTAATGTATGTGGTTGTTGTGGATCCTTTTCTTGTTTTCGTCGTGTGTGCAAGTTCTAATTATAGCACTCTTAGCTACAAGTGGAGCTTACAATAAAGGAGGAAAGAAAAAATTGCTACATATTTGAGGTAGGTTTCTTTCCATTCCCTAATTTCTCTAAGGAAAACTTAATGATTTTCATCTTATGTTATTCCATATGATTTTACTAGATCTAGGAATTCACTTTTGTCTATAATCATGAAAATTCTGCATAACAATGATAATCCAAATTTTCAACATGATTTCCTTTAATTAAAGTTGCATAAACATCCTTAAAATCACCATCTTGAGCATATTTTTCAATATAACTTTCATGCATGATTGAGTTATTCTTAAGAATGAAATATGCATTAACAATAGGCCTTGATAACATATCAACAACTTTGTTGTATATACCTTTCTTGTACCTTATTACCAAATCAAATTGTTGTAGAAATCCCATCCACCTAAAATTTCTAGCTCGTTGTAGCTTGGTTTGCGATTGTAAATATTGAAAAGGTTGATGGTCAGTATAAATAATCACTTCTTTACCCATAAAATAGTTCTTCCATTTATTCACGCTTTGTGCCAAAGCGTAAAACTCTTTTTCATAAGTTGGATATTTAATTACTGAATTGGTAAAGGTTTCATAATGGTAACATATAGGCTTACCATGTTGCATCAAAACTGCTCCCATAGCACAATTGCATGCACTTGAATCTTAAATGGCTTCTTAAGATCTATAAGTGCTAGAACTAGTGTTGTACTGATTTTATATTTCAATGTGTCGAAGGATTTATGCTCCTTGTCTCCCCACTGAAAGACATTTTTCACACTTTTCAAAGCATGCAATGGTTTTGCAATGAGTGAGAATTTAGCTGTAAATTTTCTCCAATATTGGGTTTCTCCCAAAAAGATCCCAACTTCTATTACATTTTTGGGTTTAGGCCAATTCACAATCACTTCAACTTTTGAGGGATCAATATTCATTTCACTCCCTCCTACAATATGACCCAAATAAACCAAAGAGGTTTTCCAAAATTCACACTTAGACATATTAAAATACAACTTCTCTTTTTTCAAGACATCTAAAACTTGTTTCACATGCCTGAAATGATATTTGCAAGTCTTACTGAAAATAAAAATGTCATATAAGTATACTATGACAATATCATCAAGGAATGGTATCACCACATCATTCATAACTCTCATGAATGTTTCAAGCGCATTGGAAATCCCAAATGGCATAAATAGAAATTCAAACAAACCTTTTTTTTCCTTGAAAGAAGTTTTCCAAATATCACATTCAGCTATCCTAATTTGATGATAACCGCTTCTAAAATCCAACTTAATGAAATAATCAAAATCCTTTAACTGATCTAACAAATCATCATTGCAAGGAAGAGGATAACAATTCCTTATCATGATTGTGTTAAAAGCTCTAGAATCCACACACATGCACCATGTACCGACGTTATTTTTAACCAAAACAATAGTAGACCCACAAGGAGATGTGCTAGGCCTGATGACCCCTTTTTCAAGAATATTTTGAATTTTCTTCTTTATTTTTATTCTCCAAAACTAACTTTCTATACATGTCAATGTTTGGAAGAGGTGCATCCTACTGCAAATGGATCTCATGTTGGATTCCTCTTCAGATTCCTAAAATATATTTTCATAAGTGTTAGCAACTTCAACCAAATCATGCTTGAGTTTTGAATCACATTGTATGAAAGCTTTAGATTCAACTGAGTAACTTTAGCTTTAATCATCAACAACACAAAAATATTACTAGCATTTACAAGCCTTTTCATTTGACCAACACTTACAATAAATAAGTTCATCTTCTTGTGATGTGATCTACCAATATACTAAAATCCATATTTATAAATATGGTATTTTTTCTGATGATGATATAATATGGCTTTTCATTCATACAAGTATGGACTCCTTGAAACAATTCCACATATGTCAAGTGGTACAACATCAAGCTCTACATCATCTATAAATTTTGTAGTTACGGAAAATTTGAGTTTACATTTTTTTGTCACTTGCAATTTAGCATCATCACATACCCAACCCAAAGGGAAAGGCTTATTATGAGCTTTTCTTTCCAAGTTTATTTTCTTGACAGTAGCTTGAAAAATGAGATTGACTTGGGATCCACTATTAAACAAAGTATTAAATTTTGTATGTTTTGTAATGACCCTGATATGGAAAAGCTCAATTCTTTCTTTATCATTTTGAGACTCAATAGGCTTACTAGAAGAAATAGTACTTGCATTAGAATTTAGAAGATTTACCTTTCATTCCCATGTTTGTGATTTTGGTTTCATAACCTGAATCAGATCTTAGATCTTGTTGAGTTATTGCAACAAAAAAAATTTTTCCATTGTCGTTGAACTTCTTTGGTCTCATTTATGGATGTAGTTTCCAAAAATGGTCTTGATCATGGCCTTCTTTTGAACAATGTTTACAGGTAATTTTATCTCCCTCTTTATTTATTGTAGCATCATTTTTTCCTTTTCCTTTAAACTTCCACTTTCCTTTGTATCCAAACTTGAATGGTTTCTATCTAGTCTCTTGAGGAACATTCTTGCCTCTTGATTCTAAATGAGTTTCTTGAAAAAATACTTTACCTAGACTGGTGGGATTAAACATAAGTTTAGTATGACTCAAATAGCTATGTAATCCACCAATGTATTTAAGGAGAGTGTATTGTTAAGACAAATCTACACCTAACATTAAAGCTCTTCTTCTAAATTCTTGTGTGTAACTTTGAACACTCTGACCTTTAGCTTGTCTAAAAATTTTCCAATCTGTAATTGATTTTTTCATATAAGCTAATGGATAAAACTTCCTTCTTAATGCAACTACAAAATCATTCGAAGAAGAGACAGTTTTACCAATTTTCTTCAAATCTTCTTGAGTTCTCTCCTCCCACCATATGAGAGATGCACTTTCCAAATGAAGAGAATCAAGTTTTATATTTGTAACATCATCCTTAGTCGTTTGAATCGTGCAATAGACTTCAATTTGATGAAGCCAATTATCCAACTTGTCAACATTCACTTCCCCATTGTACATAGGCAATTAAAACTTGACATCATGTTGTGTAACCAGCTCCAAAAATAGAAGAAAAGAGATATCAACGCCTTAGAAATAAGCCACTTCGAGGGGGCAACCTCCAATACATTACATAAATGAACAAATCTTGGATGATACAATTTACAAAACTTCCTTTCTATATATAGGAGTCCATATGGCCATAATGTAATCCTAGTGGGCCACAATGTAATCCTATCCGACCTAACAATAATAATTTAAGGGCACAATAATAACAAAATGGGGGTTACAAGGGTACAATAATAATAATAAGGGGATTACACTAATAACAATAAGGGACTATACTAGTAATACAGGGACCTAACATGCCCCTCTCCTTCAAAAAAGTGTTGTCCTCAACGCTTGAGTAGCTCTGGGTGCTTCTGTATAAAATTCTCATCCTCCCATGTAGAATCTTCAGTGGGTAAGTTCTTCCACTTGATGAGATACTCTGAAATTGATCGATTCAGTAGCTATAGAGTTCTTGTTTCCGTGACCGCTTCAGGTTCCAATATGACTTTTCCTTCCTCATCAAGTTCTGGCAATATTGTTTGAATTGGAAGATTTTCACCTATAACCTTTTTTAAGCATGAAATATGGAAAACTGGATGCACTCGCGAAGAAGCAGGAAGCTCCAATTTGTATGCCATAGTACCAATCTTTTGCAACACCTTGTAAGGACCATAGTACTTTGGCGATAATTTATTATCCTTCTATGCTTGCTTGAGGGACATTTGTTTGTATGGTTGTAGCCGTAAAAATACCCAATCTCCTACATCAAAACTTCTCTCGCTACGATGTTGATCTGCCTGTTGTTTCATTCGATTTGTGCCAAATTCAGGTTATCCTTTAAGAGTTGGAGAACTTCTTGCTGATGCTCGATGTGATCTTCCACTGCTTGAACCTTCGAATTTTCCCTTAAAGATGATGTTATGGATGGTGGATGATATCCATAAAGTGCCATAAATGGGGTCATTTTTGCTGCAGTATGGAAGGAAGTGTTATACCACCATTCAGCGAGAGGCAACCACTTGACCCATTGTGTTTGTTTATCAGATACAAAACAACGAAGATATCCTTCCAAACATTTATTTACTATCTCAGTTTGACCATCAGATTGAGGATGATAAGATGATCTATGAGCCAATTGAGTACCCAAACAAGAAAATAACTCCATCCAAAAATTTCCAGTAAAAATGGGATCTCTGTCGCTCACAATAACCCTTGGGCTTCCATGTAGCTTTTGAATTCTGTCCATAAATGTAGTAGCAACTGTACTTGCTTTAAATGGATGAGATAATGCACAAAAGTGTGCATACTTGGTAAGTCTATCAACTACCACCATGATGACATTCTTTCCTTCGGACTTAGGTAAACCTGTGATAAAATCCATTGAAATCTCCTCCCAACGTTGACTTGGAATGGATCACGATTGACATTTATTTTGTTCTCATCATGAGGTTCTTCTACTATATTTTCACCATTAGGAAACATTTCTTGTATCAACTTTGTCAAACCTTCCATAACATTCTTCATGTTTTCCATTTTCTCATCGATCTTAGCTTCCATGTCATCCATCTTAGATTCCATGCCAACCTCCATGCCATCTATCTTAGATTCCATTCCATCTATCTTAGATTCCATGCATTTCTTCAAACCATCCATATTATTCTTCACACCATCCATCTTTGCTTCCACACCTTTCTTCAAAACTTCCATTTCATTTTTTGCTGCTCTTTGCGGGAGCGAGATTTGGTGCACTTGCTCTTGTAATTTTGATAGATCATGTTGCAATTCTTCATCTTCATGAGTCATAGTAGAGCCTTCTGAAGGCTTAATGGGTGTTGAATTATTTTTACGGGGCATATTTTAGAACCCAATACTGATATCTACTCTACAATATGCCCTTGGAATCAATTCAAGACTTATGCAATTCGAAAAAAAATACACACATTTTCTTGCTTTTGAGGAGCTCAATCTTGAAATTGGATTATCTCTGTGATTGCAACACTTCAATATTTTAATTTTAGTATCAATGTAGCCCTCTGAATTATCTTTTGAATGCCACAGGTTTGACCTGATTTGGATTCTCCAACACAAAGTTCTGTCCAATCTCCCACAGTGACCTAATTATGGATTGGTTTAGTAGAGCTAACTTGTACGACTTTCCACGTGTCACTGTTTCATCCTTCGGATCTGAAATTGATAGCCAAGAAACTAAATTCTGTGCACTTGTGACCACTTTTTACGGCACTCCAATCCGATGCTCAGAGAGAGAGTTATGAAGATTTTCCCACGATCGCCTCTTTGAGATGAAATTCAAGAGCCTGAAAAAGTACTACCTTCCACAAATCATATCTCCAAAAATATTGTGAACCAAGCTCTGAAATTTTTTGACGATTGTCCTTAGGATGTCAACTTTGCACCCTAAAAATTTCCACTTCTGAGACTTGGTAGAAAAAAATTTATAGCGCAAATGCCACGATGACCTGTTTAAGAGCCTGAAAAAAAACCTGACTTACACAGATCATATCTCCAAAAATATTGCGAACCAAGCTCTGAAATTTTTTGAGGATGTTCCTCAAGATTTCGGCTTCACACCCTAAACATTTCAGTTTTTAAGGCTTCATAGAAAAAAATTATAGCGAAAATTCCACGATGACATGTTTGGAGCAGCGAAACCCTAGAATCCAAAGCTCTGATACCAAATGTTGTGTAACCAGCTCCAAAAATAGAAGAAAAGAGATATCAATGCCTTAGAAATAAGCCACTTCGAGGGGGAAACCTCCAATACATTACATAAATGAAAAAATCTTGGATGATACAATTTACAAAACCTCCTTTTTATATATAGGAGTCCATGTGGCCATAATGTAATCCTAGTGGGCCACAATGTAATCCTAGCCGACCTAACAATAATAATTTAAGGGCACAATAATAACAAAATGTGGGTTACAAGGATACAATAATAATAAGGGGATTACACTAATAACAATAAGGGACTATACTAGTAATACAAGGACCTAACACATCAAGCTTAAGAAAAGGAGACTAAACATGTCCTTTTCGAGATCTAGGAGGGGTATGTATAGGTGTTGAAGGAGGTGAAGAAGGAGATGAGGATGAAGGTGAAGATGGAGGTGAAGGATGAGGTGGTGGAGGGAATACATGTTTTCTCCCATCACCACCATTATCTTTTGGATGGTTTGAACTATCTCCTTGCAAAATTATTGTCCTTTAATTGTAAAACACATTTACCATCTCTAACATATCATAGAAAGCCTTTCTGAAATCTCTCTCATCCTTAGACATTAGTTCCTATCCTTCTTCATGTGCCATGACTGGTGGATTTTTTGGAGTTTGTGACCTCCTTAAACCAATTTGAGGGTTTGGTTCCTCAAACACTCCTCCCCTTTTCAACTTGGACCTTGTAATAATTCAAAAACACTTGCAAAAATAGTAAAACCTTCAAAACAACCATGCTCTGATAGCAAACTGATTTGAAATTACAAATTTGAAGGTTTCTTGAAAAAAATTGCAAGCTGCTTTTTCTCTTGTGGGAAATGGATCAATTTTCAAAAGCACGTAAACTTATTTATTTTATTTAAATTTTTCATATATAAATAGAGAAAAATAGACAATATGCAACATCACACAAATAATAATTTGATGACAGAATTCACCCCTCCTAGGCTATGTCTTCAGGTCTAGCTTCCAATGTTGGCCCTTTATATTATATGCTAAAAATGTAAATTACATCAACATACAATGCTCAAATCACAAAAATTGTGTTGTCATTATATCCAAAACAACCAAAAACCCTTGTGTAGGCTCTTATTGGGCTCAAAAAGGCTGAAAAATGGCCAGGTTAGGCATCCTTTTCCATTTATATGCTACCAGTCCTGCAAAATCACCAAACTGGTGAAACATACAATGAATTCCTCCTTTGGGAGAAATGTTAAGCAATAAATCACTATGTTTTCGAAGATGATTCTTTCGTGATTGGTGCAATCTATAAAACAGTTATTTTGGCATCGCAACCCCATCTACTTTCCCTTTTAATGGGTGTATGTGGTCCATGTGGCTGTGGGATAGGTGCCACGTACATACCCCTACACCACAAGCTCTTTTGATGGTTATATGTAGTTAAATGGGACTAAGGACCAAGATAACCGCATGCCCCCTCCACCTCGTCATTTATCATGGTCATGTATTGTTTACATATGGCTTGGGGCCAGGGCCACATCCACGCCCCACGCCACTCCAGTACCACCACAATCATATAATATACCATATATGTGGGCGCCAAGACTGACCACCCGGCTCCTCCCAAAACATGTAGATAACTCCAAATAAAATATAACTGGAGCTTAATATATACAAGAACCAATGTGTAACACCCCATTTTATGAATTGATTAAGATAACAAACTTTGTGATGCATTAATACTTTATTTTAAATTAAGATGACTAACTAATATGATATTGTTAATATATTTTGAATTTAAAGATAATAAAATAAAATATGGATGATTTTATGGAGTAAAAATAAATTAACTGAATGGTAATTATTGCCAAGATCCCAGAGTAAAAATAGAGAAATTTCTGAAAATTACATTCCCAGAAAATGGATTTAATGAAAATCTTGAAGAGGGAAAGGGGTTCTGTGCAGAAGGAAACCAAAGGGTTAAACTACTGGAAGTTGTTAGAAGTTGTCCAGATCTGAAAAATTGGCCAGTGGAGCTCTAGACCCTGGGATGTATAGACTGGATTGGAAATCCTGAGGTCTATCTGCTCCTGTAATTTATTTTCTGTTGTATAAACTCTGGGGAGGTGCACGAGGGGAGTGGAGGACGTGATTGCCTCACTAATGGTAGGGAGGATGATAAGTTAATAGAAAAAATATTGAGATAAGTATAAAAGAATGATGTTCTCTATTTTCTTTCCTATTGTTGGACAAAATTATATTGTTTACTAATACAACATTAGATTCCTCACTGTAATTAATAAGAATGGGTATGATCATTCTGTTAAAGTAAGATGGGATAATATATTTACGTTTAAAATCTGTATTATAGAATTTTGTTTCCAGACAAGCTAGGAAATCAACTTAAATGTTTAGTACAGGAAATTCATTTATTGAGCGCTAGATATGAAAGTCTTATTGAAAGAATTTACGTTGTAAACATCTTAAATTTCTTCCATAACCAGACAAAAGTAATACTTTCCAAACCCTTTTAAGATAAATGTAAAGTAAATGCATGCAGATGTACATAGATTTACAAGGAGAATTATTGTAATGGAGAGGTACTGGGGTTTAGTCCCAAGCCCTGCAAAGCAAGGCAGGGGCCATGGTCCCCAGTCCCAAACATGACTGTATTCCTTATTAACCCAGAGAAATATAACATAACCAAAGCACTTCAGAAGGAAAGCTGCATGGAAAACTGATAACAGAAATATCTTGATTTACTTAGTAAAAAGACAAGAAAAAACCATACAAGCATATATGTCAATAGCTGAATAATATATATACGGTAAACTCCATGTACAGACTTGAGTAAAATCCAAAGTGAAAGTCCAACTGGATATAAAACCATAACTTCAAGAATTTAAAGTTTAAGTCCATATTTCAAAATAGAATAGGACGAGGAAACACCCATGAAAGGGTTATCGTATAACCAGGTAACGCTCCAAGATTTACAAGTTATACATCTAACCCAAAACAAACAAACCTCTAGTTTAAATATTCATGAAAATGGCATAAGGGTTTATGAATCTAAACAAGCATAACTCTTATAATATTTACTGAATAACCACAGAAAAACCAAGGCTCTAAGCTCAGACAGTTACAAGAAATAACGTCATAAGTAGAAGGACATTGCACCAAAATAATGAAAAAGTAGGAGGGGTAGGCGTTGTCAACATTCCTGAGGCACCTTGAAGACATGAGAGATTTTCCTCAGCCACTATAGTAAATGCTCTAAATTGCAAACATAACTGTGGAACCAGAGATAGAGTTGAACTTACCAAACAACCAACGAAGAAATGGAGACGGAGTTGGTCTCTCTCATCGGAAAAGTGGAATTGAAGGCCAAGTTCCTCTCTGAGTAAAGAAAAATTGTAAACACTTACCTGAAAAATGAGGAAAATTATACAGTGAGTCCATCAAGCCATAAAACTAAAACCACCAATCTTGCCAAACAAAAATAACTAGAAAATAAAACGGCGTCGGTGAAATATGCTTACCATGGTTTATTTGGGTACAGAGTTTCTATGCTCTTAATCATGGAACGTTGAAACACAGCTCAAAGAGATTGGGCTCAGTAAACCCTCCTCAAAAACAACAAAGGGCTTTTCACCCACTGTCAGGAGTGAGAATTGATTCTAACAACTGACCTAACTCATGGCCACAAGCCAAATAATATTCAAAACCACCATAAAACGCAAGAACCTAACTCACTGAGAAAATATGAAGGGATGCATCTCCCAACAGTCAATGAAAATTAATGCACAGTGTACGAGAGCAAGATTACTTGTAAGAGGCATATGCGGTATGGCGGGTTGTATTCAACCATCAATGATCAAAACCTTCCACCCTCACGAAACTAAACCATACAGGAAATTTGTATAGCGGCTCGGCCACCACAGCGGCGAAAGAATGGAGTGGAATTCTTGCGACCAACAGGTAGTTTCCCTAACTACTTTGGATGCATTAGATCCGACGGATATAAAAATGCAACGATCGATGGTCAATATTCGGCAAGGTGTAAACAACGGTACAACTGCAGCATGTCGGTACCAGCTGTCCTATTCTCATTTAAACCAAATCACCATGTATCATTAATCTACAGATGGAATAACATCATACAACTCATCATCATAAATCCCGCACAGAGAAACTTAGTACTAATTATTAAGTGTTGGTCGTAATTACCAAAGAAATAAATTAAAATATGATGCTTCAAATATGTTATATATGTTATCCGAGGACGGAGAATAATATATAAAGTTTGTACTTTAATATACTCATCGATTAATGTGAAGAGATATGATATGATGCACTTAAATGGTAAGTATCACATATGCCCGTAGATAATAGCAGGGTATTGATTGAATGGACTTTTACTGTTAATAAAATGTAGTTACAAAATTCATGTTATTTCTTTATGGTTTAAGTATATGCCTTATTTAAGTAAAGGTATATGATTATATAGTTAGGATTATGTATGAAGATGCTAGTTGTACCCAGTAACTTGGGTAAATAAATTTTTTTTTTATGTTGATAAGGTAATAGTTATGACAAGTGGTATTAGAGCGAATTTTAAACATTGGGGCCAGATGGGCCAATGAGATAACATGGATGTTTAATTTTTGTTTTGCTTGTGTTGAAAATGTACACAGTGATAGAAAGATAAAGCAGAAATTGTAATGAGGAGAGGGATTAGTCATCAAACTCCCTAAAATACAGGGGAAACCAATTCCTTTCCTAATCCTAAAGTCAACCCAGAAATGTGGGTGCAGCTAAGCATAGACCAACAACAACAAACCAGTAGGATACTGGTGGAACAGTAATGCCAGACAAACAGATTGTTGGATATAGTACAGCATATTCATATAGAGATGACCCGAGTTCTAAGTGATAATGAGTAGTTAATGAGAGAACAAGAAAAGATACTGAAAATCCTCTCGGATAAGCAGAATCAACATACTACACACCCTAGTCCGAAAAAGGACACCCACAGAGAGGATGAACAGAAACAAGAAGTACATGATAATCCTGAGGGGATTCGAACTCAGCGAAGTAACAAGAGTAGGACTTATAATGAAGCCAAATCTGGTAACTTATCATAACAGCAAGAGATGAAGAAACAAAAAGTGTAATTATAAGGGGAATTCCAAAAAATCAAACCCCCTACATTTGATGGAGAATCTGAGGAGATGGCGGAGGCTTGGATAATAAATATGAACAAGTATTTACAAGTCTATGAATATAACAGCAAACTTAAAGCTCGCCTAGCGATCTACCAATTGAGGGAAAAGGCTACATTATGGTGGGAAGAGGTGAAGAATATACGTGGTATCGAAGAACATAACGTAACGTGGAACGAGTTCCAGCAATACTTTAAAGACAAGTACTTGACTGAACGATTTTATGATGAGAAATCATGAGAGTTTCATGATCTGAAGTTGGGGAAAATGTCTATGGATGAATTTTTCACAAAATTTACCTCTCTATTAAGATATGTACCATACTTAAGGGATGAAAAATCAAAGGTACAAAGGTTCTTGAGTAGCCTACCTTCTCACATGAAGGAAAGAATCGAGTTTGTCAACACAAAAACCATGGATGAAGTGACAAGGAAGGCTAGAATGTTCTATCAGCAGCATAATATTAAGTGAGAAGTTGGTAAAAATTGGCTACCCAAGAAAGGACAGAATAATTCCTCAAGTTTTAAAAGTAACAGAGCTGGAAATTTATAAAATTCTTCCATAAATTAGGAAAATAAACAAATTGGGAGAAATCAACAAAAAAATAGGTGGGCAGCTGAAGAACGCCATACAAAGGCTTTTAGTAGACCTGATCTTGGGAAGCCACACAAACCCCCATTGCAATGTTGGGGATGTCCCGAAGCACATTATTTCAAGAATTATCCCCATCAAGAGAGAAATGAAGTGGCAACTAACCTACAAGAAGAATCTACAGTGGGATATGTGACATGCAACATACCCAGGATCAACGTTGCTCTAGAAGATAAACAAGCTGACTTTCAACCCACCATGATTGAACTGGAAGGTAAGCTCCAAACTCAATTTGTTTCCATTTTTGTTGACCCTGGTGCCAACTTGAGCTATATAAACCCCCACATAGTATAAAATTATAAATTTCAAAATCAGAAATTTAAAAATCCGTGGCTGGTACAATTGGCTACTGGGGCCAAAAGGAGATTTAATGCCAAAGTTCCAAGTTGTGAACTGGACATAGGAGATCAGCACATAATTGTAGATCTAAACATACTACCTTTGGGTTCATATGATATTTTATTGGGCATCGACTAGTTAGAAAGACATTGGTTGTTAGTGGACTATAAAGATAAAGTTATCTATTTTAAGTCTGAAGACAATACTCGACAAGAATTGCAAGGAATTAAGAAACCGCTCCAGCTACGTCCCATTACCGCATCCCAGTTGAGTAAATGTATTAGAAAAGGATGCCAGCTATATGCAATTCAGGTGGGTTTCTCAAATTCCAAAAATAAAACCCTCATGTTGGAGAATATTCCTATTATAAAGAAATTTATGGATGTGTTTCCGGAAAGTATTCTAGGACTCCCACCAAGACGAGATATTGACTTCAACATAGAATTGGTACCTGGGGTAGCACCTGTGTCAAGAGCACCTTATAGAATGAGTGTACCTGAGTTGACAAAGTAAAAAATGCAGCTACAAGAGCTAATGGATAAACGATATATTTGACCAAGTGTGTCTCCTTGGGGAGCACTGGTGCTTTTTGTTAAGAAGAAGGAAGGGACTATGCATATGTGTGTGGATTACCGACACCTTAAAAAATTGATTGTCAAAAACAAGTATCCATTACCATGCATAGATGATTTGTTTGACCAAGTAAAAGGAGCGAAAATATTTTCAAATATTGATTTAAGATCCGAATACCATCAAATATTAATAAAGGATGAGGATATATCGAAAACAACATTCTGTACCCAATACGGGCATTATGAATTCATGGTGTTGCCATTCGGGTTAACTAACGCACCAGCAACCTTCATGAGCTTGATGCATGGCATCTTTCATCCATTCTTGGATAAATTTGTGTTGATCTTTATAGATGATGTACTGATCTACTCTAAAAATCTGGAATAACACAAGGAGCATTTGCATGTACTGTTGAATATGTTGTGTGAACGTCAGCTATATGCCAAATTTATCAAACGCGACTTTTACAAAGAGCATATTAAGTGTTTGGGACACGTGATATGCGCTGAGGGAATTTCAGTAGACCCGGAAAAGATAAAGATAATCATGGAGTGGAAAGTCCCTAAGAATGTGGTGGACATACGTTCGTTTACGGGATTGGCTGGTTATTATCGACGCTTTATTAATAATTTCTATAAAATATCCTTTCCCATAACCTCCCTGCAACAGAAATGAAAAATATTTAAATGGACTCAAGAATGCCAAACCAGTTTTGAAAAACTAAAGGAATTATTAACCACTGCACCAGTACTGAAAGTGGCAGAATCCAATAAGGAATTTGAAGTATGCACTGATGCAAGAAAAGAAGGTGTTGGGGCAGTTTTGAATCAAGAGGGAAAAGTAATTGCGTACGAGTCTAGGAAACTAAAGGATCATGAGAAGAGGTATTCTGCATATGATTTAGAGCTAACAGTTGTGGTGCATGCCTTGCGGGTGTGGAGGAATTATTTACTCGAGAAAATATTTGTATTAAGAATAGACCATAATATCTTAACCATCTATTTTAAGAAATTTGATATGAATGCTCTCCAAGAAATATGGAATGCATTCTTGAGCGAATTTGATTTCGATATTCAACATGTGAAAGGAAAAGAGAATCGGGTTGCAGATGCTTTGGGCAGGAAATTGGATGGAATCTACGAACTTTATTTAAAATAGGTGTAATCTAAGTTCCAAGAACAGATTATGGAGGCAACAAGAATGGACCCTAAGTATCAGTTCTTATGGAAGCAAGCCACAGATAGAAACCAAGAGGCAAAACAATCAGAATATGAGTTTAATGAGAAATAAATCCTGGTAAATCAGAGGAGGATATTTATTCTAGCTCAAATTATCCTGAAGAAGTCAATTCTGGATGAATATCATAGGAGTACCTATGCAGGACACCTGAGATATCAAAAAATGTTGACAACAATTAGAAAGGACTATTTATAGCCAGGAATGCGTAGGGATATTGCTGATTAATATACCAAATACTTGGAATGCCAGCAAGTTAAGGTAGAACATCACCATCCAGCAGGGTTGCTTCAGCCTATTCCTGCACCTGACTGGAAGTGGGAAGTTATATCCCTTGACTTTATTATAGGGTTACCAAGAAACAAGAAGCACAATGACTCAATCATGGTGGTGGTGGATAGACTCAACAAGGTAGCTCATTTTATACATGTTCAGTCCACATACAAAATAGTACAAATTGTTGATATCTTCATGAAAGAAATTTTCAGACTACATGGTATCCCAAGGGTCGTGATATCAGATCAAGATGTAAAATTTACATCTTCTTTCTGGAAAACATTGTTTTCTAGTCTGGGAACACAAATCCAATTTAGTACTGCATATCACCCTCAAAGAGTTGGACAAGCAGAAAGGGTAAACCAAATCCTATAGGATATGTTTCGCATGTACGTAATGCAACAACCTACAAAGTGGGAAGAATACTTGCATTTCATGGAATTTTCATATAACAATGGGTATCAAGAGTCCCTGAAAATGAGTCCCTTTGAAGCAATGTATGGTAGACAGTGTCAGACCCCTATTAACTAGAGTAGTCCAAAAACTAACATGAATCTTGGACCTGAAATGATTGAAGAAATGGAACGTGAGGTAAGAAATATTAGACAGAACTTGAGGGCAGCTCAAGGCCGACAAAAAAATTATGCAGATCAGAAAAGGTCATTTATGGAGTTTGTGGTGGGTGGCCATGTGTATGTAAGAATTAAACCAAAGAGGATAAAACTGAGGTGGAGCTCCTATGCTAAACTAACCCCTAGGTTTTGTGGACCATTCCAAATTTTGGAACGGATCGGGCCAGTAGCTTACTGACTGGCACTACTTAGTCATATTTTGGTACATAATGTGTTCCATGTATCACTACTGAAGTGATACATACATGACCCTAAGCATGTGATACATTGGAAAAATATACATGTAAGTTTTCAATTCATTATGATTTGTATGAAAAAAAATCATAGTGGACTAATTAAGGTTCATCCATGCTAATGCAGGTAAAACTGGACGACGAGTTCCTGGTAGAGCCTCAGCATATTCTTGACCAGAGAGAAATAACACCCTGGAGGTGATTCATCCCCCAAGTTAAGGTGCAGTGGAAGGACTTTAGCCCAGAGGAGGCTACCTGGGAAGATGCAAGTTTCATGCGAGAAGTATATCCGGAACTGTTTCCGAAAAATTAAGTAACACTGGGGACTGTGTTTTCCTTAGTGGGGAGATATGTAACACCTCATTTTACTAATTGATTAAGATAACAAAATTTGTGATGCATTATTACTTTCTTTTAAATTAATATGACTAACTAATATGATATTTTTAGTAGATTTTGAATTTAATGATAATAAAAGAAAACATGGATGATTTTATGAAGTAAGAATAAAATAATTGAATGGTAATTTTTTCCAAGATCCTAGAGTAAAAATAGAGAGAGTTCTGATAGTTACCTTCCTAGAAAAAGGATTTAATGAAAATCCTATAGAGGGAAAGGGGTTATGTGTAGAAGGAATCCAAAGTGTTAAAAAACTGGAAGTTGCTAGAAGTTGTTCAGAGCTGGCGGGTTGGCCAATGGAGCTCTAGACCCTGGGATGTATATACTGGAATGGAAATCCTCAGGTCTATCTTCTCCTATAATTTATTGTCTGTCGTATAAACTTTGGAGAGGTGCACGGGGGGAGTGGAGGACATGATTACCTCACTCATGGTAGGGAGGACCATCAATTAATAAAACAAATATTGAGATAAGTATAAAGGAATGATGTTCTCTATTTTATTTCCTATTGCTGGACAGAGTGAGACTATTTACTAATACAACATTATACTCCTCACTGTAATTAATAAGAATGAGTATGAGCATTCTGTTAAGGTAGGATGGGAGAATATAGTTATGTTTAAAATATTTATTATAGAATTTTATTTGACAAGCTAGGAAATAAACTTAAATGTTTAGTACAGGCAACTCATTTATTGAGTGTTAGATATGAAAGTATTAGTGAAAGAATTTATGTTGTAAACATCTTAAATTTCTTCCAGAACTAGAAAAAAGTAATATTTTCCAAACCCCTTTAAGATAAATGTAAATTAAATGCATGCAGATGTACATAGATTTAAAAGGATAATTCTTGTAACGGATAGGTACTGGGGTTTAGTCCCAAGCCCTACAAAGGCAAGGCAGGGGCCACGGTGCCCAGTCCCATACATCACTGTATTCCTTATTAATGCATAGAAATATAACATAAGCAAAGCACTTCACAAGGAACTATGCATGGAAAACTGACAACAGAAATATCTTAGTTTACTTAGTAATAAGAAAATAAAACACCATACAAGCATATATGTCGATAGCTGAATAATATATATATGGTAAACTCTATGTACAGACTTGAGTAAAATCTGAAGTGAAAGTCCAACTGGATATAAAACCATAACTTCAAGAATTTAAATTTTAAGTCCATATTTCAAAATAGAACAGGATGAGAAAACACCCATCAAAGGGTTCTCGTATAACCAAGTAAGGCTCCAAGATTTACAAGTTATACATCTAACCCAAAACAAGAAAACCTCTCGTTTAAATATTCAATAAAATGGCATAAGGGTTCGTGAATCCGAACAAGCATAACTCTTAGAATATTTACTGAATAACCACAGACAGACTGAGGCTCTAAGCTCGGACAGTTACAAGCAATAACATCATAATTTGAAGGACATTGCACTGAAACAATGAACGAGTAGGAGGGATCAGCATTGTCAACATTCCTGAGGCACCTTGAAGACATGAGGGATTTGCCTTAGCCACTATAGTAAATTCTCTAAATTTCAAACATAACTGCGAAACTAGAGGCAGAGTTGAACTTGTCAGACAACCAACAAAGAAATGGATACAGAGTTGGTCTCTCTCATCAGAGAAGTGGGAGTGAAGGCCAAGTTCCTCTCTGAGTAAACAAAAACTGTAAACCCTTACCTAAAAAACGAGAAAATTATACAATGAGTCTGTCAAGCCATAAAACTAAAACCACTAAGCTTGCCAAACAAAAAGAACTAGAAAAGAAAACAACGTCGATGAAATATGCTTACCGTGGTTTATTTGGGTACAGAGTTTCTTCCCTCATAATAGTGGAATGTCGAAACACAGCTCGAAGAGATTGGGCTCAGTAAACCGTCCTCAAAAACAACAAAGGGATTTGCACCCACTATCAGAAGTGAGAATTGATTCTAACAACTAACCTGACTCACAACCACTGGCCAAATAATAATCAAAACCACCATAAAATGCAGGAACCTAACTCACTTGAAAAGTTCAAAGGGATGCATCTTCCAATGGTGAATGAAAATTAACGGACAATGTGGGAGAGCAATATTACCTATAAGAGGCAGATGCAGCATGGCAGGTTGTATTAAACCATCAATGATCAAAACCTTCCACCCTAGCGAAACTAAACCATATAGGAAATTTGCAGAGCAGTTCAGCCACCACAGCGGCGAAAGAATGGAGCGGAATGCTCACAGCCAGCAAGTAGTTGCCCTAACTACTTCGGAGGCAGCAGATCCGATGGATCTAGGGCTGCAACGATCGACAGTCAAGATTCCGTGATGTGTAAATGACAGTACAACTACAACATGTCGGTGCCAGGTGTTCCATGCTAATTTAAACCAAATCATTGTGTATCATTAATCCGCAGATTGAATAACATCATACAGCTCATCATCATAAATCCTGCACAGAGAACCTTAGTACTAACTATTATGTGTTGGTTGTAATACCAAAGAAATAAATTAAAATATGATGCTTCAGATATGTTATATATGTTATCCGAGGACGGAGAATAATATATAACGTTTGTACTTTAATATACTCATCGATTAATGTGAAGGGATATGATATGATGCACTTAAATGGTAAGTATCACATATGCCCGTAGATAATAGCAGGGTATTGATTGAATGGAATTTTATTTTTAATGAAATATAGTTACAGAATTTATGTTATTTCTCTATGGTTTAAGCATATGCCTTATTTAAGTAAAGGTATATGATTATATAGTTAAGATTATGTATGAAGATGGTAGTTGTACCCAGTAACTTGGGTAAAAAAAAAAAAAAAATCATGTTGATAAAGTAATAGTTGTGACAAGTGGTATCGGAGCAAAGTTTTGTTGGGGCTAGATGGGCCAATGAGATAACATGGATGTTTCAATTTTGTTTTGATTTTGTTGAAACTGTACACAATGATAGAAACATTAAGCAGAAGTTGTAATGAGGAGAGGGACTAGTCACCAAACGCCCTGAAATGTAGGGGAAACCAATTCCTTTCCTAATCCTTAATTCAACCTAGAAATTTGGGTGCAGCTAAGCGTAGACCAACATCAGCAAACCAGTAGGATATTGGTGGAACAACAATGCCAGACAAACAGATTGTTTGATATAGTACAACAGCTTCAGATAGAGATGACCCGAGTTCAAAGTGATAATGAGAATTTAATGAGAGAACAAGAAAAGATATCGAAAAGCCTCTCGGATAAGCAGAATCAACATACTAGACACCCTAGTCTAGAAAGGGATACCCACGGAGAGGAGGAACATCAACAACAAGTACATGATAATCCTGAGGGGAGTCGAACTCAGCAAAGTAACAGGCGTAGGACTTATAATGAAGCCGAATCTAGTAATTTATCACACCAACAAGAGCTGAAGAAAGAAAAAGTGGAATTACAAGGGGAATTCCAAAAAATCAAACCCCCTACATTCGATGGAGAAGATGAGGAGATGGAAGATGCTTGGATAATAAATATGAATAAGTATTTACAGGTCTATGAATATAACAACAAAATTAAAGCTCTCCTAGCGATCTACAAATCGAGGGAAAAGGCTACGTTATGGTGGGAAGAGGTGAAGAATGTATGCGGTATCGAAGACCAGAACGTGACGTGGAACAAGTTCCAGCAATACTTTAAAGACAAGTATTTGACTGAATGATCTTATGATGAGAAATCACAAGAGTTTCATGAATTGAAGTTGGGGCAAATGTCTATGGATGAATTCTTCACAAAATTTACCTCTCTATTAAGATATGTACCATACTTGAGGGATGAAAAATCAAAGGTAAAATGGTTCTTGAGCAGCCTGCCTTCTGACATGAAGGAAAGAATTGAGTTTGTGAACCCAAAAACCATGGATGAAGTGATAAGGAAGGCTAGAATATGCTATCAATAGTCTAATTTTAAGGGGGAAGTTGGTAGAATCTGACCACCCAAGAAAGGACAGAAGAATTCCTCAAGTTTTAAAAATAATAGATCTAGAAATTATAAAAATTCTACCAAAAATCAGGCAAATAAACAAATTGGGAGAAATCAACAGAAACCCAGGTGGGCAGCTGAAGAACGCCATACAGAGGATTCTAGTAGACCTGATATTGGGCAACCATAGAAACACCCATTACAATGTTGGGGATGTGGTGAGGAAAATTATTTCAACAATTCTCCCCATCAAGGGATAAATGAAGTGGAAGCTAACCTACAAGAAGAATCTACAGTGGGAGATAAGGCGCGCAACATACCCAGGATCAATGCTGCTCTAGAAGATAGACAAGCTGACTTTCAATTGACCATGATTGAACTGGAAGGTAAGCTCCAAACTCAATCTGTTTCCAGTTTGGTTAGCCCTGGTGCCAGTTTGAGCTATATAAACCCCCACATAGTAGAAAATTGTAAATTTCAAAATCAGAAGTTTAAAAATCCATGGCTCGTACAATTGGCTATGGGGGCCAAAAGGAGAGCTAATGCCAAAGTTCCAAGTTGTGAACTAGACATAGGAGATCAGCACATAATTGTAGATCTGAACATACTAACTTTGGGTTCATATGATATTTTATTAGGCATGGACTAGTTAGAAAGACATTGGTCGTTAGTGGACTGTAAATATAAAGTTATCTATTTTAAGTTTGAAGATGGTACCTGACAATAATTGCAAGGAATTAAGAAACCACTCCAGCTACGTCCCTTTACCGCATCCTAGTTGACTAAATGTATTAGAAAAGGATGCCAGCTATATGAAATTCTAGTGGGTTTCTCAAATTCCAAAGATAAAACCCTCATGTTGGAGAATATTCCTATTATACGGGAATTTATGGATGTGTTTCTGGAAAGTATTCCAGGACTCCCACCAAGATGAGATATTGACTTCACAATAGAATTGGTACCTAGGGCAGCACCTATGTCAAGAGAACCTTATAGAATGAGTGTACCTGAGTTGACAGAGTAAAAAATGCAGCTACAAGAGCTAATGGATAAAGGATATATTCGACCAAGTGTGTCTCCTTGGGGAGCACTAGTGTTTTTTGTTAAGAAGAAGGACATGACTATGCATATTTGTATGGATTACCGACAACTTAATAAATTGACTATCGAAAACAAGTATCCATTACCATGCATAGATGATTTGTTTGACCAAGTAAAGGGAGCAACACTATTTTCAAAGATTGATTTAAGATCTGGATACCATCAAATACGAATAAAGGATGAGGATATATCGAAAACAACATTCCATACCCGATACGGGCATTATGAATTTGTTGTGTTGCCATTCAGGTTAACTAACGCACCAGCAACCATCATGAGCTTGATGCATGGCATCTTTCATCCATTCTTGGATAAATTTGTGTTGATATTTATAGATGATATACTAATCTACTCTAAAAATCTGGAAGAACACAAGGATCATTTGCATGTAGTGCTAAAGATGTTGTGTGAACATCAGCTATACGCCAAATTTAACAAATGTGACTTTTACAAAGAGAAAATTTAGTATTTGGGACACGTGATATCCGTTGAGGGAATTTCAGTAAACCCAGAAAAGATAAAGAAAATCATGGACTGGAAAGTCCCTAAGAATGTGGTAGACATGCATTCGTTAATGGGATTGGTTGGTTATTATCAACGCTTTGTTAATAATTTCTCTAAAATAGCCTTTCCCATAATCTCCCTACAAAGGAAAGGAAAAATATTTAAATGGACTCAAGAATGCCAAACCATTTTTGAAAAATTGAAGGAATTATTAACCATTGCACCAGTAATGAAAGTGGCAAATTCCAACAAGGAATTTGAAGTATGCATTGATGCAAGAAAATAAGGATTTGGGAAAGTTTTGAATCAAGAGGGAAAAGTAATTGCATACGAGTCCAGGAAACTAAAGGATCATGAGCAAAGGTATTCTGCATATGATTTAGAGCTAATAGTTGTGGTGCATGCCTTGCGGGTGTGAAGGCATTATTTACTCGAGAAAATATTTGTATTAAGAATAGACCATAATATCTTAACCAACTATTTTAAGAAAGTTGATATGAATGCTTGTCGGGAAATATGGAATGCATTCCTGAGAAAATTTTATTTCGATATTCAACATGTGAAAGGAAAAGAGAATCAGGCTGTGGATGCTTTGAGCAGGAAATTGCATGGAACCTACAAACTTTATTTCAACCAGGTGGAATCTGAGTTCCAAGAACAGATTATGGAGGCAGCAAGAATGGACACTGAGTATCATTTCTTATTGCAGCAAGCCACAAATACTAGCAAAGAGGGAAAACAATCATAATGTGAGTTTAGTGAGAAACAAATCCTGGTATATCGGAAGAGGATATTTATTCTAAATCAGATAAGCCTGAAGAATTTGATTCTGGATGAATATCATAGGAGTACCTATGCAGGACACCCCAGATATTAGAAAATGTTGTCAACAATTAGAAAGGACTATTTTTGGATGGGAATGTGTAGGGATATTGCTGAGTACTAGACCAAATGCTTGGAATTCCATCAAGTTAAGGTACAACATCAGCATCCAGCAGGGTTGCTTCAGCCTATTCCTATACCTGACTGGAAGTGGGAAGTTATATCCCTTGACTTTATTACAGGGTTACCAAGAAACAAGAAGCACAATGACTCAATCATGGTAGTGGTGGATAGACTCAACAAGGTAGCTCATTTTATACATGTTCAGTCCACATACAAAATAGAACAAATTGTTGATATCTTCATGAAAGAAATTTTTAGACTACATGGTATCCCAAGGGTTGTGATATTAGATCAAGATGTAAAATTTATATCTTCTTTCTAGAAAACATTGTTTGCTAGGTTGGGAACACAATTCCAATTTAGTACTACATATCACCCTCAAAGAGATGGACAAATGGAGAGGGTAAACCAAATCCTATAGGATATGTTTCGCATGTACGTATTGCAACAGCCTGCAAAGTGGGAAGAATACTTGCATTTCGTGGAATTTGCATATAACAATGGGTATCAAGAGTCCCTCAAAATGAGTCCCTTTGAAGCATTGTATGGTAGACAGTTTCAGACCCTATTAATTGGAGTAGTCCAGAAACTAACATGATGCTTGGACCTGAAATTCTTGAAGAAATGGAACGTGAGGTAAGAAATATTAGACAGAACTTGAGGGCGGCTCAAGACCGACAAAAATTTTATGCAGATTCGTTTATGGAGTTTGTGGTGGGTGACCACATGTGTGTAAGAATTAAACCAAAGAGGAGCACCCTGAGGTGGAGCTCCTATGCTAAACTGGCCCCTAGGTTTTGTGGACCATTCAAAATTTTGGAACGGATCGGGCCAGTAGCTTACTGACTGGCACTATCCATTCATATTTTGGTACATAATGTGTTCCATGTATCACAATTGAAACAATACATACATGACCCTAAGCATGTGATACATTGGAAAAACATACATGTAAGTTTTAAATTCATTACGATTTGCTATTGTGAAAAAAATTCATAGTTGACTAATTAAAGTTCATCCATGCTAATGCAGGTAGAATCGGACGTCGAGTCCCTGTTATAGCCTCAGCGTATTCGCGATCAGAGAGAAATAACGCTCTAGAGGTGATTCATCCCCCAAGTTAAGGTGTTGTGGAAGGAATTTAGCCCAGAGGAGGCTACCTGGGAAGATGCAAGTTTCATGCGAGAAGCATACCTGGAACTGTTTCCGAAAAATTAAGAAACACTGGGGTCGTTGTTTTCCTTATGGGGGGAAGATGTAACACCCTGTTTTATGAATTGATTAAAATAACAAAATTTGTGATGCATTAATACTTTCTTTTAAATTAAGACGAATAACTAATATGATATTGTTAGTATATTTTGAATATAATGATAATAAAAGAAAAGATAGATGATTTCATGGAGTAAAAAGAAATTAATTGAATGGTAATTGTTTCCAAGATCCTAGAGTAAAAATAAAGACAGTTCTAACAGTTACCTTCCCAGAAAAAGGATTTAATGAAAATCCTGAAGAGGGAAAGCGGTTTTGTGTAGAAGGAAGCCAAAGGGTTAAACAACTAGAAGTTGCTAGAAGTTGTCCACAGTTGATAGGTTGGCCAGTGGAGCTCTAGACCCTGGGATTGGAAATCCTGAGGTCTATCTTCTCCTATAATTTATTGTCTGTTGTATAAACTCTGGAGAGGTGCACGGGGGGAGTGGAGGACATGATTGCCTCACTCATGGTAGGGAGGACCATCAGTTAACAAAACAAATATTGAGATAAGTATAAAATAACTTTGTTCTCTGTTTTCTTTCCTATTGCTAAATAGAGTGAGATTGTTTACTAATACAACATTAGATTCCTCGTTGTAATTAATAATAATGAGTATGAGCATTCTTTTAAGGTATGATGGGTGAATATATTGATGTTTAAAATTAGTATTATAGAATTTTGTTTCCGGTCAAGCTAGGAAATAAACTTAAATATTTAGTATAGGAAACTCATTTATTAAATGTTAGATATGAAAGTCTTAGTGAAATAATTTATGTTGTAAACGTCTTAAATTTCTTCCAGAACTAGACAAAAGTAATATTGTCCAAACCTCGTTAAGATAAATGTAAAGGAAATGCATGCAGATGTACATATATTTAAAAGGAGAAATCCTATAATGGAGAGGTACTGGGGTTTAGTCTCGAGCCCTGCAAAGGAAAGGTAGGGGCCACGGTCCCGAGTCCCATACATGACTATATTCCCTATTAACCCATATAAATATAACATAAGAAAAGCACTTCAGAAGGAAATCTCCATGGAAAAATGATAACGGAAATATATCAGTTTAATTAGGAAAAAGACAAGAAAAAATCATACAAGCATATATGTCAATATCTTAATAATATATATACGGTAAACTCCATGTACAGACTTGAGTAAAATCCAAAGTGAAAGTCCAACTGGATGTAAAACCAAAACTTCAATAATTTAAAGGTTAAGTATATATTTCAAAATAGAACATGATGAGAAAACACCCATGAAAGGGTTCTCGTGTAACCAAGTACGGCTCCAAGATTTACAAGTTGTACATCTACCCCAAAACAAGAAAACCTCTAGTTTAAATATTCAAGAAAATGGCATAAGGGTTTGTGAATCATAACAAGCATAACTCTTAGAATATTTACTGAATAACCACAGACAGACTGAGGCTCTAAGCTCAGATAGTTACAAGCAATAACATTATAATTCAAAGGACATTGCACCAGAACAATGAACGAGTAGGAGGGGTCGACGTTGTCAACATTCCTGAGGCACCCTGAAGACATGAGGGATTTTCCTCAAACGCTATAATAAATGCTCTAAATTGCAAACATAACTATGGAACTAGAGACAGAGTTGAACTTAGCAGACAACCAATGAAGAAATGGAGACGAAGCTAGTCTCTCTCACTCAAGAAGTGGGAGTGAAGGACAAGTTCCTCTCTGAGTAAACAAAAACCATAAACCCTTACCTAAATAACAAGGAAAATTATAAAGTGATTCAGTCAAGCCATAAAACTAAAACCACCAAGCTTGCCAAAAAAAAATAACTAGAAAATAAAACAGTGTCGGTGAAAGATGCTTACCGTGGTTTAGCTGGGTACAGATTTTCTGCCCTCATAATCTTGGAACTTTGAAACATAACTCGAAGAGATTGGGCTCAGTAAACTTTCGTAAAAAAAAAATAAGGGGGTTTGCACCACTGTCAGCAATGAGAATTGATTCTAACAACTGACCTGACTCATGGCCAGAGGCCAAATAATAATCAAAACCACCATAAAACATGGGAAGATAACTCACTGAGAAAATGTGAAGGGATGCATCTCCCAATGGTGAACGAAAATTAACGGAAAGTGTAGGAGAGCAATATTATCTTGAAGAGGCGGATGCAGCATGGTGGGCTATATTCAACCATCGATGATCAGAACCTTCCACCCTCACGAAACTAAACCGGCCAGGAAAGTTGCAAAGCGGTTTGGGCACCACAGCGGAAAAACAATGGAGCGGAATGCTCACGGCCAACAGGTAGTTTCCCTAACTACTTCCGAGGCAGTAGATCCAACAGATCTAGGGCTACAATGATCGACGGTCAAGATTCTAAAAGGTGTAAACAACGGTACAACTACAGCATGTTGGTACCAAGTGTCCCATGCTCATTTAAGCTAAATCATTGTGTATCATTAATCCACATATTGAATAACACCATACAGCTCATCGTCATAAATCCTGCACAGAGAACCTTAGTACTAACTATTAAGTGTTGTTTGTAAGTACCCAAGAAATAAATTAAAATATGATGTTTCAAATATGTTATATATGTTATCGAAGGACGAATAATAATATATAAAGTTTGTAGTTTAATATACTCAACGATTAATGTGAAGGCATATGATATGATGCACTTAAATGTTAAGTATCACATATTCCCGTAGATAATAGCAGGGATTTGATTGAATGGAATTTTATTTTTAATGAAATATAGTTACAAAATTCCTGTTATTTCTTTATGGTTTAAGCATATGCCTTATTTAAGTAAAGGTATATGATCATATAGTTAGGATTATGTATGAAGATGCTATTTGTACCAAGTAACTTGGGTTAAAAATAATAATAAAAACTATGTTGATAAGGTAATATATGTGACACAATGTTATGGTAGGGTTGTAATACATTGCGCTATCCAGCTAAAGGTTGCAGGGGTGACCCCCATCAGGGTCATTCAGACCCTTAGCTAATTTTTCACCACTCATGAGGGTGATACCAATCTGTAACACACTCCTCCAACATTTACCCACTTTAACTAGCATATCGGGGTAAACATGAGTTGATGGCTACTATGACATGATCCAACCTCCTAAGTACAATTAAGGAAGTGGAGTCAACAAAATGTAACTTTACTGACCTTCCTCGGGAGCTACAAGACACCCAAGAGCTACAAAACCACTCAAAGGATCGAAACTCTAAGCTGTATTTCTTTTTTAGTGACTTGGGCCCATAATTGCATGCATGAAAAGGAATCCATGTGGTTATAGGCCTCCAAACACATTCATAATCATGCAAGGGTGCGGTTATAGCCCAATACTTTCAGTTTAGAGGGCACGATCTCAGATTATAAGTCACCATTTCAAACTAGCTTCCATACCACTGCTCAAAACTCAATGAGACTTTCCAGAATGATAAATAACATTAGGACAAATATATTCATACAAAAATTTCTCAAGGACTTGACTTAACCAGGTCTAACTATGATAGTCATTTTTTCAAACGTATGGTGAACATGTAATCTACAATTCATGAATGGATATCTGAACATAGGGGTATGAAACTTACTGATAATCAAAAATAAGGTCTAATTCCCTCTCATATTAGTTGCACTAATATTTGTTAGATCATGCATTCATTAAACATTCATTAAATAATCAAAACATATCAAAAGTCATAGGTAGAACATGTTATGGAACCATGCTTATAGCGAGGATATGACCAAAATAATAACCATGATAGAACAACCATCAAAGCCACATAATAAAAAGTAAAAGTACTCATGGAATATAATAGGAAAAGAGCTCTTATTAACATATGAAAAATCCAACCAAGTCAAGAACTTCCACGTAGCGGCCCAACCATAGATTGAGTTGAACCAAATATTTATTTCAACCAATCACCCATGTGCAATATTCCAAGCATGAAGAAATAAACAACCAGAGATTCTTGTAGATTAAACTGCCTCTACCCTCATGCTCCCACGATCTCGCCAAACCAGTCAAAAGATCACATAAGCAAACCAATACATAAAAAACCAAGGCTTCCCTAAGATTAAACCACCTCCACCATTAGGCTATCATGATCCTACCAAAACCAGTTAAGAGATCACTGAGCTAAAAACAAGCTTGGATGCATCAAAAAATTTCACCATTACCTTGAGGAATTTTCCTGTCTCCACCCACCTCTTTAGGGTTTCCCGTAGATTAAAACACCTCCACCCCTAACCCTTGGTAATTTTCCTAAGACCACCTCACCCAGTTCCAAAACCTTCTGGAACTCCAAATCTCAACCAAAAAATAGAACCCCATCACACGATGGTTATCCGGAAATGGAAAAGAAAGGTTGAAAACACTGTCACACCCAGAAAAACCCATGCCAATGATAGCAAGAGAACCAAATACGCAAATGCATGTACCATGCATTCTCAAACCAACTAGGAAATCGCACATGCAACATGTTACCTAGTAGTATTCTTGTTGAATTTTCTTCATACAACCTTCCTTGCTTGTCATATTCTTTCCTTGTCTTTCCTTTCTTTCTTTCTCCTCTTGTTTTTCTTCTCTCTTTGAAACTAACTCCAAATCCAAACTAACAAAAATTTAAACCAGCAAAAGTTGTGAATTGATCCTCAAAAGCCTTTTTATCATAAAGGCCTCTATTTTCCTTAGTTTCCTCTTTTTTTCCTTCAGATTTCCTCCCATGAAAATATGTGATCCTTCATCTCCCTTTTCTCCTATTTTCCTTTATTTTCATAAATAAAAATATCAATTAATTCTTCTTTTCCTTTTCCAATTTCCTTAGCCATAATAAACCAAAAGTGACACACACTAGGATGTTTTTCCCAACATTCAGCTTAGAATACGTGGCCAATGACCTTGGTATTAATTTTTATTTATTAAATTTATTACTTGAAGTTTTAACCCAGGGCTATTACACTTATTTACAAACATATATTAATTGGGTTTCTTACTTTGGCCTCAACATACCTTTACAACACATAGAAACATATCTATTTTTAGTCGTAGATATGAGCCAGCAGATCTAGGTCATCAGTTTTGATGGTTGAAGGCGGGGACCACTAGTTGAGTTACATAGCAAAGGATTATAGGTGTCAAGACTTAAATTATTTGGCATACAAAGTGATATGTGTATGCATACATATGTGTAGTGACATACAGTGTTCATAAAATCATTCAAGTCTTGACACCTATAATCCTTCATTACGTAACTCAACTGGTTTTCCCCGCCTTCGACAATTAGAATCGATGGTCTGGATATTTCAGGGAAGATCTATGGCTTGAGTGGGGGGTCAACCTCGTGTTGACATCACCATGGGGAGGGTCTGATACAATCTAGACTTTTGATCTCAATAAGTTGATCAATAAAGTGCACAAGGGATCCCCGACATAAAAAAAATTGCAACTAAAGCGCAAACAAACCACAAAGCACTGAAAGAAAAAAATTGGCAACAAACAACATGACTCAATCCCCATGGGTTCCCAGTACTTCAAAGGGAAATCTCAACCTAGGCCTTCTTCAATATTTCATGGAAGCATCTTTTGTTATTGTTGACACCTAATCCTAAGGGATTGGGTGGGATTGTATATTATTGTAATTTAGTAAATAAGGAAGGCCAAGAGACATTAGGAAGTGAATCCCAATTGTCTCACCTCCATGTATAAGTACACACACAATCTCCATCTAATACATCTTTAGCTTTGCGGAGTTACCTCCTGGCCTGACATGGTATCAGAGCCAGTCCCTTTTTTGGCATTCTTTCCCTTGGTGTAACTCCCTCTTGTTCTGCATTTTTGCAGACTGTCATTGTGCATTCAGATTTTTTGTACTGCTCCTGGCATTAAAATTTTCTTTACTCCTCCTGGAATTCTGCAATTCTGGAATAATTCTGCATTCTTGTTTTTTGGAAAATTCTGCCTCATTTTTTCTGCACACCACTGTGCAATTTTAGCTCAAGTTCTCTGCACATTCAACCTTTTTACTATGCAAATAATTTCTACAGCTCTCACTCCACACACTCGCACCCCGCTCGCCTCACATCCCTCCCTCACAACCCGCCCCTCTCACGCAGACCCTCTCCCCTACCCCTGTCATGCAGACACCCCCTCGCCCTCTCTCACGCATTCACTTCCCAACCCTCTCAGCCTTTCTGCTCTCTGAAACCCTACTCGCCTGTTCACTCTCCCCACCCCCTTTGTTCCCCCTCACCTCTGTTTTCCCTCCCCTCCCTCGACCCCTCGGCCCTCAAACTCTCGTCCCTTCCCCCTCACCTATTCGCCCTCCCCTCCCTCGGCCCTCCCCTCTTGTCCCTTCCCCCTCACCTCTACCCACCCTCCCCTTCCGCGGCCGCTCAGCCCTCAACTCCCATCCCTTCCTCCTCACCTCTACCCGTCCCCTCCCCTAGGCCCTCTTCCTCCCCCTCCTATCATCGACTTCGGTCTCCCCCATCCCTCCCCTCCCATCTGCCTCCCACTCTCGCCATCGACCTCCCTTAGCCTTCCCTTTTTGTTCCCTCCCTCGGCCTATATGGCCCCATCCCTCTTTAATTTTTTTTAATTTTATTATAGCAAATACCCCCCCCCCCCCCCAAGAAAACGCCTCCTCCCTGTTTATTTTTTATTTTTATTTTTTACAGCAAATACACCCCCCCCAAAAAAATGCCTCCTCCCTGTTTATTTTTTATTTTATTACAGCAAATACCACCCCCCCCCCCCCCCCCTAAACCCCCCATCCAGAAAATTCCTCCCCTAGAAAATTCCTCCCCCAAATAAACCCTCCCTCAGATAATACCTTTGTTTTTCCACAATTTAAAAAAAAAAAAAAAAAATTGCAGAATTTAAACCATAATTGATTTTTTACCGTGACAGCAAAGTATTTTTTTTCTTCAAAAGAATTCATTCTCTCATATCCATTGTGGGAGTTTTTCTCTCTAGCAAGGAGAACTATCCTAAATGGTCTCGGAAAATCAAACACACTCTCATTTTCAATGAGCTGTGGAGAGGAATTTGTGAAGGAGAAGGAGAACATCCAGCAGCAAAGCCCACTTCAGACAAGGAAATTGGAATTTCGGAAAACAAGAATTGCAAGGCCTATGCCTTGATTGCAGCTTCCGTAAATGAAGAGGTGAGTCGCCATATTACACCATTTTCAAATGCCTATGGAGCCTTGAGAAAGCTAAAATAACCCTATGACTCACATTCAGAACTTGAAAATTTTCAATTAATGATTAAGTTGTTCAGTCTTGAATTGAAAAATGATGACCCTCTTGCTTTAGCTTCAGAAGTAAGATCTATCATGCATGACATTAAGAACATTGGTGTATAAGTTGATATACCTCTTATAGCATATGTTAAGGCATTGTATCCCACTTACTCACATTACCTTGATTCATTTCAAGTAAGTGGAAACCTCGTAAAAATCACCTTTGATTCCCTTGAGAAAAAGTTTGTAGAAAGAGAGAAGGCCTTTGGAAAGATGACAACCACTCTGTCTTCTGAAGAGGCTGTATTTTTTGCACATAGAGAAAAGTGTCATGCTTAAGATTCTTCCAGAGGAAGAGGTGGATGAAGAGGAAGAGGAAGAAGAAATTTCAGAGGAAGGGGGGCCAGAAAAACTCAAACTCAAAAATATGATCTTCATTGCATACGCTGCAATAATGACTAGTATGATGCATCTACATGTAAGCTGCCTTGGGATAAAATTGAGCAGCAAAGAAATCAAGAAATAGGTAAAACACATGATAGATACAAAGGTAAAGCACCTGAATCTACTCATTATGTTGTGGCACATTGTAACAATGGAGTAACTGAAGACTTGTTTGATGTTTCATTTACTTCTTGGAGAAATGATTAGTTGCTAGATTTAGGAGCAAAATGTCACATGAAATTTAGAAAATATTTTTTTGAAGAATTTACTGACAAATTTGATGGACCAATATACTTTGCAAATAAATCCAAACTCAAGCCATCAGGGCTTGGCACAATCAGGCTTAAGTTGCCTGGTCTTCCAAATCGTCTTCAACATGAGGTTCTATACCTCCCTAAGTTGAGGAGAAACTTTTTGTCCTTGGTCCACATCCGCCATCAAGTACACTTCATTCACATTTTTTATGGCAAGGTTGAGGTCAGAAAAGCATCATATCGCTCACTTTTCATGGAGGGAATAGAAGAAGGAAGACTCTTGAAGCTGCAAGGTTACTCTGCTCATGCACAAAACTTTGCATTCAATTCACATCATGATGAAGGTACATTCCCATAAAGTCTTTTATGGAATGCTATATTTGGAAACTTAAACTATGACAGCCTTCAATTTTTGAATAAAAATGGTGTTACTGGACTGCCTACAATTCCTAGGAAACTTAAGTAATGTGATGGTTGTATTCTAGGAAAGCATAGCAAACATCCATTTGATTCACATTCCAGAGCACAAAGAAAACTTGAGCTTATTCAGTCAGATTTATGTGGCCCTATGCTTGTTGCTTCTACAAATGGAAATAAATATATGATGACATTTATTGATGATTACACCATAATGTGTTTGGTTTACTTATTGAAGAACAAATCCGATTCTTTTCAAACATTCAATAATTTTCATGCATGGATTGAAAATGATGCACAAACTCATATTGGCTCTTCGCGCATTGATAATGGAAAATAATACACTTCAAACAAATTTTAAAATTATCTTCGTCAACATGGGATCAAACATCAAACAACTGTGCCCTATAATCCCCAACAGAATGGTGTAGTTGAAATAATGAACAAGACAATTTTAAATATGGTTCGCTCCATGATGTTTTTTAGGAATGTAAATTGATGTTTTAGGCTAATGCAGTTCTATGTGTTGTATACATAAAGAATAGGTGTCCTTCAAATTCAATCAGAAACAAAACTCCTTATGAAATGTTGCATGGCCACATTCCTTCGGTAAAGCATTTCAGGGTCTTTGGTTCCACCTATTATGCTTTGATACCTAAGGTACAAAGGAATAAACTCGGTGCTAGAAGTCGAAAATGTATCTTCTTGGGGTATTCCAATACCTCCAAAGGATATCGTCTGTATGATGAAGTCAATAAGAAGTTTTTAGTAGCAAGAGATGTCATATTCCTTGAATCTTCCAAGGTTGACAATGTTGTTGAGCTGCAACTTGATCGCCTGGATAGATCACACATGAAAAGTATTTTCAAGAATTCGATAATCAAATTCCACATCTTGAAGGGGGTATTCCTATATTGAATCATTATGTGGAATCGTTTTCTGAAGCACTCTCTCCCCCACATGAAGAACCAACCACGGATGACACCTGGAACAATGTGATTGATAGAATTGAGAGATTGAATCTTGATTCAATTCCAACTCAGTCAAATGAGCATCCTAGGCCATCTCAGAAATGTCCCCCAAAATGGTTGGCAAAGAAACTAGAAAACATTTGTCTCGATGAGGTTGGAAAGACAAGAACAAGAAGTTCCACTAGATAAAATGAAGGTGACATAGATAATTATGATTCACATGTTGATATGGATATTGCTTATAACTGTGAATTGAATTTGTCTACAGATCATGAACCAACTTCCTTCAAAGAAGTCGCTTCTCTTGTTGAATGGAATGAAGCGATGAAAAAGGAGTATGATGTCTTGATAAAGAATGGCACTTGGAAGCTGGTCGATCCTCCTTTCGGAACCAAACCAATTGGCTGCAAGTGGGTCTACAAGAAAAAGTACAAAGCAAATGGCTCACTTGACAAGAACAAAGACAGGCTTGTGGAAAAAGGTTTTTCACAGAAAGAAGGGGTCGATTATGAAGAAACTTTTGCCCCCACAGCAAAATGGGCCACCATCTAGACCCTCTTTTCCCTAGCAGCTTAAAAGGGATGGAAATTCAATCAGATGGATGTAAAAACTGATTTTTTGAATGGAGATATAAAGGAGAAATTTTTTATGTCCCAGCCAGAAGGATTTGTTGTTAAGGGCGAAGAACACAAAGTATTCAAACTTATAAAATCCTTTTATGGCCTCAAGAAAGCACCACAAGCCTGGTATGAGAAATTAATCGAGCATCTTCTGAAACTTGACTTCAAACATTTTGATCTTGATGATGCAACTTTTTTGTTAAGAAAGTTGGAAAAAAAAAATTATATCTTGTGGTGTATGTAGATGATCTTTTGATGACAGGGAGAAATGAGATTTATATTGCATGCATAAAGAAATAATTGAAGAAAGGTTTTGAAATAACTAACTTGGGCTATGTTCATTACTATCTGGGCATTGAAGTAACTCAGCGTCCTAAATTTATATTTCTTTCTCAAAATAAGTACATTGGAGATATTTTGAACAAGTTTGGCATGGATGAATGCAATCCCTTAACCACTCCAATGGAACAAAACTTGAAGCTCTCATCCATTGAAGGGAAGGAATTCGAGGATGCAATGAAGTATAGACAACTTGTAGGAATTCTTATCTACCTGACTACCACCAGACCATACATCTCATTTGTTGTTGGAATCCTCTCCAGGTTTATGCAAAAACCTTGTGAAGGACATTCGTCTTCTACAAAAAGAGTTTTAAAGTACTTGAAGGGGACTCAAGACTTTGGACTCAAATATAGACAGGTAGGATACTTCAGCTTGATCGGATACTCTGATTCAGACTTTGATGGGGGAAAAGAAACTGGGATGTCTACTTCAGGTTATACCTTGAGTCTTGGATTAGGAGCTATCTCATGTAGATCATGAAAACGGGCAGTTCTAATAGATTCCATAACCGAGGTAGAATATGTGGCAGCAGCTAAAGCAACAAATTAAATTGTATGGCTCAGGAAAACCCTAGAAGACTTGCAGATGAAACAAATGCATTCAACACCACTCATGATCAACAACGCTTCTGCAATAAATTTGGCCAAGAACCCAAAGTTCCATGATCGAAAAAAGTACATCAATACAAAATACCATCTGATTCGACATCATGTTGAGGCCAAAACTATCCATCTATGTCATTGTTCCACAAATTATCAAACAACAGACATCTTCACCAAAGCGCTTGGAAGATAAAATTTTGAAAAATTCAGAACGATGCTTGGACTCACCAACATCCCTTCATATTAACGGGGGAATTTTGACACCTAATCCTAAGGGATTGGTTGAGATTGTATATTATTGTAATTTAGTAAATAAGGAAGGCCAAGAGACATTGGGAAGTGAATCCCAATAGTCTCACCTCCATGTATAAGTACACACACAATCTTCATCTAATGTATCTTCAGTTTTGTGGAGTTCACTCCCTACATCATACTACCATAAACACATAACTGCCAGTTTCTATATAAATATAACAATGTACTGGTTACCTTACCTTATCGTACCCAACAAACTTCCTTGTAACTGAACATCTAAATATGTAATCTCTCAAGGGACTCCAATTCTTTGATGTATCCAACCATAATTAGAAACCAACTAGTATACTTGTCAAGTACACGGTCATGAATATAACACATATCCACATAATGTCAGACAAAATCAAGGTTGAGAAGACTTCCTCTATGAAGAGCACTCATTCATTCTGAATTTTGGTTTCCAAACATAGCCAAAGGAATTCTCACCTGATTCATTTCCTTTACCCTTTTCCTTGTTGCAATTGAGTCTTTATTATGTACTATCACATCACCTAGTTGTTAGTTGTATAAAAAATTTAACTGTTACCTTGTCATGCTAATACCAAGCATGTTTATTTGCAATTGTTCGCACATTCCAGTCACATGTTCCAAAGATAAATACATCATGTCTATTAATTTGAAATCAGCCCTAACCAAGACTAGAAACTATGTCATAATTAACTCACAGTCATAAGTCATAATACTACAACTAGAACCCACTTGCAATCAAGTGGATATCAGTTGTCTCAAAAAATAGTGTGTTAGTACAGCTGTCTTAAAACAAGATCATTCATTCATGAAATATTATAGGCACATACTCATATCATGAAATTAATGAAGCATTCAAACAACCTGTAAACACAACATGTTAAATAAACCAAATTGATGACATAATCAAACTCATACCTCAATGTATCTCACGGTAGACTATGAGATCTTCACAAGTCAGTCCAAATTAGTGTGACACAAAATCACAAGTATATTGACTCATACCTAAATACCATCATCGTAACCATATACACAGGTCTATCTAGATTAGCATGATGTATATAAAATCAAGATCTCAGTTGCAATGACCATAATCATCACGCATATGATTGTAATGCATTTAATAAGAATTTAACTACCACTCATAACTTATCCAACGCATGTGCATATGACCGCACTGATCAACTAGCATCTATCATGCATGTAACCATAAAAACAATAAAATTAAAAGCTTGCATATAATCATAATTTATATAATAACCATTAATAATCATGCATGCATTCCCAACATACAAGCTTTTATGATGATATGCTCTTACCTTGAGGTCCAGTGTTGCAACCTCCCTCTGATGATCTGCATCTCCTGCTCCATCTCGACCAACATATCAGCATCATAACATATCAATAGCATCATGATGACATAAAATGCATAGAATGACCATATGCATGACAATATTAACCATGGAAATGCATGAATAATGACATGCATCTAGCCCATCCAGACCAAGTGTTTGAACCTATAAACTCTGATACCAATATGTAACATGATCCTCTCACATTTACCCACTTTAACTGGCCTGTCAGGGGTAAACATGAGCTGAGGGATACTATGACATGACCCAACCTCCTAAGTACAATTAAGGAATTGGAGTCAACAAACTGGAACTTTACTAACCTTCCTCAGGAGCTGCAAGACACCCAGGAGCTAAACAACCACTCCAAATTCCCAAACCCTAAGTTGGATTGATTTTTTAGTGACCTAACTGCATAATTGCATGCATTAAAAGATCTCCTTGTGGTTATAGGCCTCCAAAAACTTGCATAAGC
The DNA here is from genome assembly GCA_034641835.2 of Pinus albicaulis. NCBI lineage: Eukaryota > Viridiplantae > Streptophyta > Pinopsida > Pinales > Pinaceae > Pinus > Pinus albicaulis. The sequence continues at coordinate 603,250,179 of CM076574.1, forward strand.
CTGAAAGGGTGTGGTTATAGCCCAAAACTTCCAGTTTAGAGGGTACGGTTTCAAATTATAAGACACCATTTTAGGTTAGCCTCCAAACCACTACCTAGAACTCAATGAGACTTTCCAGAATGATAAATAAAATCAGGACAAATCCATTCATACACAAATTTATCAATTACTTGACCTAACCAGGTATAACCATGACAATCGTTTCATCAAACATATGGTGACCATGTAATCTACAAGTCATGAATGCATATCTGAACATAGGAGTATGAAACTTATTTGAGAATCACCAAGAAGGTCTAATTCCCTCTCATAATAGTTTCAATAACATTTGTTATCTCATGCATTCATTAACCATTCATCAAATAATCAAAAAATATCAAGAGCCATAGCTAGAACTTATTATGGAACCATGCTTATATCCAGCGTATAACCAAAATAATAACTATGATAGAACAACCATCAAAGACACATAATAAAAAGTACAAGTAATCATGGAATGTAATAGGAAAAGAGATATTATTAACATGTGAAAAGTCCAACCAAGTCAGGGACTTCCACTTACCACCTAAATATAGATTGAGTTGAAACAAATCTTTCTTTCAAACTATCACCCTCATGCCATATTCCAAGCATGAATGTGGGAACTCAAGAAATAAACACCCAGGGCTTCTCAGAGGTTAAACCACCTTAACCCTCATTCTCCCACCATCTCGCCAAAACCGGTCAAAATATCACATAAGAAAACCAATAAATAAACAATCAGGATTTCTCAAAGATTAAACCACCTCCATCATCAGGATATCATGATCCCTCCAAAACCGATTAAGAGATCACTAATCCAAAAACAAGCTTGGATTCCTCAAAATTTCTTCACCATTACCTTGAGGAATTTTCCTATCTCCACCCAACTATTAAGGGCTTCCCTGAGATTAAACCACCTCCACCCCAAACCCTTGGGAATTTTCTTGATACCACCTCACCCAGTTCCAAAACCTTTAGGTAATCCAAATCTCAACCAAAAAAAATAACCCCATCACACCATGGCTATCCATAAATGGCAAGGCAAAGCAGAAACCGTTGTCATGCCCAAAAAACCCCATGCCAATGATATCAAGAGAACTTAATACGGAAATGCGTGTACCATGCATTCACAAACCAACTAGGAAATCACACATGCAACATGTTACCTTCCAGTCTTCCTGCTAAAGTTGCTTAATCACACCTCCCTTGTGTGTCCATTACTTTCCTTGTCTTTCCTTGCTTACTTTATCCACTTGGTGCTCTTATCTCTCTAAAAATAATTCCAAAGACAAACTGACAAAAATATAAACCAGCAAAAGTTTTGAATTAATCCTTAGAAACCTTTTTATCATTAAGGCCTCTTTTTTCTTCATTTTCCTCATTTTTTCCTTCAATTTTCCTCTCGTGCAAATATGTGACCCTTCATCTCCCTCTTCTCCTATTTTCATTTATTTTCATAAATAAAAATGTCAATTAATGCTTATTTTCCTTTTCCATTTTCCTTAGCCATAATAAACCAAAAGTGACACACACTAGGACATTTTTCCCAACATTCAGCTTGTAATACGTGTCCCATGACCTTGGTCTTATTTTTCCTTTATGAACTTTATTACTTGAAATTTTAACCCAGGTTTATTACACTTACTTACAAACATCTATTAATTCGCCTTCTGAATTTGGCCTAAAAATCCCTTTATAACACATAGACACATATCTATTTATACTCGTATATATGCCCCGACATATCCAGGCCGCTGGTTTTGACGGTGGAAGGCAGGGACGACTAGTTTAGTTACATAGAAAAGGATTATAGGTGTGAGGACTTAAATGATTTGGTGAAAATAGTGGTATGTATATAAATACATATGTGTAGTGACATATTGTGTCTGCAAAATCATTTAAGAATCGACACCTATAATCCCTCAGTACGTAACTCAACTGGTGGTCCCCACCTTCCACCATTATAACCAATGGTTTGGATATGTTGGGGAAGATCTATGTCTTGTGTTGGAGGTCAAACCCATGCTTACATCACCTGGGGGAGGGTGTGATACAATATACACCTTTGATCTTAATAAGTTGATCAATAGCATGCATGGGGTGTCCCCTCCCTACTGATGTCACTCCGGGGGGGAGTGAAATAGTGCTAGATAATCGGTGGTGATCCTTCAGCATTCATCCACGCTAAAGGCCCTGCTTAACATCACATCCCACTTTTCCTTTAAAATTCTTGCTAATAATATGACCCACATTGTTTTTTCTTCTGATCTATGGATCACAATGGGGCAACATGCTCGATGATTAAACAAGGGGATGGCACAAGGTGGGTTTATAATTCTTCCCATCATCAGATCGATGGTTTGAATTGATGGCACTACCCCTCCATAAGGTTTTCTAAAACCACCACAAGGGTGGCACAAAGAAGTTTCCCACCTCCCGATATTGTCCACTGGTGCTTAACTTCCATATGGGACATGCTGCTCCAGCCTCCACTTCATCCTGGTTCCATAATCCGGACACCATATTACATGCACGCCTTATGCACTTCTAGGTAATGATTTCTAGGCCTAGGTGGTATGGTGGGCCTCACCCTCCAACATGTTCTCTACTCTAATTAACCCACGTGGTATCACGCCACTCAATCCCACTTGCTTCATCTCAGTGAATATAATTGTTACACCCTTAGGCAGGGACCACCAAGACATGTCATCCTAATTCCTTTCACCCCAGAGTCTATTGGCATGCTACTTCTTTAACCATATGGGTAGGTCCCTCCAAGACACGTCACCTTGCTCCTTTCCTCTTGCACCCATGGGAGTGTCGGCGTCTAACCCACTAGCTAACCTATTGGGGGGGTCCACCTTTGGCCAATAACATGGATCTAGGGCTAGTGTGTCAAGTAGGTCTAGTCCCCATCCTATAGCACAAATCCCAGGATGGTGTGTTAATCCACAAGGCCTACCTGTTATGTGACCCATCTCCTAGACAATGGAATTACTTTCAGGATGACGCGTCTTCCATCACATCTCGGTCTAACATCAACCCTCCCATCCTATTTGTGGTGTAAGTTAAATCTCTATGATAAAGGCCCTGGTCGCACTATCATGTCGGCTCAACTTCCATCCAATGGCAGGGTCTTCAGGCCACGTGTCGACCAACTCATCCCAGCCCAACATCATCATGCCAACCCTTTCCAACATTGGCTTAAACTTCTCAAGACAGGATTTTCAGGCCACGTTAACTCCCTTATTCATTGGTGATACAAGGGAAATATCATCAGCGAATCCATGGCTGCCACATCAAGGGTTTTGAACTAAATGAAGGATAGGGTTAGAATGAAATTATATTATAGGTTTAGGGCTCCACCCTTCCTACAATGCAACACTTTTTTGCATTTGATCTCTATCCTTTCCCAACTTGGGGAGTCCTACCAAATCATGATCATATGCTCAATCTTGAACCCAGTGGATTTTTTTGAGGAACTAACTCACCATTGCACTCTTGCCTTGGCTTCAATAAGGATTTCATCGCAGGCCTTTACAATGGTCATTATAGAGATGAAACCTCTATTTCTGGATTACGAGAACTAACCAAGGTCGACATGACCCAAATATCTCACAACATAGGAGCATACTCATATGCAATCAAGAATGGGGTAAAATTATTATAGAAGGACTGTTTTGGCGTAAGTACACTTCAACAATGCATGCCCTCATATTTCAACTCTATGATGAAGCTAGGAGGTATATCAATTAAAAAATGATAAAATGTCTTTACCAGTGTTAAATCACATTGTCTGCATAGTGATATATGCCCCATACCTCTAGTACTAATATTAACACACACACACACACACAAGTAGTCAATGCAACTTAAATTTAACAGTGAAAACATATACCAATGTTTTTACCATGGTTTTTCCTTCCAAGCCAGATTACTCATAAGTATTATGGGAGACTGATTATATGCCAAGGACCCTCTCGACTCTATGATTTGGAGAGAGTGAAGACACTATACCAACTGAGGGTCAACACTATGTAGACAACCAAGGGAAACATGAGTGTAAACAAACAAGTTAACAGGACACTGAGGAGAAAAGAGGAGGAATCCTCAGTCTCATCATATTAAAACATAAACAAAATTAATGCAAGCTTGAGATTCAAGTGGTCATCATACTACAATAAGGATAAAATCCCATGCTAGACATTATTATAACATAATCAGTCTTTCTACCTGTTATTCCAACACATTCAAATATAAATATGACACACTATTTAGTCCTATAAATAATAATAATTTAGACATGCCTCCTGTAATGGTAACAACATATCAACCAAGACAGTAATGCAACAATTTCTATTGTGAATAACCAGCACAAGAGCACTTACCTTAAATCGTGCATAAATGCTCCAACTGAGAGTGGGAATCTAACTCTCCACCCAACCATATACAATCTACAAGCACTATTACTTGTATTTGTCACCCCCAAGATGGATTCCAAAGCTTGAGATGGAGTGCCTTAAGAGGTAAACCTTCAAGAATACACAATCGAACTAGAGTTTCACCAAGCCACCATGTGTTCATCCTTAGGGCAAGCCACTACTTCTTGAAATGATTATGCCCAAAGAGCTTCGATAGAGCCTCTAGCTGGTTATTTACTCTCCTTATATCTCAACAATATAGCTCCCAGTCTTGTCTTCTCTCCATGTACTCTCTTACTATATGTTGAGTATTGATCGAGTGTGTGAATGCATAAGTTGGTCAATGAGGTTGAACTCCATTCATTATTCTTATGCATTTCTCCCATGATCAATGAGAGTCGAATCGGATAATCCAATCAGAGAGTGTCAAATAGTGAGTGAGTCCTTCTCCTTTCCTCCCCTTATCTTTTCTATCTTTTGCAATGATTTCTCCCACTATCCTTCGTACCAGCACATTCAAATATTCTTAACTCTTGTCCTCCCTTCCTTGTAATGTTTTCCCAAGGGATCATGGTCTCGCATACTTCTTTTGTTGTCCAACTTAATTCTGAGAACCAATCCATATAAGGATCAACACCCAACCTTTAATTAATTCCAAGAATAGGTCATATTCCTGCAATAAGGAACCTTGAACATACCAAGAAATTAATCTCTTCAACTAACCAAGGACTTGTATTTAAATCAACAATTCCCTTAAGTAATCTCCTACCACAAGCAATGGAATTTGTGTCCCTCTGTGAGCCTTTTAATTTATAAAAGGGTTTACATTGTATACATAAGGATAAGAAATTTGGGTTTTTAGACTCTCATGTTAACTACAACACTTCCTTTCATATTTACTGATTTTGCATATTTCTGAAAGTTTATTTTTTGGGAGACTTGTATTGCACTTTGAAGGCTTTTGAAATTTACTTTTGATTTTATACTAAAACAGAAAATATGACTTTTTTAGGAACAAAATTAATACATTTATAATTATTATGAATACATTAATATATTAATTCATAATTAATGTATCGATACATTTATAATTTTATTCCACGGCCAGACGTGACTAAGCATAATGTTGAGAACACCTCAATTGCTACAGTTACACAAATGCAACAGGAAAAATCTACTGCTGAAAAATAGATAAGTGGAACCAAATGCCCCCATGTGTCAGAAGGATCTGATTTTGACAAAGCCCCCAGCCAATGAATACAAGAACCAAATGGTTATTGTAACACCCACACCCAGCAATGGAGGTTGGCGTAAAGTGGAAAAAAAGAAAGGTAGAAAGTAATATTTTATTTTCTCTATAATGAGTACGTTTAAATCCTGATATTAAGGATGAGCACAATACCACATATGCTTTTAGCATCTACAACATGTAATTTTTTCAATCATGAATAAAATTACGATTTTTCCTTGGGAAAAAAATAATTGTATTAATTCATCAATATATTAATTATTATTAATAGATTAATTAATATTATTTATAATGTATTAATAACAATTAATTAATGATCATTATTGTTGTTAATTATAACTATGTTCATAATGTGTATCATGGTGCACTACACACATTGTATGATTCATGTGTGGTGTACATAAATGTTTTTAAAATAAGTATAGAACATCATTTGTAAAGTTCAATTTGTTTTTCTATCAATGTCCTTATAACAAGTCTAAAACAAGTTGATGTTAGAAAATTATATATTACAGAGCAATGGAACACATAAAAATATGTGGAAAAAAACACATAAAAAATATATAACAAGAGAGACAAAGATATATGTGCTTCACCCAACTTGGGCTACATCCACGGAGAAACAACCAGTCCTTCCTTTATACTATCCAACAAAATGAAGAGACACAACCTACAACAGATCCGGTGTAATATCCTCTACTCTCTCACACAATCCCCCTTTCTCTTTCTCGCTCAAAATACACACACCACACACAGCCGCAATATTACTCCCTCATATGAACTGAGGTGTTTCCTTCTAGGGAAAAAAAACCCTAAATTAAACATAACTTCTACTGTCAGATCATCCGCTTAATGAACAACCCAGATTGACTACAAAATTACAATACTTCTCAAGGAAATTTTACATCTAATTTTAGCTTCGAGGGCATTGCCCCCGAACCCTTGTCGGGGGGAGGGGTGGCACAAGTCCCCCTGCATGGAGGGGTGTACAATCTTCCTGGGGCATACATCCAGCCGAAACAAAGATCTCTAAACCAGGATGACAATCATGCTCCACACCCAAGAGTTGACCTACTATTAGTATCCTTAGAAAAAGTATAAATCATCCTCTAGATAGTATAAATGAAGTTGATTTTCTAATAATGCACTTAGAATTAGTACAAATCATAATTTACAATGTTCCAACTTATTTGATATCAATGTCACAAAGGAAGACATTTAAGTTTCGTGAGAGAGAAAACTTATGCATCACACAAAAATGAACTTTTGTCTCATGAAAAAAATATTTAGTGATGTCACTTTATATCATACTGAAGTTTCATTCATTGCAAAATGTCATGCTTGTTCAAGGTTCCTATCGCCACAACAAAGGACAAACTTTGATAGAATTTTTTTCAAGATACCTATCCAAAACTTTCCTTTTGTAATGTTTTGAATATACACCAACTTTAAATGTGATAAAAATGACCCAATGTTGCAATGTGTTGAAAAATACATGAAAATAAAATGTGTAAAACATTACTAAAGTTGCAATGTGATGAATATAACATGTAGCAGTGTGATGAACATAACCTGACATAACAAGATGTTGAACAAAACCAAATGTCACAATGTGATGAAAACAACTCAATTTTGCAATGTGTTAAATATATCCTAATATTTCATTTGAACATAACCCTTCACCCACATCACATTTTGACATGATTTAACATATATTAATGTCATAATGTGACTAACTTTACCCAACATCGCGACGTTCCAAACATAATTTGACATTGCAATGTGTCATGCATTACCCAATGTCACAATGTGATAACATTGCCCGAAATCACAATGTCACAAAAATTACCAAGTGAGTGAAAAAAATTCCCAATGTCACAATGTAATTAATTTTTCTCAACGACATTAGTAAAAATGGTTGATATATGCCACAGTCACAATGTGGTAGACATTTATCAACATCACATTGTGGCAAACATATCATGATGATACAATGTGATGAACATTACTTGACATCATAATTTTACAAACACATATTAACCCAATGTTTTGTCATGAAAAACATTACCATTGTCACAATATGAAAAACATAACTTGACATCATAATGTGTCAAAAAAATCCCAATATCACAATATGGCAATCATAGCTCAATGTTGCAATGCGACAAATGTATCTTGACATTGCATTTGAACACAACCCTTCTTCAACATTACATTTTAATGTGATCTAACATATCTCGATGTCACACTTTAACAAACATTACCCAACATTTCAATGTGAAAAAATCTCTCAACACCACAATATGAAAAGCATTATCCATCATCAAAATGAGTTGAACATAGCCCAATCTCACAATGTGATGAACATAGTCCAACCATGGGCAAACATGGTCAAACATAGTCAACATTTTCATCTATGGTCAATCATAGCCAAGCATAGAGAACATGGACAACCATGGTCATTCATGGTCAAACATAATCACCCATAATCTATCATAGTCAAACATAATCGACCATGATCAAATATGGTTAACCATAATTTATCATAGTCAAACATGGTCAACAGTGGTCAAAGTTTGATCAACCATTACCCAACATCACAATGTGACAAATGTTGCAACATCATGAGTGACAAACACTTCCCAATGTCAAAATGCGACAAACATTACCCGACTTCACAATGAGTCGAAAATACCCCACCATCACAATATGAAAAACATAGTCCAACCATGGTCAACCATGGGAAAACATGGCTAACCATGGTTAATATGATCAAACATGGTCAACATAATGAACTATGATCAACCAGTCAACATGGCCAACTATTTTTAACCATGGTCAACCATCGTTAGCCATGGAAAACCATGGTCAACCATCGTTAGCCATGGAAAACCATGGCCAACTACGATTAACCATGGTTAGCCATGGCACACCATGACCAACCATGGTTAACTATGGTCACCATGGTCTCCATGGTCAAACATGTTCAACCATAATCATCATGGTCATCCATGATCACCCATAGTCAACCATAATCTATCATAATCACCATGGTCAACTATACTCAACCATAATCTATCATAGCCAAGCATGGCTAACCGTGGTCAAACATGGTACACCATAGACAAACACAATTGGTCATCGTTGTAGTCAACCATTGTCATCATGGTCAAACATGATAAACCATGGTTTACCATAGTTAATGAAAATTTATCATAATCAACTATAGTTAAATGTGGACAACCATCTTCACCTATTTTTTTTTACCATAATAAACCCTCTTCAACCATAACTTGACAATATTTAACTATATTTAACAATAGTCAACCATATTCAACCATGTTCTTCTACTCCTCCTTGCACATGCTGACTATCAACTAGCACAACATTATAATGTGATAAACATTACTCAACGTCGTCATGTGACAAACATAGTACATACTTGGTCATTTATAGTTATATACACGAAAAAATCATTATATATATATATATATATAGATGAGACGTTCTCAATTATATATACTTGTTTTTTTAAGAGAATGTTCCTTAATTTATAATTTACATAAGCACTGGATTTCCAAAGTTGTTTCTCTTATTGCAACCTGACATGACACACGTTGAAACATAGTTTCTATCAAATAATAAGCAGTTCAGATAAAATTATCATTCCTTGAAAAAAATTAAGTCAAATTATAACCTAAACTAATTTTCTTAGTAAATTGAGAAATTTTTTTCCTAAAGACATTTTAAACATAATAACAATTTCACTTAAATTTATGTATAACCAAGTCTTTTTCAATTTTCGTTTACTCCTAGATCATAAAAACACTTCAATCAATAACTCATAAAGTGTGGCCATTAGTAGTGGCTTCCCTTCCCTTTTCACTATTTTCTTTATTGTTTTTACTTTTTTCAAAACTATAATGTCTTTTCCTAAAAGCACTGTATTTAATTATATATTGAATTTAATTTAAGTATCAACAATTAGAATTGTATTCATGTTTTTTAATAAAAAATATTACTATAATCTTAATTTGATGCTTCAAACAATATATGTTTGGAGGTGATTTGATATGTCCATGTTATTATTATACAACAAAAATTTAAATAGCCATATTCAAACTTTTGAAATACCTCTTTAAGCGATCATTAAAATCCAAACATGATTAGAGTTCTACAAGATACAATATATTCCATTGTTATCGTTTTGCACCTTTTGCATAAAATAAATACAAAGATGGAAAATGGCATCGATGACATATTTTTCCAAGATTTTCTCAAAATCTCAAAATTAAAATCTGACGCTTTCTCAGCGCAATTATTGAACTAATTACTATTTTAAAAGGAAATTTTATTTTATTTTATTCTAAAAGTAATTTTATTATACTCTAAAAATAAATAAATTTATTAAATTTTTTTCAAATAATTTTTATATCAACTTTAATTTTAAAATGACTCTGAAATAAATCTTTTTATTTGTGCTTTGTAAATTTAACCTAACAAAACATATAAAACATAAGTACATTTTTAATTATTTATTAATTTTATATAGAAAAATAGTTTATTTTATCTTGAAAAACTAAAATCAATTTAACCTGTAACTCTTTCTCTTCAAATTTGATCTCAACTTACCTCTAAGAAAGGGCGACTTAATTTAACCACTAAATCTAAACTATATTTATCTGTATTATAATATTTTATAACTACATTCGATATTATGAACAAAAATTTACCAGATTCCATGATGAAGAAATAAAAGAGATTCCCAGAAGCGACCACAGCAGAGTAATCTATCAGCTTTTGTTTCCAAAACTTAAAGTATTTTGAACTGATTTTACCAAAATTTATCGTAAAAATAGAGACCTTTTGTTTCAGGGTTAGAAAGTGTACACTACTGTATCTTTGGTACTCTAATAAAGATATTCTGAACAATTCATGGATTTTGAAAAATAAACCGAATTCTCTATCAACAGTAAAAATTTGGCTAGACCAGCGGAAGTTTATGTGAGAACATACAAAATGAGGTTTTAACGGATGTAACCCAACCTGATGCACACTTTGTCAAAATGGGTGTTTCTGACCTCGACTTTAAAGCATTTCACCTTCCACCAATTTACGGTCAGTTTTAGCTGCAAATGGCTGGAAACAAGGATGGACGGTTCGAATCTGTTTAGCAGTAAAAGAAAATCAAGTTTTCTTCTTAAATAAACGAATCAGACACGGCTCCGTCGGTTGGAAATATTTTCCACAAATATTATGAACATGATTTTGTTGTGTCCGGTTAGCAGTTTGACAGAAAGGCCGGCTGAGTTTAGGGTCTCCGTGTGTGAATTCTTTGGCCACAGTATGACAGAAGCCTCTCACAAATATCAAAGTGTCTCCGAGTGTGAATTCTTCGGCCATGGTATGATGGAAGCCTCATCACAAATATCAAAGAGATTTGAATCATAAAAAGAAAAAATAGATGGTATCTAGGAAACCGATCATTGTGTTGAACAAAACAACTTCAAAAATTTTGAACCAAAGAGAAATGTTTGAATCACTTATTCTTCAAATAAATTATTAATGTATTAATGTTATTGTTGGTCGCGTCGTACCAAAGACGACAGGGCATTGATCTTTTTGTGGTTTTCCCAACACCACCAACACCTACAATTTCCTCAACACTGGCCTGAATGTCACGCGCAACAGAACTGTACTTTGAAACTCTTGTAACTTATCTTCCAAACCCGCTGGATATTTATCCACAAATAAAGTTGTTTTCGGAATTTTTTCAATACGTTTTGCACAACTTTGCCGAGAGGTTGTATATCATATACAGGGCAAGAGAGATTAGTAGAGGTTAGAGAGTTAGTTAGGTAGTCAGAGAGGTGGTAGATGAATGGCCTAAAACATTTTAATCATCTAACATTTGATCTGATTGTGTAGACAACTACAGGGTGGCAGCTAGGGGAGTTGTTTTTAAATAATGACGTCTTACGGGATAAATATGTTAAATTTTTAAGAGCTAAAGATTTGTAAACATTTGTAAACATTTACATGTAAGCTCAATTAAATAATAATAAAACGTTAAAAGTAATAAGGAAATGTTGTAAAGAAGTAACATAAGAAAAAGTAGTATAGAGGAAAAAATATGTGATATGTTATGTGATTTAATTGAATATTTAACTTATAATTATGAATTATTTTATTTAAAAAAAATTAACATACATCTAGGTATAAATATGTGCTCGAAAGGTCAAGAGTGGAACAATTGTGCATTTATAAGTTAAGGGGCCTTCCTAGACAACGCTCGCAAAAGCACTTTTGTTCATACGCCTTTTGTCAAACCTATCCATTCCATGGATTTTAAAATCTTGTAAATGAGTTTCTTGAGGTGTGCAACATGAGATTTTTTTTGTTATTATTTAATTTAAATTTTTATAAGGGTATATTTTTGGCTCTTGAGAGTGGACTTCCTTGCTAGATTTTCTATTGATCGAAGAAAGAGGAGCTCCCAACCTATTGGAACTCCTAGAGACAGCATTGAGTTGTTAAAGACCAGTTCCTAGGACATCTTAAGACAAGAGGCTTTAAATGTATTTTTGCATATTGGTAAGAAGGAACCTCCTGTTATGAAAAGGTAATCAAAGTTTTGAATATTGGTCCAAGATATCAGAGATATAATATTGGTAGGGATAAGCTTTTGTTGTATAGAGAAAGGGTTTCTCAGAGGGGGCCCGAAGCAGTCATAAGGAAACTCTGTCGTAAGCAGGGTCGAATGTGAAACAGGTGAACAGTTATAAAGCTAAATGGAGATGACATACAACGTAAGAAAATCAGGGATAATGTCAAAGCAAGGTAGGCTTATATCAACACAAGAATCTACCCTTTAAATGACATAAGAAGAATAACGATCTGTAAGAAGAACTTGAAACGGGAATCGCGCCTCGAGTCGTATTTAAAATGTTACAGAAAGATAAGACATGAGTACCATTTAAGATAAATTCACATCTAACCTACAGAACATTCGCATTCCGAAAGCAACGATAACACAGAGATGATGCAAATACAATGAACAATAAATTGATTCATTGCCAAGAGAAATACATACTGTTCAAATATTTCAGTAGGAATCGATCGAAACAACAGACTGATTTGTATTACTTTTCTCAAAAGACTCTTCAGATATGCACTATAAGAGAACCTCAAAATTTACAAAAGGAGACAATTCACAAACTATCACTTTTTCTCTCGAAAATCCAGAACCTATTCTTGGTCTCTGATTCCATATTTTATAACTTTTCACATGAGCTTTCAGAGAAGATATTTTCCGAAACAAAATATTCTCTAGAGATATTTTCTGTTCCTAGTCTTAATCAAAAACAAAAAATGATAATGAGCCAAAACGTCCTCTCATGTCATACAATATGGCCTGACACAGGCGCTAACTAAAACATAACTGAAATAAAAGAGTGCAGAGGGTGAAATCTTGCAACAAAAAATAAAAGTAAAATAGGGTCGCGTGGGCCAAGTCATGAGTTTCATCTGCTAGTGTTCCGAAGCGGGGTCACGTGGGCCAAGTCATGAGTTTCATCTGCTACTGTTCCGGAGCGGGGTCCCGGAACAGGTCGGCTTTGACCGAGCTGAAGATGAAGAGGACACCAGTGGGCGAGTCGAAGGAGGTGGAAACTGATGAGAGGATGAAGAGACTAGAGTATTAGCATACTCAAGGCACTTTTTCCATGCACTGATTCCTGGAGATGGTGTTGTAACGAAAGTTTCAAGAAGGGTCTGCATGGTGGTCAACTCAGTGTAATCGACTCGGACATCAAGGAATTGCTTGACCTGGAAAAGTAGGAAGAGCTCTTTACGCAACGTGGTTAATATTGTATCTACCTTCAGCTTGTTGGCACTTTCCAACGCCACGTCCGTATTGTTCATAACTTCTGTCATTTTTTTCTCATAATATGTTATTTCATAGAATGAGCCCATTTGCGGATCCCAACATGATGGGAGACCCACCTCCACCAGTTTGTTCCATCCTCGGTAAAAAATATCCACTCCTTTCGAGGCTAATGTTAAAAAACCTAGTTCATTTGCGCGCACGGTCTCCTTCTCCACTACTCTTCCAACATCCATGGCCATTTTCTAATGGTTGGGGATTCCCTATGTGCGCAATTCCTCTGGAGAGAGCTCGTTCAAGTACCGAATATACTTCTTGTACATTGATGCCTGTGCTTCTACTTCTATGTGTCCCTCCTGCAGCTTAGTTGTGAACAAGTGAATTGTGATCTTCTTGTCGTCCATCAGTGTGAGGAATTTCCAGCATCGCCTAATCTCTGCTATTATTTATGTCCAGACCAGTCTCCTCATTTCCACGAGTGCCATGATGCCTTTGATTTTCCCCTTTAAATCCCTGATGGATTTTTCTTTTGCCTGAGTCTCCCCTTGCAATTTTTCAACTTCCTTTTGTAAGGACGCCATCGCCTTTTGATTTGCTACCAATGTCACTTCCATCTCTTTTATTTGTTGATGGGTCGAGCGAGTCTCACTCTCTGATACCTTCAAGTCAGACAGGGCCTTAGAAAGCTGCTCTAGGGTTGTTTCGGGCTCGCCAGACGTCGGGGCCACACATATGTGTTGATCCCATTTTGCCTGCAAATATGACAAAATATATGTTTCAAACCCGCAATTTTCGTGGTATTTTGAGCATTTTCTTCCTACTCTTTTGCAAGCGAATCGACGAGAGTCAACTTTTCCTCTCCACTTGAACCAACTCATCTGTCTGCACATGCTCCCCGTGGGGCATGTTTAGCTTCCGCTTCAGCTCTGAGTTCTCTGCTTCTAAATCAGTGATGATTTTTTGCCGAACTTCGTCTTTACCAGCTCCCTTATCTTTTATTGCTTTCTTGAGGGTTTCTAGATTGTTATTGTTTGCTCTGGCACTAGCCCTCTCCTTCTTTTGGTTCTCTAATACTGAGTTGTGCTTCTCCTCAAGTTTCCTCAAAGCAAGTCCAAGTTTCACTACCTTGTCCCGTACAATATCTCCCACACACTTGTGTAGGCTGAGCTTATCCAATAAGGGAATGTTGGCTAGGTTTAAGGCAATCTCTAAAGCTCGGTAGTGATCTCCCACAGCTAAAGGTTGTAACACTTCTTGTTGAATAGCCAATATGAGTTGCTCCTTATCCATGTCCAACACAAAAGTGAGCCGAGTATGGTACTTGTCTACAAACCTCGCCAGTTCAACCATTAATTTTCCTCGAGAGGACTTGTTTCTATCGTTTATATCCTCCCTTACTTCTGCTCAGTCCACCGTAAGTGCTTATGAAAGCCGGAGGGGCCCAACGAGGAGGCATCATCGAAAGCAATCAGAAAACCCACCTTGTTCTTGTCAGTGGCCCCAAATCAGGGGACATATTCCAAAGATGGTCCCTCTCCTATATCATCCGGCCCTTCAGTTCTCTGCTTCTTATGAGGGCGTGCTACCTCATCAGTGTCCATCCCTCCTTGACTTCCTGAAAGGCCCGAGATGTTTTCCTGTCCCTTTTCCTCTATTTCAACGGACACATTTTCACCCTTCCCTTCTGCGGTTGAATACTCGGCCTCCATCTGTGCATCCAAAGGCCATGTATGAAGGTTAGATCTCCATTCAATGAAGGGCCTAGTCTCATGAATATAAGCAGTCAACTTTATTTTCCTTTTCCTATTGGAAAGGACTCCTTTTGGGTCATAGGGCCAGACTTTTCCCTCTAGAAGGTCCATCTCTTGCAGCAATTTTTCCATGGTAGGGAGGGCGTGCCTCAAATTTATGGTGAAGGGACCACCTGAAGTTGGTACTTTGAGAATGTATCCTTTCTTCATAGGCACGAAGTGGATCTGGACAGCCTTCAAGGTTTGTCGAATGAATTCGATGGAAAATACTCACATGGCTAGAAACACCGGCAGGCAGTAGGGAGGTAATTCTGCACTATAGAACCTGATCTCAGTATAATCGTCATACAGGTATCAGTCCCTTGTGCAATCTTCCTCGTTGAACTGTAGCCAGTCCTTTTGCTCAGGAGATATTCTAGGCAGAGGGTGGTCATGTATTATGGCATAGGCTATAGACATGAACTCATTAAGAAACCTTGTATACCCCTTCCCCCGTGGCTGCTGGCGAACTGAAACATTCCACTCAAAGACGGTTCTTGGCTGGGCATTTGTCAACGAAAGTCTTTCTAGGCCTAGACTCTCAAACTTATTAGCATGCTCGAATAGGAACAGGTAAAACACTAAGTAGCAAAACCTGAAAGAATCGGTAGAGGGGAACTCTTGAACAGGGAAATTTTTAGGGGCTAAAATTCGCAGGTGGGCTAATTTTCCATGCTTTTTCTAAAAAAAAGATTCACCATTTTCCATTTATTTAAAAATTAATTCGCCCAAATTTTATAATATAAAATTATTTTACCCTAAAAGTTGCCAAAATTTTATATATACTAATATAAAATAATTAAAAACCTAAATATTTTTACAAAAATATCATTAAAATTTTTACAATTGACATACTGGGCACTAGTAAGATTCGCCAAGGTTTCTAAACTTCAAGAGAAACTTCTATCCTTAAAATTTTCCTTTCTCTTGAAACTGGGTTTGGATAGATGAAGCTAGGAAAGCAGGAATATTTAAGAGTGTACCCTTCTACAGCTGAATCCATAGAAGAGTTATACCTTCTTTAGTCACCCGTTCAACCTCCCGGAGCCCTAACAACCCTGAAATGAGTGCTAGGACTGGCTGCATATTGTCTCGGAAAGTGGACAAGGGAACAACGTCCATGGGCGGGAGCGCTGTCAAGCGGGAATCAGAGAGATGGCTGAGGAATCTGCTTTGTTGTTCCCAAGGTAATTTTGAGTATTGACGGGATAGGGAAACTTCAGAGAACTCAACATAATTTTAACTAGGAGGGAAAAAAATAGCTTTCTTTATGAATTTGGGCAATATGCGAAAAATATTGTTACCTTGAGAAGAGAGGAACATGTCTCTGCACTCTTCATAGGCTTCCCCAGGCTAACTAATGAACTCAGGAACAGGGTATGTGGTAGGGGCGACTTGGTAATACAGACTTGACTCAACGACTCTGAACCTATCTTGACCTTTTAGATGACATTCAAACAATTCAGGTCTGATGCGGGCTACATTTAAAGGGTAAAATGGGTCATGAATACGTGTATGGGCGTCGATCAGGGGTTCAGGTCTAGGAACAGCCCTCACCTCGCGAGCTTGTGGGATTTCATGTTCAGAATTCTTGGTTTTCATTTTCCCGATGACCATTGAAAAAGAGAAAACAAAAGGAAAATGGTGAAGCGAAGAAATGACTAAATACCTGAGAACAGTGAGGAGGCCTAGGGGAAAGCGATGCGGGGATTGAAAACAACCTTGCACTGGAGCTTTAACCTTCTCTGCATGACAATTCTGTAAAAACTAATATTTTACATGGTCTGGGGGTAA
This sequence comes from Pinus albicaulis, assembly GCA_034641835.2. NCBI lineage: Eukaryota > Viridiplantae > Streptophyta > Pinopsida > Pinales > Pinaceae > Pinus > Pinus albicaulis. The sequence goes on from CM076574.1 coordinate 603,267,339, forward strand.
AACAAGATTATATTAGACCAAGTTTTGTGGAATATGAGACAGGGGTGACAGTTGTAGGATAGGCATAATAAGGACGTCAACAATGGGACACATGGCGATGGGTTATTGGCTGACAATATTTGGGTAGGTTAAATCCACGTGCCGAGTTAAGGCCTGTACCAATCTTCGTACCGCCTCCCTAGATTTACCTTACCTTTTCTTATCGGTGCCAGTTGTCCTGCTTGACCGGCCCACTTAGAACTCCGGTGGGGTTCATAAGGGCACTCAGAGCCATTCTACCACCCCACAGAAAACTTGTGATTGGTCCGCTAGAGGGTGACGTCACCTTTTCTGAGGGCTTTCCTTTCTACCTTGCCGCTCTCCTTTTGACCCGACGGAAATGTCCTTCACACCAACTTTTATGATTCAAGGTTCCAGTGCTAAGTCACGAACTTTTTCCTCCTCTATGTTGCGGTCGTGAAAATAGCCTAGCCACAACGTTTATCCTTTAGCAACTTTCTTTTCAGGCCCTGCTCGATTTATGAAGTTTTCCACCTTTATGAACTTTTCTGTTTCTTTGATTTAACTGCTCTTCTTGCTTGATAAATGAGGTGACTAAACAACATTGGCTCCACCTGGGGATGACACGCTCACTCTTTAAGGGTGCCAAGAACTTCGCAGACCCTTCTCCTGTACACCCATCAAAATGTGGAGCTCCTTCAAAATTTTGAGCATTCCTATGATGAATTGAACAAAAACAGCAACATAAGCATAAAAATGGAAAGTATATAAAATATGAGGTATATGTACAATAGGTCGCTAAGGCCTTTGTTAGTATTGGAAGTAAGGTTTCAAAAATTTCCCGTTCATGGGCGCTTCGATCAAATCACCTTCCAAATTTTCCAATATAAAAGCATTGTTTCCTTTCACCTCAGCAATTTTGAATGCTCTGAACCACAAGGGGTCGAACTTTCCATGTTTACCCTTACCTTCTCTCCTGACATCCCACCTCAACACCAGGTCCCCTGCTTGCATTTATTTATCTTTCGCTCGCTGATCGAACAAGCTTTTCATATTCTCTTGATAATCTGATAAGCTGCTATTTACTTGGTTTTGAGTTTCTTCCAACTCGACCAGCTGGTTCATTCTCCGAATGAGGTCATTTGGCTCTTCTTGGTTGTCTTGGAGAAACATGGCAACAGGTAAGGCAAGTTGAATTGGAAACACTACTTCACGGCCATATACTAACTCATAGGGAGACTTACCCGTGGACCTCTTACTGGTAATGTGATTTTCCCAAAGTGTGAATTTTAGCTGGGAGTCCTAGTTCCTTTAGTTTTCGCTTATCGTCTTCTTCAATGCCCTTACCAAGGTTTTTTTTTAATACTCTGCTAATACGTTTCCCTAAGGGTAATAGGCTATAGAGTGCCCCAAAGTAATATTATACTACTGACAGAAACTGCTGAACTTGGTGGACTTGAAGACTTGAGCATTGTCTATGACAATCTTAGCTGAACACCAAAACCTTGATTTTATATTCTCCTCCATGAAATTGATCACGACTGCATCAGTAGCATTTCTAGCTGGTATAGCCTCCACCCATTTAGTGAAGTAGTCCGTGGCAGTGAGGATCCACTTGTGTTGACTACTTGATGCAGGATGAATTTCCTCGATAAAATAAATGCCGCACTACTGAAAAGGTTCTTCGATATGTACCGGTATCATGGTCAGGGGAGCGAACTTCTGCTTCTCTGCGAACATTTGGCATTTTCTGCATGCCCTAACCCACGCATGCACATCTTCGAACAGCCAAGGCTAGAAGAAACTATCTTTCAATACCTTATGAGCAGTGGACCTCCAGCTGCAATGTCCCCCGCAAATGCCTTCGTGAAACTCAGCCATGACTTCCTCCACTTCCAATTCTGTAAGACATAGAAGCAGAATTCCTGAAGTGTCCTTCCAATACAGTCGACCATTTGCTACAATGTACTTCTAAGATCTAAACCTTAGAGTACGATACTTTTCCTTGTCAAATTTTAAGGGACACCTGAGAGTTAGGAGATATTCTATGATATCTTTGTACCACATGTTGAGAAGGTACTTCATATGCGTTTTTTGTACTATGGTTTCTATTCCAAGCTATGCCTCCACACCCTCGGGTACATCTCTTCCTTCCATGGTCAGATTTATGCCCAATGCTTGACAATTTGACTCGAACAAGATTTTTTCTAGCCATTATCCTTTAATGAGCTTCGTGGGGCGGATGTCCAGTTCGTATTCTTGATCTTAGCAATCCATTTGCCTCTCTTTCCTTCACTATCTCCCTGGATTAGAATATATTTCACCACAGTTGTGGGAACAAAAGTGGTGATGGTGGACTGTAGCACATACATTTGAAAAGCTTTCAGGGACTTAACTAGGGTGTACACCTACTTTTCTAGAATATTATATTTCAACTCTGCATCCTGCAATACCTGGCTAAAGAAGGCAATGGGTTGCTCATACCCATCTACATTCTTATACAGTAACACTGCAGCTATTGTGTGCGGAGATGCGAAAGAGAATATCATAAATGGCTTACTATAATAAGGACCCGCCAATACCGGCGCTTCTGTAAAAGCATGTTTAATTATATTGAAATCTTCCCGTGACTCGGGGGTCCATTTTACTTCATTGTTCTTTCTGAGCATCTTTGTGATCTGTCAAAAAATCTCAGCATAGTTCGGGATAAACCTCCTTAAGAATTTTATGTGTCCCAGGAACACCTGGATTTCCTTCTTATTTCGAGGTAGTGAAATTCCATTGGTTACCTCTACCCTTTTGGGGTCAATTTTCACCCCTTCTTTTGTTACAATGTGTCCCAACAATTTTCCTTCCTCTAGAGAAAACATGGAATTTTGAGGATTAAGTGATAGACCATACCTGTGACACTTCTCGAAGGTCTGACGCAGGTGCTCGATATGCTTGGCATCATTCTTTGAAAACACGGTGATATCATCCAGGTATATCACCACGAATTTGTCCTGTTCTCCAACAAAAGCGATATCCGTCACTCGCTGGAAAGTGGCTCCTGCATTTATTAGGTCGAATGGAATTCTAGCATACATGAACGTCCCCCATGGTGTAGTGAATGTAGTTTTCTTCTGATCCTCAGGGAGAACCACCACCTGATTATACCCAGAGAAGCCATCCATCATAGACATTCGGGAAGATCCCACCACTTTCTGCAGTATGTGGTCCATCTTGGGGAGAGGGTAGTTATCTTTGAGAGATGTCCTGTTCAGATTTCAGAAATCTACACACAAGATTTTTTCCCCATTCTTCTTTATGACCAGCACCAGATTGGCCACCCACTCAGAGTATCTCAAGGGGACTATAATCTTGGCCTTCAACAGCTTCTTGATTTCTTTTTCAATAGATGGAAGCAACAACGGATTAATTTGCCTCAACTTTTTCTTATGGGGCTTGGCATCTCCTCTGAGCGGGATCTTGTGCTGGATGATTTCCACGTCAAACATTTTCAAGTCTTGGTATGACCATGTGAAAACATCTCTGTAAGCATGAAATAAACGGAAGTATTGATCTTAGTACTCCTCTGGGACTCCTTTAGACAGCTTTACTATCTTCGGATCTCCCTCCATCCCAATATTTATATAATCCACTTTGTCTTCTTATGTCATGATCCAGGTGGATATTGGTGGTCACCCACCTATTCCACTTGGGGCCCCACCATTGTCTCTTTCAATTTTTTAGTTTCGTCTCAACTTACTATTTTTAGCAGTTTTTTGGGTCCTGAACTTCTGGAGCCATTTTGAGGCCCTAAACGACATTTTTTGGGAAAACCGAAAGAAACATGGGTCCATGGATTGATGTTTCACATTCAAAATTTGTAGTCCTCAGATAGATATTTCTAACAAGGTATGGTATGCGTCAAACGGAGATCATATGCCAAAGTTACGCCCCTGGGAAGTTGAAACACCAATTTACCCAAATGGGGCCCATAGTTTTGGCGCTTCATCTCCTAGGGTTAGGGTTTTGGCTGTTGAGGATTTCCCATTGTGTATAAATAATAAATAGGCCCTCTAGCCTCATTGTAACTCATTTTAGAGGCCTGTAGCCGCCACATCTCTTCTCAAAGATAGCTACCAGCGCCCTAGCTAGTTTTATTTCCATTTTGTCTGTAAGCAAATTTCAGTTCTTTAATATTAATGAAATGAAGTGTTATTTCCACTACATCTTTGTATTTATGGTTATATGTTTATTCTGTTGCATTCCTACATAAATCCAGATCAGTGGTATCAGAGCGGTCTGCTTTTTCTCGATCTTTCTTTGCATGTCCCCAACGAGGTCGGGGTATAAGGAGTTAGGGCTCGATCTGGTGGAACCTTTGCAAGATCAGCCTCGCAAACCCTGACAGACGCACATGAGGGACGAAAAGAAATATGAGGGAGCAGGAGATCCTATCAAAATATTGCTCAAGGAGGCCCTCAAAAAACAAAGGAATGTGATGATGGATAACTTTGCCCAGATCCTTCAACGGCTGCCTACCGGCGGCGCATCTGCATCCAGCAGCCACTCTGGAGGTGCGACTCCTTTTAAGGTACAAGTAACTTTTGAAATTCCCATATTTGAGGGTCAAATAGATGCAGATGTCGTAGATATATGGTTGAATCTATTAGAAGGATATTTCTCGGTTCATGACTTCTCCAACAGGGAGAATATTATTTTTGCACTCCTCAAAGTTTCCCCCCATGTCAAGGACTGGTGGGAAACCCACTGTGAGAAAAAGGACGAGACAGAACCCTCTCTGTTCTTGACCATACCCACTTGGAATTCTTTCCAAGACGCCATCAAGGAATAATACTATCCCGTGGGGAGCTATGAGGACAAGTACTTACAATGGACCACGCTATGACAACAAAGGGATCAAGATGTGCATGAGCTGACGAATTTGTTCCATACCCTGCACACCAAGTTGGGTATCAAAGATTCAAAGAAACATCTGGTGCTAAAGTATTGCGGTTGTCTGCATAGATACATTTAGGAGGAAATGGAGTTCCTCGACATCTCCTCACTTGGTACGGCATACTGGTATGCTGCCAAAATTGAGCATAAATTCAAGCAGAAGAAGCGAGACTTTGGATCTGCGAATCAAAAGCAAGGGAAGGGTGCTCCCAGACCACAGAACAAATGATAGAGCCAAGGAATGGCGACTCAAGACAACCTGTCGAAGCCACAAGCAAAGAACAACACTGCAAATCCAAAGAAGGACACGGGAAAGTGGTTTGAGTTCCATAAGAGCTCCACTCACAACACAAGTGAGTGTTAGGCCAAGCAGTTGCTGGTGGTCGAGATGAGGGCTTCTGATTCAGATGCATGCTCCGACTTTGAATCAGAACCTGACAAAGGGAATGAAAAAGGGAAACAGATTATTGAGGTGGAGTCCAACGCCATTTTTTCCACTACGAAGATCTAAAAGGAGGAACCAGAAGATCTAGAGGAGGAGGAATGTCTCTTCCACTCCCAGATGTGGGTAAAGGGATCCCCAGTATAGTTCATTGTCGACAATGGGAGCCAAAAGAACCTCATTTCAGTAGATGTCATGAAGTGGTTGGGCTTGTCGACCACAGCTCACCCACATCCATACACCATCGGGTGGCTTCACCAAGGACGAGATCTCCGCGTCAGCCAGCAATGTCACCTTCCCTATAGCATCAAGCCCTTCACGGATGAGGTATTATGTGACTTTGCTCCTATTGATGTTTCTAATGTATGATTAGGACAACCATAGTTATGGAAGCGTCATGCTATGTATGAGTGTCGGCCTTGCGCTGTTATTGTTACTTTGGGAAATAAGTTGTACAGGATACCAGAGGTACCACCTCCTACCACTATCTCTTTGGTTACTGCAAAACAATGCAGTAAGCTCATTTCCCAAACCAGGAAATTCATTTTCCTGATGATCCACCCCCAGGGAAAGAAGAAGACTATGGCCACGACCTCCAGACAGGGCTCCTCTGCACGACAACAACAAATGGATAAGGTTTTGGAGGAATATGGGGACATCTTCACCTCACCCACAAGGGTTCCTCTGCACTGTCAGGTCAAGGACCTGATTGATCTAACCCCAAGTGCGCTGCTACCCAATGGACCGATCTATCAGTGCTTTGTTCTGGAGAACAATGAAATCAAGAGGCAGATTAAGGAGCTGTTGTAGAAAGGTCACATCCGACCAAGTTCATCGCCCCTGGAGTCATCAGAGCAGGCTGGTAGTTAGCTGATGGGACGGGAGACTCAGATTAAATATCTGGGCGTCGAACAAGATCATTGTCCCATTAGGTACCCGATCCCATGGATTGATGACTCCTCTGACCAACTCAAAGGTGCAAAATATTTTAGTAAGATCGACTTGAAGTCTGGGTATCACCAGGTACCAATTGAACCCTCCGATGTGTGGAAGACTGCCTTCAAAGCCAAGGAAGGCCTTTTCGAATGGCTGGTCATGCCTTTCGGGTTGACGAATGCTCTCGTAACCTTCATGAGGATGATGGACGACATATTGCGGCCATTCACCAACTCATTTGTAGTGGTGTACTTGGATGACATTCTAATCTTCAGCAAGACTTGGGAAGAGCACCTTCACCACATCCGACAAGTCCTCCAAACACTGCGGCAAAACAAGTTGTGTGCCAATTTGGAGAAGTGCACATTTGGCATGACCCAGGTTCAATATCTGGGATACATTATTGATGAAAGGTAAGGATCCAAACCAAGATCCAAATATCTGGGATTGGCCGCCCCCCAACCACTATAACAGAGTTTCGCAACTTTCCGGGTCTGCTAATTTCACCAGGTTCATGTTGGGATTCTCTCATATCACTTGGCCCTTGAGTCAAGTTACCAAGGGAGGAGCGAGAGCAAAATTCTTTTGGTCGGAACCTCAACAGAAGGCGTTCACAAAATTGAAAAATCGCCTCTGTTCTGCCCCAGTGCTCACATTACCATACTTTCAATAGCCATTTGAGATCGAGACAGATGCCTATGACTATGCTATTGGGGCAGTTCTTACTCAATAGGGACATCTAGTGGCATATCACAGCGAGACAATGTCTCACACAGTTCTCAAGTTTCCCACTTATGACAAAGAAATGTATTCCATTGTGCAAGCTTGTCGACAATGGAAGCATTACATTTTGGGGAAGGAAACAATCATCCACATAGACCACCGTCCCCTATAGTTCATACAAACACAAGGGAAGTTGCAGAATGATCGCCATCAGAAGTGGTCCACATATCTGCAATAGTTTCATTTGAACATCAAGTACAAGAAGGGTAGCACCAATAATGTTTCAGACTGCCTCAGCTGACCACCGATCGTGGTGTTCACCACCGTTCTCAACTCTTGTGGGCACAAGACTTCTGATTGGCCGCTTCTCTACGAGAGCAACCCAGAATCTGCCACACTTACAAGGCACTCTTGGGGGGTACGCAAGTTCCAAATTTTCACCTCCAAGATGCACTTTTATGTCACCTAGGACACCTTTTTGTTCCTTCAATCGAGCGTGCCAAGATGATATGGGAAGCACACTACAGTCGAGTCACTGGGAATTTCAGGGTCAAGAAAACAGTAGCTATACTGCAGAAGTATTTCTGTTGGCCGAACCTTCGAAAGGATGACAAGAAGCACATCAGATCCTGCACTAACGGTGCCATTGCCAAATGGACCATCAAGAAGCAAGGCCTATATACTCCGATACCTACCCCTAGTTGACCTTGGGAATCCATCTCCATGGATTACATTTCGGGCCTACCTTCTACTAAGCATGGAAATGACTATGTTTTCATGGTCATCGACAGATTCTCGAAGATGGCCATTATGGCGGCCTGCAAGAAGAATATCACAGCAAAAGCCACTGCTAAACTCTTCTTTGATAGAGTGTGGGTGCATTTTGGGATCCCACAGTCTATCATATCAGATCGGGATAGCAAGTTCCTCATCACATTTTGGTCCAGCCTCTGGTCAATGCTGGACACCAAGCTCACCAAGTTCACAGATTTCCATCCCCAAACAGATGGCGAGACAGAGGTCGTCAACAGAATGATTGTACTCATTCTGCGCATGTATAATTCAAAGCATCCACACACATGGGACGAGAGCCTCCCCTATGTACAACATAGTTATAATCGGGCTCTCCATAGTTCAATCGGCCATAGCCCCTTTCAGGTGGGCTTGGGATTCCAGCCACTATGTCCTATTGACGTAGCCATGCCATTTGTAGCTACTCAGGCTGATTTGGCTCATGTCCAGTCTGAAGTTGACAAAGAAAATAGCTTCATCGAGCGCATTCAACACATTCGCCAACAGGTTCATGACATATTGGACAGATCCAATGCTAAGTACAAGAAACGCCATGATCAACACCGATTGCCACACAACTTCCAGGTGAGCGACAAAGTATGGCTACATTTGCAAAAGGAGGGCCTCACTGGACCCCACCACAAGCTTCGCCCACTCCAATACGGGCCGTACACCATCACCAAGGTTTTAGGGAACAATTCCTTCAAGCTCATTATTCCACCATTCCTTGGTCTGCACCCAATATTCAATGTGGACAGCCTTCATCCTTACTTCCCACCTCTACTGGACACCTCTGACATTGCAGAACAACTCACACCAACAGAGTTAAACCCATACTACATGGAACATGCCACCACAGATTGTATCATGGACATGCAAATCAATAACACTCGCCAACAGAAGATCCAACTGTATCGGGTTGTCAAAGCTGGCCAACTCCTGCACCAAGGAAAGTGGTTCACCAGGGACCAAGTTCAGCAGAAATTTCCTCATCTCATGGAGGAACTTAACGCAATGGGGACCATTGCTTCCTAAGGGTGGAGGAATGATCCAGGTGGATATTTGTGGTCACCTACCTATTCCACTTAGGGCCCCACCATTATCTCTTTCAGTTTTTCAGTTTCGGCTCAACTTACTATTTTTAGCATTTTTTCGGGTCCTGAACTTCCGGAGCCGTTTTGAGGCCCTAAACGACGTTTTTTGGGAAAACGGAGAGCAACATGGGTCCATGGACTAATTTTTCTTGTCCAAAATTTGTAGTCCTCAGATATATCTTTCTAACGAGGTATGGTACGCGTCAAACGAAGATCGTATGCCAAAGTTATGCCCTTGGGAAGTTGAAACACCAATTTACCCAAACGGGGCCCATAGTTTTGGTGCTTCATCTCCTAGGGTTAGGGTTTTGGCTGTTGAGGATTTTCCATTGTGTCTAAATAATAAATAGGCCCTCAAGCCTCATTGTAACTCAGTTCAAAGGCCTGTAGCTGACACATCTCTTCTCAGAGATAGCTACCAGCACCCTAGCTAGTTTTATTTCCATTTTGTCTGTAAGAAAATTTCAGTTCTTTGATATTAATGAAATGAAGTGTTATTTCCATTGCATCTTTGTATTTATGGTTATATGTTTATTATGTTGTGTTCCTACATAAATCCGGATCATGTCAACTTGATGGGGTTAATCGGGATGTCGTTCTTGTCAAACAATCTCTCCAAGGGCACCAGGCCTCTGGGGATGACATTCCCTTTTAATTGCAGTACCTGTTGTCCTACCACTAACTCTTCCCACTTGTTTTGAGGTTGCTCTTCAAGCTCCTCTTCCACAACACCAAGTTAGAGAATTCTCCAACGGTCTCTATGAAGTGTTTCACTTGCTCCTTGTCCTCAAACACCTGCCAATAGTTAACGTTATCTGGGATAGAGGGATGATAACATATTTCAACTTCATACCTGAGGAGCGAGTTTTGTGGTGGGCAGAAATTGCTAGCTGCAACAGCAAGCAAATCAGCCATCTAATTCTGATCTCTCGGTATAAATTGTATGTTAATGGCCAGGAAGAAGTTCTCCACCAGATCCCATACTTCATTTATGTAAGCCCTAAGCTGAGGGTGTTTAGCTTGCCATTGATTCTTGATTTTCCTCACCACCAGCTCCGAATCTCTGAAGACTTTGAGGCTCTGAATATTCATGTTCTTAGTTTTTTGTAGCCCCAGGAGCAATGCTTCATATTTTTCCACATTTTTTGTAGCTTCATACTCTAACTTGAAAGAGAAAGGTACCAACTGACCAGTAAGTGAGATTATAAGGACCCCTATGGCATTTCCCTCTCTTGAATTAGCCCCATCAAAATGTAGCGTCCATATGTCCCTCTCTTCATTACTTGCAGATTGTTTCGGTCTCAAAGGGTGGAATGACGGTTCCTGTAAGAAATCTTCGTCCTCCTCAAGCATCAGGCAAGAATACTCACCTTCCTTACTATATACAGGGGAATTGACTGAGCCATCAGCTTTAGTCACCATCTTCACAAATATGGATTCCTGATATAACCTCCTTTTTTGTCCCCCGAATATTGGGATGGTAGCATAAGTGAGATCGAATTTAATCAACCCACCTATCTTAGTTCCCCATGATCTTGACAACAACATCCCAAATCGGGCTTCGATATCAGCAACCACAATTTCCATCACGACATTTTTGGCTGGGATCTGAGCCAGGTTCAACATCAGATCCTTAATCATTCCCAAGCATTTAACCCTCTTAGAATCGAAAGAGTACAGATCTGTGTATGGGCGAGTAATCTGCAACCCTAGTTGCTCCATGACTGACAAAGGCAACAAGTTGTGTGAAGCCCCTGAATCCAACATGCAAGTGTGCAACAGCAGGTCATGGATGACCAAGGATACATAGAATGGGGGGGTTGCTGAGTCTAATTCTTCCACATGTAGGCCAAAGACTACCATAGGTCTCTCTTCCTGGAGGTTAATACTATCTTGGGGAGGAGTTACTCCATGAGGGAGCATAAACTGAGACACCTGAGTTTTATAAGAAGGTTGCTTCAAAAGCTCAACTAAGGGGACCAGGATTTTCACTTTCTCTAATTATTTTTGGAGATTAAAAACACCAGGGTTCTTCTCTGGGATGATTTCTTTAGGTTTCTCTTTAGGTGGGACCGGAAGTTTCATGACGGCTAAGGTATATTTAGGAATTATAGGGGGGCTCAAGAACTGACTTAGAGGAAGAAGGAGTGGTAGCTTTTTGATGCAAAGGCTCTTATACAAGCTTTTTACCTTTACTATCAGCTTTCTGGGGAACTAGCTCTTTTGAGGTTGATTCTTCTTATTGATCCTATGTCTGGGTCCTCTTTCTAGAAGATCTGAGATCATACTTCTTGTGGAACTAAGCTTGCACGAAGTCTACAAACTGCCTGCAATAATCATCGATGTCGGGATCTTCAAGGGAATTTGCTTTCTCTTCTCCATCTTACCGTAGAGTAAGTTCTACCTCTTCACCTTCTGAATAAGAAAGATACTGATCGTCCTAGCCGTCAAGAATATCTTCAGTTGGACCTTCCATTTGTTCTTCTAAATAGAGAGGAGGCTGGATATGGTCTTGTTGTTCTTTAATATCTCTTTGTAGTATTTACAGGGGTGGCTTTCGGTACTGTGGGTTAAAACCCCTATTAGGAGCGACTTGGTTCGGTCGAGAGGAGGAACATTTAGCTGCCATCTCTAGTTTCACCAATTTATTGGAGAGGTTCTTTATCATCTTGTTTATTTCTTTGATCCTATATTCTGCTGCTTCCTTTTCTTGATTTGAAGAGGAATACTCCTCTTTACCCCTCCTAAAATCATGATCCATCCTTCCTTTTGATTTCCCTGTAGAGGTGAAATTGGCCTTAACTTCCAATGAATCAGTTTGGGCCTGGTCCAATGATGCATATTTTCTCTCTCTCAAGATGAAACCAAACTTTGATTCAAATGCTCCCACAAAAACTACCTTGGCTGTTGTTTTAGGAGGTTTCATACTAGCAAGTAGATTATAGTACAACTTGTTGAACCTCTTGATAAATTCAGCTACACCCTCATTATGTCTCTTTTTCAAGGGAATTGAACTCTATAAGAATGTAGCCATGATATCTCTTCTCTCCCCACTTTCATGTGAAAGAATTTTCCATCTCCTCCCAGGTGGTGATGGTGTGTTCATCCAGAGTTTTGAACCATTTTTTGTCCTCTCCATCCAAATATTGAACGAAGAGCCTCAATACTTCATCCAAGTGTTCCACATTGAAATTCTCAACAAAAGCATAGAAATCTTCAATATGCTTTTGGGCAGCACTATTGTCTTCCCCAGTGAACCGAGGCAAGAGATTCATATAATCTTGAGGCATATCATTTAAAACTTTGGGGAGCGCTAGTGGAGCATATTTATTCAATAAAAATCCGGGAACATCCATGGGAGGTGGTGGATTCTATGGAGGTTTTTGATGAATGGTGATGGGTACGTGCTGGGTGGTGGCTTGCAAATTTATGTGAGGAGAGGTCTGGAGTATGGTAATTTTTTTTATCTCTTCAGCTTCGGGGGTAGGACGTAAGAATACCCTAGATGTATATGCCGAGTTTGCCTCATCTTTTATCTTAGTATGGTCTAGAACAGGGTTATCTGGGGGGTATTCAAGTACTCGGGTGGTGAAACCAGGGCTTTGGACTTGAGGTTGCTAGGAAGAGGAAAGTGAGTCTTCTAGTGAGAATTTGGGTATATTAGTCTGAGTTGGCTGCTTCTCCTTCCAAATTCTCTTGAATATGATTTTTTTAGGATCAAAAACTGAGGGTGTTCTCAATTGGGAGGTATCTGACCTTAGATGTCGCTTGTGATAAGCCAGGATTGCAAGTGATTTTGACTTTTGATAACAGTGGAGTTACCAAGGTGAGGGATATACAACTCTCAACCCTTCGTGCTCACCTGGTTTGAAGGGTGAATTTCAATTGTCGTATTCTAGGGAAAATATTTTCAACTTCATTCCTCAGAAACGGCGCCAAAAAGATGTTGTAACTCCTAGAGACAACCCTGAGTTGTTAAAGACCAGTGCCTATGACATCTTAAGACAAGAGGCTTTAAATGTATTTTTGCATATTGGTAAGAAGGAACCTCCTGTTATGAAAAGGTAATCAAATTTTTGAATATTGGTCCAAGACATCAGAGATATAATATTGGTAGGGATAAGCTCTCGTTGTATAGAGAAAGGGTTTCTCAGAGTGGGCCCGAATCAATCATAAGGAAACTTTGTCGTAAGCAGGGCCGAATGTGAAATAGGTGAACAATTATAAAGGTAAATTGAGATGAGATACAATGTAAGAAAAGCAAGAATAATGTCAAAGAAAGGTAGGCTTATATCAACACAAGAATCTACCCTTGAAATGACATAAGAAGAATAACGATCTGTAAGAAGAGCTTGAAATGGGAATCGCGCCTCGAGCCGTATTTAAAAAGTTACAGAAAGATAGGACATGAGTACCATTTAAGATTAATTCACATCTAACCTACAGAACATTCACATTCCGAAAGCAACGATAACACAAATATTATGCAAACACAATGAACATTAAATTGAGTCACAGCCAAGAGAAATACATACTGTTCAAATATCTCAGTAGGAATCCACAGAAACAACACACTGATTTGTATTACTTTTCTCAAAAGACTCTTCGGATATGCACTATAAGAGAACCTCAAAATTTACAAAAGGAGACAATTCACAAACTACCACTTCTTCTCTCGAAAATCCGGAACCTGTTCTTGGTCTTTGATTCCATATTTTATAGATTTTCACATGAGCTTTCGGAGAAGATATTTTCTGAAAAAAAAATTCTCTGGAGATATTTTCTGTTCCTAGTCTTAATCAAAAACCAAAAATGATGATGAGGCAAAACGACCTCTCATGTCATACAATATGGCCTGACAAAGGCGTTAACTAAAACATAACTAAAATAAAAGAGTGCAGGGGGTGAAATCTTGCAATAAAACATAAAAGTAAAATAGGGTCGCGTGGGCCAAGTCATGAGTTTCATCTGCTAGTGTTCCGACAAGGGGTCCCAGAAGAGGTCGGCTTTGACTGAGTTGAAGATGAAGAGGACACTAGTGGGCGAGTCGAAGGAGGTGGAAACTGATGAGAGGATGAAGAGACCGGAGTATTAGCATACTCAAGGCACTTTTGCCATGCACTGCTTCCTGGAGATGGTGTTGTAACGAAAGTTTCAAGAAGGTTCTGCATGGTGGTCAGCTCAGTGTAGTCAACTCGGACATCAAGGAATTGCTTGACCTGGAAAAGTAGCAAGATCTCTTTACGCAGCGTAGCTAATATTGTATCTGCCTTCAGCTTGTTGGCTCTTTCCAATGCCACGTCCGCAATGTTCATAACTTCTGTCATTTTCTTCTCATAAGCTATTAGTTCAGAGAATGAGCCCGTTTGCAGTTCCCAACATGATGGGAGACCTGCCTCCACCACTTTTTTCCATTCCCGGTCGAAAATATCCACTCCTTTTGAGCCTAATGTTAAAAAACCTAGTGCATTTGTGCGCGTGGTCTCCTTTTGCACTACTCTTCCGAAATCCATGGCCAATTTGTAACGATCAGGGATTCCCTGTGCGTGCAATTCCTCTAGAGAGAGCTCATTCACGTACCGAATATACTTTTTGGCCATTGAGGCCTGTGCTTTTGCTTCTGTGCGTCCCTCCTGCAGCTTTTTTCTGAACAAGCGAATTGCAATCTTCTTGTCGTCCATCAGTGTGAGGAAGTTACAGCGTCACCTAATCTCTGCTATTATTTCTGTCCAGACCAATCTCCTCGCTTCCACGAGTGCCATGCTGCCTTTGATTTTCCCCTTTAAATCCTTGATGGATTTTTCTTTTGCTTGAATCTCCCCTTGCAATTTTTCAACTTCCTTTTGTAAGGAGGCCATTTCCTTTTGATTTGTTTCCAGTCTCGCTTCCATCTCTTTTAGCTGCTGATAGGCCGAGCGAGTCTCACTCTTTGATACATTCAAGTCAGACAGGGCCTTACAAAGCTGCTCTGGGGTTTTTCTGGGCTCGCCAGACACCGGGGCCACACATATGTGTTGATCCCATTTTGCCTGCAAATCTAACAATATATGTTTCAAACTCGCAATTTCTATGGTCTTTTGAGCATTTTCTTCTTGCTCTTTTGCAAGTGAATCGGCGAGAGTCGACTTTTCCCTCTCCACTTGAACCAAATGTTTAGCTTCCGCTTCAGCTCTGAGTTCTCTGCTTCTAAATCAGTGATGAGTTTTCGTCGAACTTCATCTTTACCATCTCCCTTATCTTTTATTTCTTTCTTGAGGGTTTCTATCCTGTTATTGTTTGCTCTGGCACTAGCCCTCTCCCTCTTTTGGTTCTCTAATACCGAGTTGTGCTTCTCCTCAATTTTCCTCAAATCAAGTGCAAGTTTCACTACCTTGTCCCGTAACATATCTCCCACGCAGTTGTGTAGGCCGAAATTATCCAACAGGGGAATGTTGGCTAGGTTTAAGGCGATCTCTAAGGCTATAACACTGCTTGTTGAATAGCCAATATGAGCTGCTCCTTATCCATGTCTAGCACAGAGGTGAGCCGAGTATGGTACTTGTCTACAAACCCTGGTAGTTCACCCACTAATTTTCCTCGAGAGGACTTGTTTTTGTCGTTTATTTTCTCCCTTACTTATGCTCTTTCCACCGTAAGTGATTTTGAAAGCTCGGAGGGGCCCGATGAGGAGGCATCATCGAAAGCAATCAAAAAACCTCCCTTGTTCTTGTCAGGGGCCCCAAATAGGGGGACATCTTCCAAATATGGTCCCTCTACTATATCATCCGGCCCTTCAGTTCTTTGCTTCTTATGTGGGTGTTCTCCCTCATTAGTGTCCATCCCTTCTTGACTTCCTGAAAGGCCCGAGACGTCTGCCTATCCTTTTTCCTCTATTCCAATGGATGCATTTTCGCTCTTCCTTTCTGCGGCTGAAGACTCGGCCTCCATCTATGCATCCAAAGGCCATGTATTAAGGTTAGCACTCCATTCAATGAAGGTCCTAGTCTCATGAATATAAGCAGTCAAATTTATTTTCCTTTTCTTAATGGAAAGGACTCATTTCAGGTCATAGGGCCAGAATTTTATCTGTAGAAGGTCCATCTCTTGCAGTAATTTTTCCACGATAGGGAAGGCGTGCCTCGAATTTATGGTGAAGGGACCAAATGAAGTTGGGAGTTTGAGAATGTATCCTTTCTTCACAGGCACGAAGTGGATCTGGTCAGCCTTCAAGGTTTTTCGAATGAATTTGAGGGCAAAGACTCGCATGGATGGAAACACCGGCAGGCGGTAGGGAGGTACTTCTCCATGATAGACCCCGATCTCAATATAATCGTCATACAGGTACCAGTACCCTATGCAATCTTCCTCGTTGAACTGTAGCCAATCCTTCTACTAAGGAAATATTCTAGGTGGAGGGTTGTCATGTATTATGGAATAGGCTATAGACATGAACTCATTAAGAAACCTTGTATACCCCTTCCCCCCTGGCTGCTGGTGAACTAAAAAATTCCACTCAAAGACAGTTATTGGCTAGGCATTTTTCCTTGAAATTCTTTCTAGGCCTAGACTCTCAAACTTATCAGCATGCTCAAATAGGAATAGGTAAAACACTATGGAACAAAACCTGAAAGAAATGATAGAGGTGAACTCTTGAAACTGGGTTTGGATAGCCGAAGCTAGGAAAGCAAGAATATTTAAGAGTGTACCCTTCTGCAGCTGAAGCCATAGAAGATCTATACCTTCTTTAGTCACCTGTTCGACCTCTTGGAGCCCTAACAACCCTAAAATGAGTGCTAGGACTAGCTACACATTGTCTCGGAAAGTGGACAAGGGAACAACGTTCATGGGCAGGAGCATTGTCAAGGGGGAATCAGAGAGATGGATGAGGAAGCCGCTTGGTTGTTCCTAGGGTAATTTTGAAAATTAACAGGATAGGGAAACTTCAGAGAACTCAACATAATTTTGACTGGGAGGGAAACGAATAGCTTTCTTTATGAGTTCGGGAAATATGCAGAAAATCTTGTTACCTTGAGAGGAGAGGAACATGTCTCTGCACTCATCATAGGCTTGCCCAAGCCAACTAATGAACTCAGGAACATGGTATGTGGTAGGGGGACTTGGTAATATAGACTCGACTCAACAAATCTGAACCTATCTTAACCTTTTAGATGACATTCGAACAAATTCAGGTTTGATGCGGGCTACACTGAAAGGGTAAACTGGGTCATGAATTCGTGTATGGGCGTCGATGAGGGGTTAGGGTCTAGGAACGGCCCTGACCTCGCGAGCTTATGGGGTTTAAGGTTCAGACTTCTTGGTTTTCATTTTCCCCATGACCATTGAAAAAGAAAAAACAGAAGGAAAATGGTGAAGCTAAGAAGCGACTAATTAATACCTGAGAACAGTGAGGAGGCCCAGGGTAAGGTGACGTGGGGGTTGAAAACGACCTTGCACTGGATTTTTAACCTTCTCTGCATGAAAATTCTGTAAAAACTAATATTTTACACGGTCTGGGGGTAAAATAAGATTTTATTAGACTGAGTTTTGTGGAATACGAGACGAGGGTGACAGCTGTAGGGTTGGCATCATCAGGACACCAACAGTGGGAGACGTGGCGATGGGTTATTGGCTAACAGCAGCTGGGTAGGTGAAAGCTACGTGCCGAGTTAAGGCTTGTACCAGTCTTCATACCACCTCCCGAGACTTACCTTACCTTTTCTTACTGGTGCCAGTTGTCCTACTTGACGAGCCTACTTAGAACTCCCGCGGGGTTCATAAGGGCACTTTGAGGCATTCTACCACCCCACAGAAAGCTTGTGATTAGTCCGCCATAGGGTGACGTCACCTTTTCCGAGGGCTTGCCTTTATACCGTGCCACTCTCCTTTTGACCCGACAGAAAGGTCCTTCACACCATCTTTTATGATTCATGGTTCTGGTGCTAAGTCTCGAACATTGTCCTCCACTATGTTGCAGTCGTGAAAAGAGCCTAGCCACAGCGCTTATCCTTTAGGAACTTTCTTTTCAAGCCCTTCTCGATTTACGAAGTTTTCAACCTTTATGAACTTTTCTGTTTCTCTGATTTAACCACTCTTCTTACTTGATAAATGAGGCGACTAAACAACACAACCTATAACCTTTCTTTCGTTGCTCGCCATCCCCCTCACTTCGGGACTATAAGGGATAAATGAAGTGAGAACTTACATCATTAGAGCAGAGCAGGGAATGGCATGCTAACAAGCTTATCTGCACTATAAATTTTAAGTAGTAGGCTACTAGGCTTCCCCACTCTTGTAGAGTTTATACTCTTACTAAGCTATAATTTTTTGATGAGCTCTTTTGTTCATACACCTTTTTTCAAACCTATCCATTCCATGGGAGCTCTTTTGTTCATACGCCTTTTGTCAAACCTATCCATTCCATGGATTTGAAAATCTTGTAAATCAATTTCTTGAGGTGTGCAACATGAGATGTTTTTTTTTATTTGGTTTAAATTTTATAGGGGTATATTTTTGGCTCTTGAGATAAAGTTTAAATACTATGCTTCCCTACTCTTGTAGAGTTTACACTCTTGCTAAGTTATAAATTTATGATATATTTGGTTTACAGGTTGTTGGATATACTCTTGGTAGAAGCAACAACTAGGTTTGATTTTGACCCTCAACCAGATTACTCCAAAGAGATACCCATTTAAAAAAGTGGAAATTTAATTTTAGTTAGTGGTTTTTCATACATGTTATTTTATGGTTTACACATATTACTAAATATCATTTTTTATAACTTATATCCAATTATATGTTATTTTTGTGAAAAATATATTTGTGCATCATTTGATATAGAGCACTCAAAACTGCTTTCATGGATATTTGTATCGATTTTGTTAAGAATGCTCCCTCTCATGAAAATGTGAAGCTGGGTTACACTTTTTGCCCTTTTTTGAGAAAAAATTTTCATTTTTTTCGGTTCTTCAACTTTCTGCAAACTATAACAATTTTTCTGTGTAGAATTTCATTTTGCGATAAAAATAAAAGTTGTGAGAAATTTTGTTAGCTTTCTATTACTTATTTTTTGAAATTTTTTTATGCAGATTTGATATGTGAACTTAGCGTTTCTTTGAGTGTGTGTTTATTAACAATCAAAGGATTCATAAGAAGTCATGTTATGTCGCAATGCTGTATTCATTGAAAATTTGTGTTTTTGAAAAAACAAAATTTGTTACAACAATCTAGACAGAGTCTACTTTGTTTTCGTCATATTTACAAAGCCAATGGATGCATATCATAATTACTAGAATTTTTTGAAGTGGTCCAATACGAAAAACTGCGTATTTTGGATATGTTTCGCGTGGCAAGAAATTTCTTAACATATAAGTTATAAAATAAAAATCTAAAAGCTACCCATTAGAGTCGACGGACCAATGTAATGCCCCATAATTTTTTCAATTTTTTTTACAATGTATTTTGGGAGATACAAAATTTTGATTTCACTGAATCACAATGACCATCAGAAATTGTTTGCACCCATTTTATTAAAAAAATAATTAAAATTAATAAACGTTTACAAAATTCCATAAAATTTATATTTCCTGAAGGTAGATTCAATTTTGAAAATTCTTGTCTTGGTTCCGACAGTTAATTAACAACCTTTCATGGAGTTTAATCAGTCCAAAGTTGCAGAACCATTTTTAGAGCCTGGTTTTTGCATAATTGGTGACGCGTTAGTTCGGCCGAACTTTTAGTCCAAGTTCGGCCGAACTATGTTTTCCGCTTACGAGTCGTTAAATCTAACGTGTTAATAGTTCGGCCGAACTTTTTATCAAAAGTTCGGCCGAACTATTGTGTAACTCTCTGTCGGCCGGAAAGTTTTGTGGAGCCCCCTACTAAAAACACATTTCGTGTCAATATAAATTGCCACGAAATGATTCACAATTTTCGCACATTTCACACTTCATCTCATTTTACAAAGACTTGGTTTGGGTTCAAAAACTTTTCTTCAAAGTTTGGGTTTAAAGAATTTTTTTGGAAGACATTTTTTGGAGGCGGCATGATTTTTCTTGGAGGTATGTACGTGTTTTGTGTTGAAATAAATCTTTTGAGCTTCTTTGTTCAAAAAATTTTCTTCAAAGTTTGGGTTTAAAGAATTGGGTTTAAGAGCATTTCTTGGAAGCAAATTGATTTTACAATTTTGGATTTAAAGAATTTTTTTGGAAGACATTTCTTGGAGGTGGCGTGATTTTTCTTGGAGGTATGTACGTGTTTTGTTTTTTTTAAATTGTGTGTTTTGGATTGGATTACGTATTTTTTTACAAAAAATTTACACTGAATTTTTTTTAAAATTTTTTTAAATTAAATCTTTTGTGATATTTTTTGTAATTGAGTTATTGTCTAATTTTTTGAACTTCATACCCTATTATCATGGGAAATCGAAGAACTTGTGCGAGAAAGTATGATCGAAAAAGAGACCCCGAGGCACGTAGAGAAGAGACGAGACAATATCGCAAAAGAAAGTTAGAAGCCCTCTCAAATATTGAAGAGGAAAATCAACTTCAAGCAGAAATTGAAGCAGGTATGTAAATGTAAATATTATGATCTATTGATATATATTTAAAATTTTCTTAATGTAAAATGTGAAGCTTAATTTTTATTTGATGAACTAGTTTGAAAAATATTTTGTTTGATGTAAACAGACAGAGATATTCCTCAAAATATTGAAGAAGAAAATCAACCTCAAGCAGAAATTGAAGCAGGTATGTAAATGTAAATATTATGATCTATTAATATATTTTTAAAGTTTTCCCAATGTAAAATGTGAAGCGTAATTTTTATTTGATGAACTAGTTTGAAAAATATTTTGTTTAATGTAAACAGACAGAGATACTCCCCAAAATATTGAAGAAGAAAATCAACCTCAAGCAGAAATTGAATCGGGTATGTAAATGTAAATATTATGATCTATTGATATATTTAAAATTTTCCTAATATTTATTGACATATTTATTAATTTAGTTATTTATTGAATATGTACTATTTTTTCGAATATGTACAGATGAAATCACTATCGATAATGAGATGTTAGAAAATGTCCACACTCACACATATGGAGATAAAAAACCTGACCATGTTACTGACATCAGTCAATAGAATTTTTGTAAATAAAAAATGGAAGAAAGTGACAGTTTCAAGCTCAAATGTTGTTGAAAGGTCTCCTATCATCAAGGAAATTAAAAGAAGCGACGACACTATTGGGTATTCGAAAATCAACCAAAGAAAAAAAAATGAAGGAAGAGGTGATAAAAAATATGAGTAGTGCTATAAAGTCAATTAAGAGATCTAGAGATAAAGATGTTTCAAATGTACGTAGAGGAATACATATGGCAATGGTTTCACCAAGTACTCAAGAGAATCGTTTGATAACATCTATGGCACGAGCACTGGAAACCTCGCGAAAAACTCTGCACAAACATCGAAAATTTCGACTGCAAATAGATGCAAATGATGAACTCGCTTGTTGGAGAGCTATTTGTAGGCAACCATACAAAGATAGACTTGGAGAAAATGTTAAAAAAATAATATATGAATATTGGAAGAACAATTCGCGTGTTTCACCAACTACAAGACATGTGATGCGAAGAATAATAGCACGAAATCAGTACGAAGAACATGAAAAACATCTCTTGGAAACCACTCAGATAGAGTTATTCAACAAGTTCAAAGAAGAGAATCATCAAATTCATGTTTCACTCAGTGCTTTTGTTCAACAAAAACCATGGTATGCAAAACCTATCACCGTACGCGACACTTGTTGTTGCCGTTATCATGTGGAATTTGAGTTATATTATGACACATTCCTTGATTTCGGTAGAACATTATGGAAGGATTCACCTCCTCCTTCCACTATCCGTGAATTCACATCTCAAATTCTATGTGAAAGAGAAAGCGATGAACTATTTTACAAAAAAAAATGTGTTGGTGGTAAAAAATGCGATGATTGTGGAAATTTGACTAAATTTCAAAACAAATATCATATTGATATAAATGATCAATCATTGTCCAACATGAAAGTGCAATGGAAGAGATATAAATATATCAATACATCGATTCAAGGTGAAAATAGTGTTAAAAGAATTGAATTACTAGAAGATGAAATTTTTCTGATAGACTTTTTGAGAAAGTTTGAGGTAGAAATTTACAAATACACCAAGCATTCCCATAGAGCTCGATGGCAAGACTTGCAATTCAAAAAATCTCGTGAAGTTTTTCCACCAGGGACCATTTTGTCAGTGATTGATTTTGCAGAAAACTACACATTTGTTCCACAAAAAGAAATTCAGAGTGAATACTATCACTCTAACCAAGTCTCCATGCTCGTCCATATTCTATATAGACATGCTGAACAAAATGTCGATCATATAGAAAGAACGAGTGAAAATCGACATATCATTAAAGAATATCATTTTTATATCAGTGACGATCGTACGCATGATACATGTTTTGTACAACATTGTTTTGGAAAAATTGATGATTCATTGAAAAATCGTGGAATAACATTCAATGAACATTGGATATGGTCAGACGGATGCGCAGGTCAATTCAAATCTGCACGATCATTTTTTTGGTTGTGTCGTCTTCATAAGAAAACCTCCATTAAACATTGTTGGAATTTCTTTGAGACTAGCCATGGAAAAGGAGAACATGACGGTGCAGGAGCATGCATAAAACGAGTACTTCGAAGATATCAAATGAACCACTCTGCAAGCCGACTTGTGAACGCTGAAGAAGTTGTTCAATGGTACATCGTTGCTCTAAGCCATGAAAGAAACCCATCAAGAGAAGTGCGCGAAGGTACATTCAATTTAATTTATATTGGAAATCTAATTTTAAACATTGTACATTTATCATGCAATGATTATTTTTAATTGTATTTTGATATCATATTTACAAATTATTTTTCTAATTTTCCATATAAAGGTTTTTATGGCATATTGGAATCGAAGACGTAGATAGATCAATTGGAAATGACATTGAAACAATAAAAGGGACTCGAAAATTGCATTCAATTCAAACAAAGTTGTCCACAAATGTGTTTGCATTGGATAAAAGAAAATATTCTTGTTTTTGTGATGTTTGCATAGACAACACAAAATCTAATGACGTTTGTGAAAACAAATATACATGAACGATTGGAAACATACAGAGCTAAATACAAAGGGAAAAATGTCTATTGCAATGTTTTAAGAAATGCAATCAGAGGAAACTACAATATCATCCGATGGTGATCGAGTTTCTGATCTTGTTAGAGAAGGTAACATTTGAATTACTTTCTAATGACTTAAAGATCTAGAAATAAATTTAAATATGCATAATTAAATGTTAAATTTATTTTATTGTGTAGGAGATGTTTTTGCTGTAACTGCACCTATTGACAACGATGAAAATGTTAAGTATTATTTGATGCATTGCACTGAACGAAAAATGAAATTATTACAAGACTATAATGATCACAGATTTCAGTATGACAAAGGGTCTATTATACTGAAAGGTTATTTTTTCAGACAAACTCATCAAAGTGGAGACTTTGTTTACTTTGAAGACTATGAACTTGATTCCATAAGTTGTCAATATAGTCACTTGGTGTGTGCAGCACACATAAAGTTGATAGAAGTTCAATCAAAGAAAAAATCGAAAATTAAGAAATGGAAAATGTCAAAATCCGATCATGAACGGATTATTGAGGATGGAATTCCATTAGAATTTTTTTGAGTGAAGTGTCCAACTTGATTTATTATCTTTGGATTAAATATGTTTTAGAACTTCCAGTACTCAACTAAAAATTGAGCTGCTTATGTTATTTGTGGTTTGCACATGTTACAAATTGTTTGGGTACAAGCACGTGCTCTAGTATCAACTGAAAGTAGTTTTTCTATACATGTGCATTGATGAAAAATGTTATATGTATTGGATATATATATATATTCTTGAATGAAATTAATTATTCTTGTATATTAATTGTTCTTGTATATGTTTTCCGACCGTATGGTACAAATTATTTCACTTTATTTTGTAAGGTTAGATTCGGTCCCCATATGGCCTAGTCTCCAAGGGACGAGATAACAAGTGGTTGTCCCCACTTGCCCGAATCTCAACTTTTAAATACAATTTTACTGTTTATGATAGGCATCTTACATGATGTCCTAGCCAAGGATAGATTCTCTTTGTTTCAAGTTTCCGGTAAAAGTTGTCACCGAATGACCTACTAGGATATTATAAATACTAGCTTTGTAAGATCATTTGGCATTCAAAAAAATTCGAAAGTCTTAGACTGTTAATCAATTTAAAGTATCATTCACCCTAGGGAGTGTAAAATATTCATGTAGGTTGGTGACGATGCTCACTCCTAGCTTGAAGTAGCTCCAATGACCAATTCTTTAATGAATTCCAATGCACTAGACCAAAGTTGGTGACTTACTTGGTTTTTCACCCAAGAAATTCCAAGGTACTCTTCTTACCTTTGGCCCCCAAAGCTACAATGGAGTTATAGGAAGGTGAAGAAATTTTTTTTCACTGATAGGAATTTGGTCACTTCCCTAATCTCCCCTTATCAAAAATTTCCTATCTACTACATTATCCAGCATGTACTCAAGATCACTATTTCGTAATTAGAATATCACAATATCATAAGTTCTCACAAAAACACATGGAATGCCATTACGACATTCATCTAAAAATGGGGAGCTCAAAACCTAGAAAGCTCCTCGTCCCCTTAATAATAATGTGTTTAATTTAGTCTTTTAGGTGAGGATTAGGTGTGAATCTTGTTTTCACATACAAAAATAATTAATTGTTTAATTCCATAAATTTGTTTATTCACCAAAATACATGTCATATCCACTATTTGTCTCTCCTACAAATTCCCATTATTTTATTAAAATATGATTTTATCTCACCCAACTATCACATGTTCCTAAATTTACTCCTAATTGTTCCCTATGCTTCTTTTCCCTTACTTATTTTTAGAAATTTATTTTCCTAGATCCATCATAACTATGGATCTATCAAGCGCCGAGAGGGATCAAATATCTAGAGGTGCAAACCTCTTTTTTGAGTGCAAAACTTGAGGAAAGGTTTGCACCTCGAGAGATTTGATCCCTCTCGGCACTTGATAGATCCGTAGTTAAGATGGATCTAGGTTGGTTTCAGTCGTGTGCAACCAAGGAAAAACTATCGATAATATGAGGAAGATATGATTAATTTTATCAATAATATGTAAATACATCTAATATGAATATAACCATTTTAAATATGTTAAATATGTTTGAGATTTATCAATTCATTTTAATTTTAAATTTTCTTAGTTAGCTCAATTTGTTGAGATGATAAATATTGTAGAATAACTTTAATAATGGAAAATGATCAAATAAAATTTTTGAATGAAAAGTGACAATGTAATAATATTGACTGATAGAATGTGAATAATTAGAATGTAATCAATTACAAATAGCATTTATTGTGATCAATCTTAAACTATTTTCTTCTTCTATTCTTATTGTCACCCTTATTAGTTTTGTCATCTTTCTGTATAAATTATATTAAAAAGAAAGTAAAAATCATAAATCATAAACCATTTAAATATTTAGCTCTAACTCTTGTAGTAAAGACCATACCTTGTCTCTCTTGCTCTCCAATATTATTAGGTTTAATTATTATAACACAAAAATCGTTCTACATTGTCAATAATTTTTTGCGCTTACACTGAAATCAATAAACACTATTAATCCAATGACTTTACAAGTAATGTACCATCATACATGCAATTATATCAAATAAGAAATCAACATATACAATGAAATCAATGGGGATTGTCTTGTTACAAGTAACATTTCAATTTACCACATGTGCAAATGTAGGTTGAAACCATCCAAAACTTTAAGTTTTAAAACTCTTTTGATTATATATTGTGCAACATTAAAACATTAAACATTTAAAGTTCATTAAATATCACATGCAAAATGTAGATTGAAACCATCCAAAACTTGAGTTTTAAAAACTTCACATGCCATGCCAATTATAATTCAACTATCCAACAAAAACATTTAACATTAAATATCACATGCCAAATGTAGTTCAAATGATAACATTACTTCACATTCACATGCCAAAAGTACTAAAACCATCCAAAAATTAAATAAAACAAATTATATAATAACAATGTAATAAAATATGTCCAAAAATTGTAAATATCGCAAGTATCAAACTGGATCAAGTTTAACAAATTTTAAAACCATCTAAATTTTGAAATCAAATCTACTGTAAATCATGTCCATCAAATGGAGGATCTAGCATCTGGGTCTCAGTCCGCGCCCTATCCTGTGAATAGGAAACCTACATACACAATGCACATGTATTTGAACATTAAAATTTGAAGTTTTAAAAATGAATGAGAATATATATATCTAGAACTTCATGTAAAAAACAAAATATAACAAAAAAATCATGCAATACCTCGTAAGGTTCCCTCTCCATTTGATGAACAGGTTCTCCCATAAGAACATCTGCGGTGGTAAACTGTACAATATACATGTACAGTTATATATATATATATATATATATATATATATATATATATATTAAAAACTTTCAAATGAAAATGCATGTGTACATATATAAACTTATTTTCAATAATATTAAAAAAAGGAACTAAAGACAACTTGTTCAAATGTTGTGGATGTTCCTATCTCCGTCGCTAGAGTCCCCAGATTAAAAAAATCTTCTATAGGAACCTAAATTCAAAAAAATTTAAATAACTCAAAATATAGATCTCTCTCTATATATCTCAATTTTTAATGGAAATTTTTGAGGTAACATAAATTTTGAACTTGTGAAAAATTGTCCATACTTGTACATCTCCCACTGAAGTAGAAGGTATATCTCCTAAAGAAGAAGAAGGTACCGGCATCCCAAAAACATCAGACGGAATCGGTACCTGTTAAAACATTTTATCGAATTATATATATACATACATGTACATGTGTGGAAACAATTATTTATTTTAGAGTCACTTAAAAAACACTAACATACATGTGCCAACATATCATGATGGGCAGACCCATCTGCATCGTTTGAGCCAGAGGTCCCGAACGTAATATTAACATTTTCATCACGCATCATGCCTAAGAACTGCAAATGGTGTTTTAACATATAATCATACATTTTTTTTAGATTAATGTACACATAAAAATAAATGTATACATGTACATACACATGTATTTATTACAAATTGTACACATGTATATGTAAATATAATTTCAAACCCTAAGGTCACTAACACATACCGTTCCGGTGCCCTCTTCCTCACGAAAAATTAGGTCTTGCAGACCATTGCGACAATTTATTGCATATGTTCGAAGATCTTCAACATTCATGTTGTAAATCTCCTCATCTGTACGATAAACAAAATTGGCACGTGCATTTTCATGTGCTCTTTGTCGATTTAAACAAAGATCGACTCCACTCAATCTGCTATGAACATTGTCAATCATAACATCTCTTGCTTCTCGACTTATTTGAGAAGTCGCATCCATCTCTGATCGCAGGGTTTCGACTCGAAACGGTTAACTCACCAATGGCGGCTCAGGGTGAGGCAACTCCACATCTCGCTTAGCACCCTTACGTTGATATAATCGACCTCTCCCCGTGCCAAAAAATTCTAAAGGAAGGTCATTGTAGTCGGGTTTCATACCCAAAAAAAATTCTGCATAAAAAATTTGTGCAAAATAAACAGGAACCTCATTGTTCCATGGAAGCCTTCCAAAGGCTGCAAGATGTCGATCATACAAATAACCAGCTTTGTCTGGGTGCTTGAAATACTGCACCTTCAACATTTTTATTTTTGGCCCTTCCTTATAATTAAACATTGACTTGGCCTCTGCTCTTGTAACTTTTTGTTTTATGTCCTGCCATTTATCGGGACCCATCAATGTTTCTTTTCTATTTCTCATCAGTTCTACAAATGAATCAGTCGTTGGTCCCAAATTTTTGTACACATTTACCATTTCACCCAATGAATGTGTAACTATTTCAAGGCTTTGTCTACTCTCAGCAGGTAGAGACAAAGCCATGAGATCTCTTTGCAATTTTGCATGAAGGCTTTCACACCTTTGTAAGGTGCATTCCGCCATGTTGGTTTCCCATGGTATATCAGTAATCTCAGCCGGATAAGTTGTGTTGGGTTGACAGCCTTCTTCTTGAATGTAGCGAGCTGCCCTGCGTCTATTTTGACAACTAGCTCAAACATTTTCGGCCTCCGCATCAATATATATAAAATTTCGTATATTAGAAAAAACACGTGTAAAAAAAGTTGTACAAATTTAATGAAAAAATATTGAAATTGATGGCAACCTTGATGTTGTTGGTTAACATCTTCTCCAACATGACCCTGCTGAGAACTAGACCCAGAATGATGCTACTGAGAACCAAACCCACAGTGACCCTGTTGAGAACCAGCAGCCGTTGATTGGCCTTTGGGGGAATAAATATCACCCCCTTCCCGCAACCTGCTACCACTCATACCTCGACCAGTTGAACCTTGGCCACACTCCATGGATGGAGTAGAAACCCTTCTCCTCTTACCTCCTAAAAATTAAAATATGAAACTTATTAACAACTAATTTCACTCACAAAGTTAATAAAAAATCAATTCCATATGTACACACATGTATGAAGATTTAAGATTATATTTAAATACTGTGAACATCCTCCGATCCCTGAACCTCCATATGGGATTCGGTTGATCTTCGTCTTTCATCCTCCATGATATATATCTATTGGTCGACATTTACACAAAATAGATTTCAAAAAATCAATTTGTAATTTAGTGTACACAACACAACTTTCAAAGCAATAATTGATCATGTGTGAAACTAAATTTAATCGAAAAAGATATTATAAAAATTATAAGTTCACCAAATTTCGCTTTAGATGGTGGGAGCACACCTGGTATAAAATTTTCTACTTATACACTTTAGTTTGTGGAAGAAATGACACATGTACATAGTTTACCTTAAAGTTGTTGTGTTTTACGGATATTAAAATGAATAACTTTTATTTAGATCCATTCTAGAGATTGACTGTAGGGGCATTTACTAGATATGTCACCTTTCATAAAAGATGAGATCCAGAGGCTACCTGGCCCTTTACAAACTTTTCCTATAGAACTTGTAGAAGTAAACACTAGAGGCATTAACAATATCAAAGAACGTTTTCATGCTTATACATGGGAATGTGTCTCTTTCCCTACGCAAAAAAATAGTTCAAGGTATTTAATCTTCATAGACATGTCATCAAGCAATTCAATGTGATCATCCCCAACTTACTTTTTATGAAATTAGGCTTGGAATCATCTACAACCTGGTGGATGGAGTTGGGGAACTAGGTTGAATGGTTAGATTTCTTATCTAATTAAGGCCTTGAATGTATTTTGATGTTTCATGAATTTCTTTGCAAATTAAAAGTATAGTGCATGTTGCATGAAGCAAGATGTTGAAAGTAGAGTTACGTTGACACACTTAAATGCAACAAATATGGAAATTTGTACCTTAGCTCTACTATTTGACTTGAGAGTCAGTTGTTTGAAGACGCATGTTTTGTCAATTTGTGTTTGGTTGATGGTTTTGTACACCAATATGTAAGAGCACATGGAGATATTCACATGATGTGAATTTTTTTTCTTTGAAGGAGAAAAATGATATGTCTATGAGCTATGTTTCTTGCATGATGTGTTTTCAGTTTGATGGTTTTGTTTGTGACAAGACGTCACAAGATTTTGGGAAGGTCCACTCTTGAGCGAGAGCCTCATGATTACAACCTAATCATGAAAATCAAATGGGAGTGCATCCTTATTTTGAAAACAAATAGGATTCTAAGCTACCTGGGACTCAAACCATCATTTTTAAATTTGAAATATCATGGTGTGCTGTTTCAATGTCTAAATCCACAACCCTAACATAAATTGTTTTATTTTTTTTTACAGGATTTAGTTGGCTATATTAAAATTCAGTTGAATGTAAAATTCTTGGCTTAGTGGCATGAACCAAACATATTGTACATATTAAATGAGGAATTTCACTCTCCCAATCATTTCTAAATCACCCATATCACTAAGAAAACATGTTTTAAAAGAACATACTTTGGTATGGGAAAGACCTTAGGTTTCAAATATTATAAGATTGTATAATATTATAAGATTGGATAATTATATTATTTGTCATATTATGTTTTGATGCTTATAGAGTGAAAAAACTGAAAGAATCAACTTGTAGGGTCATTTTAATGGTGGGTGGAGAATTGGGATCTAAAACCTTTTGGAGTCATTTTGAGGTATTAAATGACATTTCTGGGGGTCAAACGACTATCCCTTGTGCCGAAATCTTGACCATTATTCTACACTTAAAGACATATCCAATGGTGCAAGAAAAACATCAAATGAAGTTCATTCAAAATTTATGCCTTTAGTAAGTTGACCAATCATGTTGACTAGGTCATGGTACGAGAGAATGACATTTTAGCCCCATTACTCATGCATGGAAAGCTAGCTACATGTGGAATTTTAACAAGACTCTAAAATGTCTAAAATCACAAACCTCATTAATGGTTGACAGACTCAAATCTTACACCTAATTGGCTATCACGCTATGTTAAATACTTGGCTACTAGGAGGAATAAGAGTTCCATTTTGTGTTATTGTATTTTGCTCCATAGTTGAAAATACAACTAGGAGTGTGAAGTTAGAGAGAAAAATGTATGAAGTTAAGTTTTTATAGAAACCTTACACGCTAAAAGTCTTAGCTAACTCTAGAGAGATTACCTCTTTCTTTGTACTCACATATTTTCCATACCAGAAAAGAGAGAGTAGAGCATGTTTAAATTTTAGTGTTTTTTCTCTCCCATAAGGATTTCCTAGGGAAAAAGGAGTCTAGAGCATCATTACTTTTTAGGGTTGCTTGTCTCCCATATAAGGATTTCCTAGGAAAATAATTGTGTTGATTGTCTAGAGACATTTATGTGTGTGTTTCATTATGTTCTCTATTTCTTAAGTTGTGTTTCATTATGTTTTATATTTCTTACATTTCTTACATTTCACATAAGATATATAAAAGAACTTTCACATGTTCCTTTTGTGGTTTGAATAATCATAATGTTTATAAATGTTGGAATAATATATCCATGCACATTGAAACTTTCTAAATAAATGAGGCAAAAAGTCAGGCCCATTGGACAAGGAAAATGATGTTGAAAATAACATGCAATTGTTTATTACTTATTGCCATAAGAAAGGTCACCTTGTGGACAAGTGTTGGACTTTGTATCCAACAAGTCATCCACAACATTTGAAGAAGGTGGAAAGATATAACGACAAGAATGGAAAAGAGGATTCCATAATTGATGAGGGTCAAGATGATTCACATGATGAAGTGCAGCTAAAAGAAGCACCATTGAAATGGTTTGCTAACAGATGGTTAGATTTCTTATCCAATTAAGGCCTTGCATGTATTTTGATGTTTCATGAATTTCTTTGCATTTACTCAAAGTATGGTGCATGTTGCATGAAGCAAGATGTTGAAATTAGAGCTATGTTGACACACTTAAATGCAACAAATATGGAAATTTGTACATGAGCTCTATTATTTGACTTGAGAGTCAGTTGTTTGAAGAGGCATGTTTTGTTGACTTGTGTTTGGTTGATGGTTTTGTACACCAATATGTAAGAGTACATGGAGATATTCACATGATGTGAATTTTTTTTTCTTTGAAGGGGAAAAATGATATATTAATGAGCTATGTTTCTTGCATGATGTGTTTTCAGTTTGATGGTTTTGTTTGTGACAAGACGTCACAAGATTTTGGGAAGGTCCACTCTTGAGCGAGAGCCTCATGATTACAACCTAATCATGAGAATCAAATGGGAGTGCATCCTTATTTTGAAAACAAACAGGATTCTGAGCTACCTAGGACTCGAACCATTATTTTTAAATTTGAAATATCATGGTGTGTTGTTTCAATCCCTGAATCCACAATCCTAACATAAATTGTTTTATTCTTTTTTTTGCAGGATTTAGTTGGTTATATTAAAATTCAGTTGAATTTAAAATTCTTGGCTTAGTGGCATGAAATCTTGACCATTATTCTACACTTAAGGACATATCCAATGGTGCAAGAAAAACATCAAACGAAGTTCATTTAAAATTTATGCCTTTAGTAAGTTGACCTATCATGTTGACCACCATGGTATGAGATAATGACATTTTAGCCCCATTACTCATGCATGGCAAGCTAGCTACATGTGGAATTTTAACAATACTCTAAAATGTCTAAAATCACAAACCTCGCTAATGGTTGACAGAGTCAAATATTACACCTAGTTGGCTATCACGCTAGGTTAAATACTTGGCCACTAGGAGGAATAAGAGTTCCATTTTGTGTTATTGTATTTTGTTCCATAGTTGAAAATACAACTAGGAGTGTGAAGTTAGAGAGAAAAATGTATGAAGTTAAGTTTTTATAGAAACCTTACACGCTAAAAGTCTTAGCTAACTCTAGAGAGATTACCTCTTTCTTTGTACTCACATATTTTCCATACCAGAAAAGAGAGAGTAGAGCATGTTTACATTTTAGTGTTTCTTTTCTCCCATAAGGATTTCCTAGGGAAAAAGGAGTCTAGAGCATCATTAATTTTTAGGGTTGCTTGTCTCCCATATAAGGATTTCCTAGGAAAATAATTGTGTTGATTGTCTAGAGATATGTATGTGTGTGTTTCATTATGTTCTCTATTTCTTATGTTGTGTTTCATTATGTTTTATATTTCTTACATTTCTGCCCGAGCCTATTTTTCTTTCCAATAAAGGCTTATAAAATAACATGAGAAGCAACATGAGACTTGGAACAATGATTTTCATTATCTATATGGAAGGCAAGAAGGATTATATCCCCTTAAGCTTAAGCTTATGTAGTTTGTCAATTTTTGTCATATATTTTTTGGTAAGGGTAAATGTTTTTTTAATCTATAGTACAAGTCATGAGTTCCCCAATTTTACCTCATGTAAAGCAGAACTATTACAAAGTTCGGCCGAACTATTGTTGAAAAAAAATTTTGGCCCCCGATTCTCACAAAAGTGTAACCCAGCTTCACGTTTCCGCCCTAATGCTAGAAACGACTCTACATAAATTAAAATAGAGTAATATTCATAAATTATAGATGTGATATGAATAAGGGTAAAGTAACCCTTCAAGAAGATCCTCAACAGTAAGTGGAAAATTGATTTAATTCATAAAAATTATTGTGAGATCAATCTCAATATAAATTCAATTTCAAGGTTCATAGTTCATTTTACTATGGGTCCGTGAATTAAATATTCACTGAAATTAATATAGAGCCCTATTAAGGTTAAGGTAGAGGGGCAAGGACTATGTGGAAATTAATATCCATTAGAACAAGGGCATTAAAAGGTTAAGTACTCTTATGACAATTTATATATATATATATATATATATATATATATATATATCTCATAAGGTAGAGATATTTTGTAACTTTTAATTAAATTTAAGACAATGTCTATATGGTTGTAGATGAACAAACTTAGAATATGTAACAAGTAATTAACATGGAAAAGAATGGGTCAATAATAGTTAAATGGGGATTTAACTAATACTCTACTAATTTCCATGTAATATGAAATGGGATTGTTCCTAGACATAGAGTCTCCTTGGAATTTCTAAGTTGGAATTTTAGTTTTCAAGAGCATATGTTCACAGGATGACAGAGGTATGAGTATGTGAAATCCTTCTCAAGGAATTATAATTGACAATAAGTGTTAAATGAAAAAGGATTAAATAAACTGATTAAAATTACATCAAATATCTTCATAAGGTGACGAACTATAGTAAGTTATTGTGTGTGATTAGTATACATTCTATAGGTAGAAACAAAAAATAATTGTGGAACCCGAGATGCTACATCTGACATGAAAACCACCTTAGATGAAGGTGGGCATTTGTACTTGACTTGTTATTTAAGTACACATGTCGATCATATTGCATGGTTGATTGATTTAGGTTCATACTTTAAAATGACTCCTCTTAGGGTGTGGTTGTAGGAATATGAGAGGTTTTTATGGTGGTGATGTCATACTAGGTGATGAAAAGAAGGCTATAATGAGAGGAGAATGAAATTTCGAGCTAAATTTGATAGGTGGAAGGATTTGAACAATTCCTAGTGTTCTAGACATTGCTAAATTGGCCAAAAATATAATTTTTGTAATAAAGATCTAAGATGCAAGTGTAAGGAGATTTTCAAAGAAATATACCTGCATGATGATTCGATAAACAATGGTATTAATCAGGGGAGTTTGGATCATAACTTTGTACAATATTTTGGGAAGTATTTTTATTTCTGGGTTCAACAATTATAACAGTCTTGAAAGTGGAGCAAAAAATATTATTGTCTCTATTGGAAGGACCATGTTATGGAATTAAATATTAGGACATATTGGAGAGTAGGGCCTTCAAATACTACATGGTAATAGTATAGTAGAAGGTATGTTAGATTTCTAATTAAAAAAAATTATGTGAATATTGTGTATATTACAAGAAAAATTGGGTGAATTTTCCCTCTGCTAGTAAGAGGGAAGAAGGGATATTAGATATTTTTCATAATTATGTGTTTGGATGTGGCACATTTTTTTTATTTTTGAAGGCATCACTATTTTTTGGCTATTAATTTATTTTTTGCACTTAATGGATATGGAATATGCGATTAAAATTAATTGATTATGTAATGAAATTTTATTTGATGACTAAATGAGCTTTTTGGGAATAATCATGAAATAGAACATTAGTAATAGAGGCTTATTGATATTTAGAAAAGGTATAACGTGTTCAAGTCCACAAAGTGTACCTTCCCTAATATTCTCTTAAAAATCATAGGAGAAAATTGTTAAATTTAGAATAACATAATGGGAGAAAAATAACATGCTGAAAAAATAGCTGGACGGAGTTGCTAACTTGGGTGAAAAAAAAAACAACAGAAGAGAATTGCATGATTCAAAGGAAAAATTATAAATTTATCTTATTTCAATTCAAAAAGCCTTCGTAACTATGGGGCACCAACAATAAAATTTCGACACAGATGAGAAAAAAATATGATTGGAATAACTGAAGGGAAACCACTAAGGAATATGAAGATTTTTGTTGTTATTCCTAGATGTAATCAGTCTTAGCTTGGGGGTAATTATTGGTTCCAATTTTTTTATTGGGAGGAACGTTCTCTCTCCCTAAGTATTCCCAGGTAGTTGGTTATGGTCATATGATTACTATTTTATGATTACATGTTGAATTACATATTTATTAATGTTATTTATTGTTATGATTTTTTTGGATTGTTGAATTATATAAGGAATTAACTATGGTGAATAAATAGAGTAGTTTACTAAGAACATAATTGTAGATTCACATGTGGTAAAATTACTCAAGTTATAAAAACTTGCTTAAAAATTTAGCTTAGACTAATATATCTAATTAGATTATAGTTTATGCATGAGACTATATATATAACATAAATAGTTACTTTCTAAGAATTAAAGAGATACTAACCTAACTTTAAGAAGGAGAATCTAAATAACTAGATTCTTAGAATATATAATATAAAAAGGAATAAGGCTAGAGCTCAAGCTCAATGTTGAATGAATACATTAGAATTATGAATTAAAATTTAAATAAATATAGTAATATATTCTCCAAAAGAATGAGTTGGAACATAATTAATTGGGAA